>NQII01002888.1:157452-251532 GCA_002778355.1 Clitarchus hookeri | reverse complement strand
TTTTATAATAACTTCAGTTTTCCTAAACAGTTTCGTGAGTACGGTTATCAGGCCCATGGCAACGTTAATTTTATGTGTGAAAAAATACAAAATGTGCATACAAGTAGATCTTAAGCAGGATTTCAAAAGTGTTTAGTTTACCGTGAGCAGCCTATAATAACTGCTACTATCTTAACAACTTTACGTGTAGGTGTGTCGGTGGGGTAGTGAAGACCCCCACCTGTCGTGGCGACTGGCGTGTTGTAGTGTCGTGATGTCCAACATTGTGTAGTATTGTCGGCAAGTGTCTAGTTAAACTCGTGTGTATTGTGTGGATGAGTTGTTTACAGTCATTACAGTTGGTTCTTCGCTCGATCGAGATAAAGTGTGCATCCGGAAAATATGTGAATTTTATATTATCTCGGGTAATTTTCTAGTAATTCTTAAATTTTTTATAGCAACAAAACGTGATAAACTGTTTGATCAAATATTTGGTTTGCAGGTATTACTTTTTATAAATGACGGATGTGTGTACGCAAAATGTTATTTAATGATTCGTTTATCGCACGTATTAAGGGGCCTGCCTACCTGGAGCTATTCCCGGCGTTTGAGGCTGAGAAACGACGGATCTGTAAGTGCTACAATGTTACGCGCATCAGATGCACCATCGTCACTAAGCAAAAGGCTTCGAACTTGCATGCATATTTCTCTTGGTGATACGTTTGTTAAGCGCTGACCCTATCATTTTATTGGTGGGAAGTCTGTGTAAAAGTTCAATGCAGGGTCCTTGAATATTTTTGTATGTATTTGACGCATATATTTTGAGATACAGTGCTTTAAAAAGTATTTTGTGGATATGTAAGTGTGTTCTGCAATGGTGTTTCTAATGTGCGTGACGTAGGGATATGTGTATTTAAAACAATCTGCAATGCAGTTCAAGCGCCAGGTAGGTGGTCCCCTTTTAAGAGTTGTTCATGTGTGCGCGTTCGCTCACTTGTGTTTGACAGGTTGTCAATGTAACTGGGGGCGTATAAACTTTCAGACTTCTCTTGTAAATGAAGCTAAACAGCAAATACATAATAAATTGCTATTGGCAGTTAACTGACCTGAAGGCCCTACGTGTTGGCAATGTTCCGCTGTCAGGACTTCGATACCCAAACGGAAGGTAGTGTGCCGGGTGTGTGCTTGGCTTGCTTTACCTCCTGTTCAGGCATTACGAGTTCTCATTCTCGCGTACACTAGTTTGGACCTCCTGTTTTATGAATTTTCGGGGCTTTTCAGAAAATTTAATAAATATGAAAATGTATTAAATACCTGTTACTTAACATCAGTTCAATTCACTAAAACCCCACCTCACACAATATTTATTTCAGTTTTCAGCCAAAGGTTTTTTAATATACCTTGTTTCACGGCAACAATAAGTTTTGGTATTTTATATGCGTGTTTGTTGGCAATGACTTCATCATTTAGCATTCCAAAACTCGCACTTTTCTTGAATTAACTTTTACGTTAGTGAAGCCCTTGGAATCTTTGCCCGGTGATTAGCCACTCGAAAGTGGCATATATTTCAAATAATGATAATATTTACAAACTGCCGAACATTATATACGTTCCTGTAATTTATTTTGTAGGCAGCAGCACGTGCTGCCGTCATGAGTTATGAAAAATTTAAATGATCTTTTATTTGTTCCTTTTTGTTTTAGATTCTGGAATAATTTGTAACTAGTGGTTGAATGAGTAAAGTGAGTGAAGAGATTTGGACAGCTCTTATCAGCGAGGTCTTCAGAGCCGGTGAGAGTGATTGAGGTGAGTATGGAACAGCACCGGAATGAAAAGGTGGGGGAAACGGGAGATCTCAGAGAAAACCCACTGACCAGCGGCATCGTCCGGCACGATTCCCACGTGCGAAAATCCGGGAGTGACCCGGCCGGGATTCAACCCGGTCCGCCTTGGTGGGAGACGAGCAGGCTAACCGCTCAGCCACCGCGGCCCCTACTAGAGGTTGAACTTTGCATCGTAGGTATGTTTAAAAATTCCAACTTTGAGACATAGATACACCGCATCGTTTAACTGTGTTTCTGTCCAAAATTGGGTAGTTTTTAGGTATGAATTTGAAAGTTCTTTTCATTTGCTCTACAAACAGCCGCGACCTTTGTTACTTATATTTACGCGTGAAACAGATATTTTAAGAAGAACGGTTGTCGTTGAAGTTTGGCTACCTGTGGCATGAAGAGGCGTGGCAATGCTTTGAAACCCTTCCTTTGTCTGAAATATACTTCACGTTCGGTTATGTAGCCTGACTACAAAAAACATTCAATAATAACTGTCACACGTGTTAAGTGCCAGTATCTCTAACGTATACTTTTTACAATTTTAAATGTTTTAACAGGTGGGTACATAACGATTTCCAGTAACGCAAATTACGACAGAGAAATCTCCAAGTACGTAGAGCATATACCGAAAATAATGATGACTGCTTGCAGTACGTCGAAAAAAAAGGGCATTTAAGTTTAGCGAAGAGGTATTTTATGTGTATGCTACCGACGCCATTATCGCTTCCTTGTTCCAGTGCGGCAAATAGGCTTAAAACCGCATGTACGCAGACGTATTCCTGGCTCGCACCACGAGAAGACAGCGTTGGTTCTTTTCGTGCGGTGTGTAGAGGATGCGTGTAATGGGGGAATTCTTGGAGAGTGTAGGCAGCCCTCCGAGCGGGATCGTCGTGCGGAGAAACATGGCGACCAGGGGCTCGTACCGCGACCCGCACTCTCCGCCGCGAGCAGATAAATAGCGGCGATATTTTTTCCCGGGTGCTCGGCGCCGCGGCTACCTCGCCCCGTCTGTCTCATAAAGACGGCCGCGCATTCTTCTACGTCTCCGCCGGCCGGCGGCGCCCTCGTGTAGGTCCGCGGCAAGTAGGTCCACAATTAAACAAGTCTCTCGCCCCGCCGAGCCACCGCAGGCACTTTATTTCCATGTCGCCGCACGTTTTGCATCGCACTGACGTTCCAGAACCACTTCGGAAATGTTTATTTTTAAATCTCCCGCCTAATTTTAAGGTTTCCGCCTTTTTTTAAGGCTCCCGCCTAATTGGTGCTTGAATTGCGTTGCAATACAGTCTAAGAAATAGTTCGAAATAGTTTAGAAATGATACGAAAATTGTTATGGTGAATTTTTTCCTTGTACGCACGTGGTAGCGCCCCTGAGCAGGTACATGAAACAGCCAAATGGGTACTGTCTTTACCAAATCAACATAGTAGCAGTGCTAAACACTTCCGTATTCGTACACTAATATATGGTAGCTGTCCCACACTACGTCAAGGTTAAACACTTCCATTAAATATTAGGAAGTTTACCAGAAAAATGCCTCACAGTGTATGTTTTAAACACACGTTTTTCTACGAAACTATTAAACGTACGTCAAGTGTGCTGATCCATGAAAAGGACACACACATCAGATGAGGACTGTCGAGTGCTTTCAAAACGTCGCGCACCATTTCATAACACTCAAAAAAGGCTTTAAAAAAACGACTGTCAAAGCGTTGTATCACATAATATACGCGTCAGATACACACAAAAATACTCAAGGGCCCTGCATTGAACCTGCCTGCAGACTTTCCATCAATAAAATAATAGGGTCACCGCTAAGAGTTCTATAGGCACACACAGTGCTACGAGAACATTGTACTTCAGTTGAGAGCCTTGAGCTTAGCGGCGATGGGGCACTTGATGCGCTTGGCAGTGTGGCCCTTATAGTTCCCGTGCTTCTCGGTCTCAAACGCGGAAAAAATCTCTAGGTAGGCGAGACCCTTAAGGGGAACCTTCCCCCGCCATATTGGATTGTTATTTTTTTTCACTTATTTATGTTTTTTTTGTAATAACTGTCGAAAGTACTCCTATACCCAACTTCTATTGTCCTTACACAGTACAGGCACAACGACTTAACTACCAACTCATAATTACGTCACAATATTGTAGATGTAACTTTACAAAACGCCAAATAACATTATAATTCTCTATCTCCCTTTCAGTTTCATTTTATTCCATTGTGTTGCTCTCTCCGACGTGGACATCACCTTTTTTCATACGACCGAAAACAGACTGCCATCCTCCGATTTCGCTCGTTGGTGTTGCTACCTCTCCCTCGCTTATGAGTGGTTCCTGCTTTAACATTTGTAATGTTCAACGCGTAACTGGCCCAGTGTTCAGTCATTGGCCTCCTGTCGTCGACGCCGATGTCCTCGGTTCAGTCCCAGACCCAGCGAGGGCAGCTAGTGTGTTGATCTTTGCAGGTTGTTGGAGTTTCCTCCGCTTCCTCCTCTTAAATAATTCCAGCCGCGTATAGTTTTACATAGTCCGCTCTTCAGGTTGGTCGGTAAAAGCAAGCGTTCGCGTCAGTAGGGCAACAGGGATTTGTTGCTCCAACGTTGTTTCATCTCATCGGTGCTAACACGGCCCTCAGCCGGGGTCGCGTATGGATAAGCCACGCAACAAGTTCTGTATGTCTGTTTATATTTGTTGAATGTAGTCGTTTAGGTGCCCTGGAGACAAAACGTTGTGGACGGATGTGTAACTCTCTGCACTCATCGGGAAATAATGTACATTAAATCCCCCATTCTTATTGTTGAAGTGGTATTAATTGAAATCCAAATACACAATATTGTATATTTTTCAAGATAAACTTACGTGTGTAGCCTTCAGTAGATAATTTGTGGATATCGTCAAGAAATATCACCCGAAACAAAATCCGCAATAGGTTCTAATTTTTTTTTGTTTGTCCTTTCATCGTGAACGCATCAGAATAGTAAAATAAATAATTGTGGACATCGTTATTAACTTTTTCTCACAAAATTGCAAACTGTGAAATCATGAGTGAGGTAGTGTGTTCGGCATACGCATATAAGACATGATTACAATAAAAATGAACGAGATATTATTAACTCTTATTTTAAAAAAGATGTTATGTGTAAATATTTGTAACGAATAAAAAAAGTTCACAGTCACATTAATAATGCGGATGGATTAATAATCATTTTTATAGTTATACATTTTATCATACGAAATATGGAATAAGTTTAAATCCGTGTATTTTGTCAAACTTTGGACTGAGAAAATTTCTCTCCACTTTGTGATAGACTTATAGCATGATTCGTTTCAAATGGACAGGATTCGAGGGCGATTGCATGTCGCTTAAACCGGTCGTAGGTTTCATGTTACTCGAACACGTGGGGTTGGAGATGGTGTAACTTTCCCCTCCCGTTCTCCACAATCCGCTCCGGAAATTCGAAAGCTTTTTGGTCGGATCCCTCTTGAGGAATTTCACCTCGCAACCAAATGATCTGAATACACAAGAGCCTCTCTCGACTAATCCGCGGTGAAACCCTAGTCCTTTCTCTATTTACTTCCCCTCAGTTTCCGGCCTCATCGTTTTGTTGCCTCGGTTGAACTTCGCTTGATTTGAATTGAAGATCTGCTTGCAGGGCGTGCAAACCCCGGAATTGGACTCTTGGGCTGGAATCAAAACATTTCTGAGCTTTCAAGTGTGCCGTATAGCAGGCACGACTCGTTAATTACTGCCGTCTTTTTTTTTCAAGCTGTTCTTTTTGTTTTAAAGCGGAAAACTGCTGCTGCTGTTGTTTTCTACTTACTCTTAGCTCGCCATATTTTTTTAGGTTTCTTTTTGTAAGTCCGGTAACAGAATAGGGAAACGGGGAAGTGATCACGACACGCGAAACAGCGCCTTTGTGTCTTATCAGGCTTGCCCAATTTTTATTGTAATGTACATTATAATTAGTTTTGATGGCTACGTAAGTCAGGCATGCAACTTCAGTTCTATGACCGATATACCAGCCCACGTTTCTTACAGTACGTTAGCCGATAGTAAAATATTATATATTTCAGTTGTGTATTGGCCCTTCAATCATTTCGTTTCAGCACCCACTAGTTTTTGTAGTTCTGTTACAAAATTTTCACTTGATTTTTAGT
Organism: Clitarchus hookeri; assembly: GCA_002778355.1. Classification (NCBI taxonomy): domain Eukaryota; kingdom Metazoa; phylum Arthropoda; class Insecta; order Phasmatodea; family Phasmatidae; genus Clitarchus; species Clitarchus hookeri. Next base: position 245,568 of record NQII01002888.1, on the reverse strand, counting down.
ATTTTGGAATTTACGGCAAATGTGCTTTCTGTTGTTATTATTTAATTATTGAGATTTTTGTATATATATTTTAAGTTATTGATATATAATTTCAGAAGGTTTTAAAAATTCGATATACCCCGAATTTTTATACAAACATTAATTTAGAGTGATTACCAACACGGTTGATTGGGATTATTCATGTATTTCTATTTCCGATAACAAGTCATCAAATTTTCTGTGTTAATCGCCGCTTGCAAAATGTTATAATTAGTTGTATTTTTTCCTCAGTTTGGAATAATATTCTCTCGACCCACTTTGATAAATTATTAGTCTACAGTCGCGAAAGTCTCTGATAAAGATGTGTGTCCACTCTCAGACCACCTCAAACCACTTAATAAATAACACTTCGTTGTATCGGAATGGAAGTGTATGGGTCATATTTCATGTTATTCGTTTTGTTTAGTGTAACATGTGGGTTAAAATTCTAGTACTAAAAACTGCTTGAAATGTAAGTAGAAGATTTAATTTTTCTGTCTCGGGTAAAGGTGACGTGATTAACATAGTTGTATATACCCTATGTGTTTTTGTTTTTCTCTCTCTTCCAAACGAGGTATAAGATGTTATCCTTTATTTTGTTAAAGAATTGTTTTAACAAATTATTCTTTGCTATCATGTGTCCTTTTTGTCTTTTTTTTTTTTTTTTGTGTGTTTCAACAACGGTAAAGACTTTTTCTACGGCAAGTATTAGTACTCTCAAGAAGACGGAATTCGAAAATTGTGGTTGCTGTTTTGTACCGATAGGTGTTAACTTCCAGTCACTTCTGAAAATTTACTTTCATACCTAAAGAAAATACATCGGGCTAAATTTCCTTTCTGCCGGTAAACTAATTTTAGTACTTGCGAAACCAATTAATAAGTAAGGGCTCTTCACTCATGACAAAGTATTTTTTATGCAAAAATAAAAAGCGCATGTTATTGTTAAGTCGCACCGACGATATTCATTACGCTCTGGTGTTCTACAGTATAAAACAGTTTGGTTTTATATCCTCGTCGCACTGGTGTGCTTGCTGCTTGAGTGTGTCGATACGTCTCTGTAATGAGGGCAAAGCACAGCACGCAGCTGGTAGTATACTGTTTTTTGTGGAAGCCGTATGCGTGGGTTTCTTTACCTTAATCAGAAATCAGAACGGTGCAATAAAACCGAGGGTTGTTTTGTGGCGACCGCCTTTCGTGGCAGATCAGATAACATGTTTTTCGTGGTTTTTTTTGTTCCCTTGCCAAACCAGGTCGCAAGATCTACCACAGACNCCCCCCCCCGCCTCCCCGAGCTATAGGGTTGGAATAGCACTTTACTGCGTTTCGTAAGTTCAGTGTAGAGATTTAGACATTTCCATTTTCTCTGTTTTTAATGAGTACTGGACTTCTAGGTTACCTACACTATTGCCAATTTATAGGCTGCATTCACTCGCGTGTACAATTCATATCTGCAGGTTGGGGTGCATGAGAGTTTATCAGTGATACTGCTCTAAGTTTAGTAATAGGCCGTAGTCAATTCTGTTCGTTAGAACTAGTATTTATATTGAAGCCTTAGATGGATTATAAGCAATTGGTACTGTTTTAGATCTGTTTGAAAATAAATTGAGTTATTTGTTAAATAATATTTTTGTTCTAATTGACTTGCTTCTTTAATGTTAGTGTCCTCTCTGTCCATCTCAGAAAGGGTTATTTATTAGTTAAATGTTTACCAAAACTTCATTTACCATATTTGTTTTACAGCTAAGTTTTAAAAATATTTTTTTTTTCTTTCCGAAAATAATTGTTATTTGTAAAGAAATTTTTTTCGATACAGATTTAAATTTCTGAATCGAAACCATGCAAATTTGTCATATACAGAAGAAATATCCGGATCCATCTCGTGAGAAGCTAAGTGAAACAATACTCCGTAATTTTTTAAATCATAATTTTTAGGGTGAATGATATGTTTTTTATAGTTAGACGCACAAATATTTTTTTTGCTCTCGCCGTTTGTATAACGTAGGAAATGTACGTTCTAGTAGAATTCGACTTCGTTGTTTTAACAATTTACGTATTGCTACAAATGTTAAAAGTCTCTTTGCGTAGCCAGGTTCTTTAAATAATTGGGGTCTTAATTAAATATAAGAGCTAATAATAATTTCCTAATTTATTAACATACAATCAAAAAAACCACTACAGACTTACTGTCTCGACAAAAATGAGTATCATTTGCTGTTTATAGCTTATATTTACGTAGTTGTACCTCATCTTAAAGAAATAACACAAACACCTATAACCAGTCTCTATAGTAGGTTTTCTGACACCTACTGACTTACTACCGAAATTACACCTATATATTCGTATCTATATCACTCGTTCATTCGGTCCTACCTTGTCTCGATGCAGATATCACCAGTATTTCCTGTCCGGAACCTTCTGGAGCTCTCCGAACTCTCCCGTGCACATGCGCACTCCATTCGTCGAGTAACTCGCCCTCCGCAGCACGCTCGCACCTCGTCCGACGCCTTGGTACACACACTCGTCCGTCGCAGCCTCTCTCACCTTTACCGCCAACCCTCTTCTTCGTTCACCGTTCGTCACACTTCGCCAGGTGACTGTCAGACTCCCAACTCTCATGATGCTGCGCTATTTATAAGGGTACGCGCTCGATCGAGCACGCTTCACCTAGGGGGAAGGTGCCCCGAAAATTCTCGAAATAATCCGCAAACGTCGCCCCCATTCGGCAGGGATGAAGTGGTGGTGAATCCAGTTCATGTCAGCCGTCAATCTCTTCCCTCGCCCCGGGTCTGTCTGGCGCCATAGCGGATCCGCCTATGTGGACGGCCTAGGGAGGGGTGGGTTAGTGAGTGAAGAGATTTGGGTGGCTCTTTACACTGAGGTCTTGAGAGACGACGAGGGTGATTGAGGTGAGTATGGAGTAGCGCCGAAATGAAGGGGCGGGAGAAACTGGATTTACCCGAGAAAATCCGCCGACCAGCGGCATCATCCGGCACGATTCCAACATGCGAAAATCCAGGACGACCAGCCCGAGGATTGAACCCAGTTCGCCTTAGTGAGAGGCGAGCAGACTAACCGTTCAGCCACCGCGGCCTCTAGGGTATGGTTAAGTCACGGCGATCACCCTCTTGGTCGCTTGCCCGGCAGGAGGAAGGGGAGAGGGCCCTCGCGTAACAGTAGGTATTCACAATGAAACACATTCTCAACTAATATTGAAGGCGGTCGCCCAGTGAGAGTTATGTTTGTGTGAGGCAAAAAATCTGGAGACACCGACTGGCGTATGTAAAGCGGCGTCGCCTCTACGCGCAAGGCGGTAAGTTGACCTACAGTATTTCCGTCGGTGATTGATTTGAACGTGACTGCTTCTATCGTAGTCCGCATGGATCCGGTTCCTATATTAAGAGATATAGTAGTCTGAGAAAGCCGTTTCAGCTATGTTGGAGGACATGAAAATAATGTTCCCAATATGCGTAATGTCTTGAAAGTACCATTCCTTCATCGTCTGCATTGCACTTTCTTTTCGTAGGTAAACCTATTGGGGTCTGGTCCAATAGTTTCTTCATAAAACACGTTTTTCAAACACGCTGCAATGCATTTCAAGCGCTAGGTAAGCGACCACCGTAACACACAAGCTCTATTGATATCCCCATCATTATTAAGGACAACTGCTGGTTACCAAGTGAACGTAATTTACAGTTAGTTCTGATTATATCGTTCCGAAATTACTTCCTAACTGGTGAATAGCTGTCGCGAAGCATAGAGTTTCGCACAACAGGAAGCAGTGCCATTCGAGTGGACTGACGACATTCAAGTACGTATTTCCACAGGTGATCCTCGGGTTGCCAGTTAATCGAAATTCCCAGGGAGGACGTGCTGTGCGTCGTCACGGAGGATTTTAGTGGAATAAGGCGGGGGGATTATGTGGGGTCGTCGCAGCCGAGTCCGGACTTGACTTCGAATTGCGAGGGCCTGCATGCGAATACCGTTTTAATCGGACGTTCCCTTCGTAGCGAAAATGCAAGGAGCTCTAAACCTACGTCACGCGTGTTAAGTAGAACACCGAAAACATAGGATGAACAAGAATTCGACGAACAAACGTCAACAATGGGTTCATCGAAGAGATTGCAGAGGACAACATACAGCTTCGAAAGTGTAGAATAGTGATGACTAATTCATTGCAAATATTGCAGAAAGTGTTTCAGATTGAACATGCTGTGTTACGTGCAATTGAACAGTGATCTGCGGTTATTGCAAAACCCGTCACTGTAAAATTATTTTACGGAAATAATTGGAATTGTTATACCTATTATTTTGCAATAAGTTGTATGACGCGAACCAATTCCTTTTAATAATAACTTAATTTTTTAAGAAGCGCATAAAAAATTATAAATTTACCTTTTGTTAATACGCATTATCCTGTCATTTTCGAGGAACTAAGTTACTTATTTCAAAATAAGGTGTTGCAACACCTGACGGGTAGGCAACACACTCTTGTTTCGTTGTGGTGTGGTTGCTGCGTCGCGAAAGCGCTAATATGCAACCTAAATGTGGACTGCAAAATTAAGTTCTAATGAAAGGAAGGCATGCGTTAGACTAGATTTCGTTATTTTATAATAAGCCTAGTTATCATAATAGCGTCACTGTTCACAGAAGCTGATCATACCACGATCTTTATCAAAGAGACTCATCGCCATGCTCGTGCAGTGTTCCAGCATGTCAGTCAGTGTAACATACATNAGCTGATCATACCACGATCTTTATCAAAGAGACTCATCGCCATGCTCGTGCAGTGTTCCAGCATGTCAGTCAGTGTCGCATGTCTACCTCTCGTGATTGAGTGATTGTGAGTTCGCGTACATCACATGTTCTCTGTGCATCCATGCATCTTTCTCATATGTATTATTGCGCTTACCCGTGCAAAGGGTAGCAATACTAGGTTTTAAAATCGAATCTTGTATTTCTGCAGAACAGTGGAATTTACAGGAATAGCACTGAAAAATTTTTTTCCTTTACTTTCAAGTGCTTGTCGATGATTCATCAAAATAATATATATTTGCATTTCCACGACACAAAACTTAATGCAAGACTGTCGTAATATATTAAACCACAGAAATACATTGAACATGCCTATGGGAATGGGATGTGTTGACTTAATTGTAATTGTTGTTTATCTATTTAATAAGGATACATACATAGTAATGTGGGAAGTAAAACAAACACAATGTAACTACATACGATTTANTACAGGAATAGCACTGAAAAATTTTTTTCCTTTACTTTCAAGTGCTTGTCGATGATTCATCAAAATAATATATATTTACATTTCCACTTCACAAAACTTAATGCAAGACTGTCGTAATATATTAAACCACAGAAATACATTGAACATGCCTATGGGAATGGGATGTGTTGACTTAATTGTAATTGTTGTTTATCTATTTAATAAGGATACATACATAGTAATCTGGGAAGTAAAACCATCACAATGTAACTGCATACGATAAAAAAAAAAACACATGCTTTGTGCCTTGTGTGGGACATGCGTGGCAATGAAGTTTGCTACACCAAGGAAATCCACTCGGCGCCATCTTGGTGTGTCCTTTGCTACTTCCTAGGCCACACCTCGCACCACATTCCTAGACATGCTTATTTCGCTCCTCCTTCTGCGAGATCAGTGAGAGAGAGAGAGAGAGAGAGAGAGAGAGAGGTCCGAATGCTCATTAGTACCCTTCGTGAGAGGCGGGGCTGCAATATTTTACACCACTCCTCAGTTTTCATTCAGACGCTCTACGAGAATATTTTTTACTTGCATATTATGTGTTTAGTCAGTCTCCTTCCGGTGAAAAATATTATAACTGCTAGAATAAATTGTAGGTAACGAGTAAGATGAGTTAATTTCAGATAGTGGCAGCACGTTAATTTCATAATCATTAGTTTGGTAATTATTAATATTGCAAAATCCTATTTTTGTCCTTTGCCATATATTTTAATTGGGTGTGCCACTTTCAATTTTTATGTTTTGTTTCGTGTTTACTACTTTTTTTGTTGATGTAATTTGACCAAAATTACATCAAACATTCGGAAAAAATTATTTGAAATTGTGATTCCTTGTAAAATATTTTCGGTAGGTTAGCAGTGTTGTACTAGATAATTTCTACAAAATACCACCAATTAGCTATTACATGAATCAGTTAACAGATATCAGAAAACATTGATACGAAAGTATAAGTTCCGTCGTTGGGATGGGAATAAAATTTCCGCTATTATGAATTAATTTTTTTCTGTTGATATATTTTCTTGTATAAAAATATCGAAACATAAAACGGGGCAAGATTATTGGTGCCTATAAGTTTTGCCATGCTATCTGTGAGATTTCAGGCAAGTCCCACATACCTCTCGCAACAATGAGTGATGTACCTAGTGGTAAAATGCAAACATGAAGGTGATGTAGCACACTAAACCAGAACCAAAAAGCCAAAAATATTGGCAAACTGGAACCCCGTCGACGCGCCAGACGGAGCCAGAGCCTAGGACTTCGTTGAAAACCGGCCAAAGACTGGCATCGATCGACATCGGAAAGTACTGTCGTCCTTCGGGCGGTAATTGCACTTGGATTGTGTGGACACCATGCGCGTAATGTCCCCCCCCCCCCTGGTTTACAGTGACGCAGTGCACATCGCCATTTAAGAGCACTCTGCGGAGTGACAATCACACTACGTGTTCTTGTGATCCGATAAACTTGTAGGTGTGGCTAAATGCCTGCAGAACGGTATTCGCAGCATTGTATCCTCTCATCTGTGAAGCTCGCAGCACAAGCTGTTCATGGTGAAGCGAGCACTTTTGAGTCCCTCGTTACTTTTTTCCTTTCAGCCTGTTTCATCCTTCCACCACTTTTTAAAATAAATATTGCAATGTAAGTAATAGACAAATGTATATATTTCACCGGACTCGAAAGTTAACTTCTAAGGCTACAATCAAATATATTTATTGACTATTATTCCAGATGAGAGGGCTTCAAAAAGTACTTACTTTACCGTTAATAGCCTATATTTTGGATTAATGTGAGGCTCTGTTTTCCATTCTGCAATCTTGGTCCACTGGTTTTAGAGCTAGGGCCATTAATTACAAAATTAACATGAGCAAACTCACTCGCTCCCGTATTTTACCGGACATTTGATTTCCAAAAGGCGGACGTCACAAAAGCAGTTACCAAGAAAGTAGCTGCTAAACTGTTGGTGCCCTTGTAAATGCGTGTAGAAGAAATGAAACATTATACATTTTCTCGTAAATAATCCAGCTTCATTTTGGTATTGCTTAGTTAACATAACGATTACTTGAACATTGATACATCTATATTTAACTGTTTTGAATGTTAATTGAATATGCTTAATATACTTCAATAAAAAAAAGTTTTTTTACTCTGGGAATCCAAATGAGGCAAGGAATTGTAAGTGGGTAAACCACCTATTTTAAAATTGGTGGCCTTATTGAATATTTCGCTATATTTCCGATACAATTAAACTGATTGTAACTTAGGTTCGCACGCTAACGAGATTTCTTGTTTTCACTAAATACATTAATCTGATAAGCTCGGTAGTATTGTATGTTGGAACATATCTTCCAAAAATTGTAATTCATTGTTATAATAACTTATCTATCTAATATAATAGCATTTGACATACTAGTAGTACTATGGAAGGCCACTTAAACTATTTTTTTGTAATAATAAATTTTTAAAATTGCAATTTTATTATTTTAGTTTTGGGTGCTATGAAACCATTAACAAAACTTTATTTACTGAAGTACATACTTTGTGTACTGAATTCACTAAATCCGCCATTTTGAGAAAGAGCATTACCAAGTAAAACTCGTTTATACATCATGAATGTGTCAGGAACTGCCCTAGGTGGAAAGTAAAGCTTTTCATAATTATTTTTTTACGCAAGATTCTACTTTCCAAGTCGTTGAGAACCTCATTAATTTACTGATACGTTTTGATAATTTATGCATATTGTGTGTGCTTATATTAATATTTTGTGTGTAGATTGATGTGGGAGGTAACCGGGGTGTGGACAGTACAGCTCAAAACGAAGTCCGCATGAACTTATTTTCTAGATTTGATGGTTCCCGATGTAAAGCCTTCAAGGTTCTGCTGGAATTGCTAATAGCTGGACTCCATACACCCCCTGTTCGTGTCACTGCAGCCCTGCATGTGTGTCAGCAGTTAATCACTCTTACATGACATGCTCGAAATATATACCATGCATTTGAATGCATGCCTGCACACATCGCATCAGTGACCGACGCGTTCAAACACCCCTGGCGTGCCATAGATCTGCTGGCAACCTTGTTCTACACGTTGGCGAAGCATTGCAATGTCCGTACCTGGTGTTGCATAAACGAAGATCTCGAGATACTCCACATGTAATCTACCGGATTCAAATCAGGGGAATGTGCAGGCTAGGCAACTTGTCCTACATGACCCATCCACGTGTGCTGGAATCGCTCATCCAGGTAAGCTCTGGCCACTCTACTGAAATGTGGTGGCGCCCCATCATGCATGAATCATATGCTGTATATCATAACCAACAGGGCATCCTCTAGTAGCAACTGTTGTTGCAGGAAGTCACAGCACGATTTGCGTGTCAAGCGCGTGGCGTCCGACGTGCATTGGATGTCAGCACTGAAATGGGCCATGCGACACACACACCGCATTCGTATCTACCACAGACTGTACACAACAGGAGTGTACCGACTACCAAAAACGGGCATAGTGGCATGGGCCTGTAACTCGGGATTCATCGAACGTATGTTCGTATAGACGTTTTGGTTTTCTTTTGAAGTGTTCTGTCCACACCCAGGTTACTTCCTGCATTAGGCGACACTCACAATATATGCATGTGTGTCGCATATGCATATATTGTGTGTGTGTGTGTGTGTGTGTGTGTAATATCAAAAACTTTGTAATAAAATGTATAGTAGTAATAATTTGTTTTAATGTAATTATTTTCGCGGTGCATTGTTAAAACCTTTTTGCAGCTAAGATTGTGAGGAATATACGTTGGCACCACACTATATCCACACCAATACCATAACGTCCAAGTATTGCTGAGCGCACCGAAATGGTAGGCGGTGCTACTGGGTTACCTTTCAGTTGCAATGTCAGAGAACGAAGACGCTCTTGCTCTTGTTACACACCTTTTTGGCGATTTATGCCCAGGCTCATTCGTGATCGCGGCTCAAGTGGTAATAATATTCTCTCGTGTGGTGAGGTTCGAAAAGATACGCGAAACTTATATTGCATTCTCGGTCGTCGCGCATAGATACAAAGGTTCGGAAATGATGACGAAAAGCAGCTATTCACTTTCTGAACTCAGCATCGCAATTTTGACTGCAGACACAATGCTCATTGTGATACAGTAGCGGTGTTGTGGCGTGTTGTAAAAATTAAGCATGTCGGTGGCGACCGTCTGACATCAGCCATCTCACGTGGATTCAGGCCATCTCTATGCGCGCTACTACAATTCTCTTTGCAGGTTTAAACTTCTCCGCCTACCACTTGGTCACTTCGCCGTCGCTACGCCACTTCCTTGGCATTTAAGTGCGCACCCTGTCTAAAGACGATCATGTACTAAAATATTTTCTGCGAAATCGTTTTTGCGCGAATACGCGTATCTTAATAAATAAATTTTCTGGGAATATGACGTTTAGCCAGAAAAAAAACTATCTAAATTCGTGCTTTTATCATATTAAGTGTGTCCGACGAGATAAAAAAAATAGTGAAATGGCAACAAAAATATTATTTTTAGACTATGTTTGTACAGTTTCCATAAGCGGCAAGAGAAAAACTTTACGTCTGTAGTTAAATATGTGGGCTTCCGTTGAGTGTAATGCAGTCCCACTGTTATATGTCTAATTTGCACAGTGCATCGCAACGACGAGAACGCTGCAAGCCAGTTCAGCGATTTTCGTGTAGGGGCGATGGGGCGCTAGGCTCGCGTGTTATTGTCGCCCGTATCGCTCCGTCGCTTTTGGGCCTTTAAAAGCTACCTAGGGCTTAAACTGCGTTGCACTGTCTTTTAAATAAACATTTCTAACGAAACTATTAAACGTGTGTTCAGTGCAATGAGCTACTAAAAGAGCACACGCTTCAGGCAAGGCCTGTTGAGTGTAGAAACACCGTTTCAAAGCACTCCAACATAGCCAAAAACGCCTCTTTCAAAGCACTGCAACTCAAAATATACGAGTCAGATACATACAAAAATACTCAAGGGCCCAGCATTGAACTTTGGTACAGACGTTTCACCAGTTAAATGCGCCCGATCGCGTCTTATACAGCCCAGCTGGCTTGCTGCAGAAGGTTCTTCATACCTCGAGTCGCGCTGAGGTTAAATGCGCCCGATCGCGCGGCGCCCGATCGCCGCTGAAAGTTTAATAGGTACACGCAGCACGACGAGAACGCCGAGCGGCTACGGTGGTGTTGGTTAGACTACTCGCCTCCCACCAAGGCGACCCGGGTTCAATTCGGATTTTCGCATGTGGGAATCATGCCGGAAGATGCTGTTGGTCGGGCGGGTCTTCTTGGGGATCGCCCGTTCCCCCCGCTCTTGCATTCCGGCACTGCTCCTTACTCACCTCGCTGCACCCTCGTCGGCTCTCGAGACGTCGATGTTAATATCCGCCCATATCCCTACACATGCTCTGCACACGCTTAGTGACGGTGGCGCTACTGCTCTTCCCGGCCTCAAGCGCTGAAGATAGCTCGAGGTACAGTCAGCTCACAAGTTCTTTGTTCCTTCTCGCAGTATATGATCACTAGAGAGCTGGAAATGTGTGCGAATTCATTTCAGGACAAGTTAGACTTCAAACACATGAACATTTTACATTGTTTACCAATCGGATCGCAGTTTGTAAGCCACGTCTTGGACTAATTTAATGTAATTAGCAACCTGCAAGAACAAAAAAGACGAAATCCCCTTCTACCTGATCCGAGGTAAAACAGGATGAACATCTAACTGGATCTCGAGTGCACAAAGGATTGTGGATTCTGACTTGTTGCTAAACTCCCGGGTCGCTAATGACCGTAGCGTGTAGAGATAAAGAGCTGGGGTGAGCGGACAGTAGGCGGGCCGCGCCGCGCGAGTCGACACGTGCNTCGCGCGTCCTGCGTGCGGGAAGGCGTCGCGGCGCAGGCCGTGTCGCATGCCCGCCGTCCGTTAATTGCCGGATGCCGTGCCGCGGCCCCCTCTCTCGCTCCGCCCCCACCGCTGCCCCTAACAAGGCGCCGAGGTCCCGGCTATTTGCCATCCTGCTGCTTGCTAGCCGCCTTCCCGAGAAACGTCCAGTGCCTCGAGCAATGCCGGTTTTTATCACTGGACGATATTGCATGCTATAGTCCGTTTACTGTTACTTTCAACTTTTCTGAAGCCCTACCAAAGTTCTACTTTCAGGATATCCCTCCGCCTCATACAAACAGTAGCTTCACCTAGTCTAGAAAATTACACTAAAGGGACTGCGCAGCGTGGTTCTGCGCACTCAGTGTAATAATATTTTGCAAAGAACTACTTCTTACCAGGCATTACCAACACACCTATTTTCTCACTATTTTAATTCATATGTGTTTTAAAGAATTACAATACTGTATAGATAAAACAAAAGTAAACGTTGAATTTAACCAAAAAATAGGTACTCTTATGTTAACACAGGCATAAAACGCTGGTGCTATATGACAAATTTGGGAAACAACCAAACACGTCAAAGGTTTCTCAAAGGTTTGACTCAAAAAGACTAAATAAACCGCGAATAGATTATATGACGTCATTGAAGATGCGTTTTTGTCCATCGCCATAGTGAGACACCCAAAACATTGAAAATGTTTAGGCAGGTTTGTGTATTTAATGCATGTAAAATGTGGAATTTTTTAAACAAATAACAGTTAATGAAACCAAACTTTCAGGCTAAATATCAACATGCTCTGATACAATATTTTCATTTTACTTTTGACAGGTTGTGTTTCCAATGTTTTGGATGTCGCAACATTGCGGACAGGCTTCATCGTTTTATCATGCACATCCCTTGTTCTTATGCCAGGGGTGCTGACATGGGGTGGGGGTCACTATGTTAACTGCGTCATTAAATTTTTAAAGGGGTATTGAAAAAAATAAGGAAAAAAATTTTACGTCTAAATATTGTAATTAAAAAAAACTGATGTTACTATATTCAAGAGTGTATTTGTCCATAATTTATGTATTCCATTTGTCCATAACATCTGGCTTGGAGTTCTTGAGTTCATTATTAATAGAAAATATACCAACATAGTTTAGTAAAAACCTCAAACGTATAGTAACGTTGGGCCTTGTTGTATTCCAGAGGACTTGTTGGGTGGTTTCATTTTGGTTTGTGTATATATATGTGTGTGTGTTGGATTTCGTGGGGGGAGGGGGGGGAGTCTCCCTGCTTTCGCTTCGTTACTGACTTATCTGGTTGCTCGATATGGAATTGTTTTTCGGAATAGTTTATCTTCACCCACCTTTTTTTTAACATGCTTCGCTTAAGATGCAAAGGTAATTTCATATGGAGCCCCTCGCATGCAAGCTATCATCCGAAAATACTACGCAAATTCCATACAAAACTAGTTCGTGCGGAATACTTTTAGCAAAATTACTCTTGAAACACTCCGGCGAATATTTAATAGTCGTAATATTAATATGAAATCTCTTGGACATTTAGCTTTCTATTAACATTGTAGATATTAAATAACGCGAGGGAACTTTCTTCAGTTCTCACATCACTATGTTACTCCACTTCGTTTTTTATAGCGTTTTTGGCTACTAACTGTTTCTCCATGTTTCTCCAGGTTCGAGTGCTTTTATCTATATGTGTTTTTTATGATATAAGGGTCTTTGGGCAACTTTTTATTAAATATAACAGGATTTTTATTGTATTCGTACAACATTCTAACTATAATATCTGAGCTCAGCTTCGTTTTTCGGAAATAAAATTTTAAGAGTTCTGCACAGCAGTTTGTTTCGAAATACCCCTCTTAGCACGGCAAAATATGATTTGTCACATGGCCAGCGTAGATGAGCCAATATAATTGCTTGTTACGTGCAACCCGCATAAAAAATAGGGGGTTATGTCCTAATTTCGTGAGAAATCTACCTTGCACGATAAATTGTCGCAAGAAATGTATTACAAGGTCAGCATTTCGCGCGATTTCTGCGTGTATTTTGGTATTGTATAAAGCTGGTTTTGTTACTCGGACTACATGCAATGAGCTGTGTGTACACCTATATACTCCATCACAGTTGATACAGCGTTATTTATAGAAAGTGTCATTAGTTTTGTTTCTGGCGTATTACCACACTGGCTGTCACACTATTGCCTTCATAGCTGGAATGGAATTTTAGACTGGTAACGTAACCTCTCCTTGGCGAAGAACTTGCCAACACGTTTAACTTTCCAGGAGGGCTGTTTCGGTGATAATAGTGAGTGTTAAAATATATTTTAACTGTGGTGATTCTATTGTATGTAAAATTAAAACTATCCGAAAGAGAGAGTGATTTAAAGTTTAACTTAAAATAATTTATTTTATTTATAATTTACGTTACACGGTTAAGTGTATGAAAGTTAAAAAAATTATGCTAATACCGGGTTCTATGTTTTTAAAATGTCTAGTCATACCACGAGAGACTCTCGAGCCGTCACAGCGCTTCGGCCTACGTGCAGTTTGGGTTTGATGCCTTAGAGTTCACTGCATCGAAAACATACAAATATCGCAGAATACAAATTGAATATAAAAGAATACCCCAACTTTGAAGGTCTATAATATCAAAATAAAACAACCTACAACCTTTATTGACCAATCAAATGAACCGCGGAATCGTGAAGTTTGTTTACCATACATTCATAAATGTTCAATGTGACCACCACGAGCGGCCCGAACGACATCTACGCGATAATCAAACTCGTTCCACACTCTTGTCAGCATGTCCGGTGTTACGGTTTGGATGGCGTCCGTAATTGTCGTTTTGAGGTCGTCAATGTTAGCCAGCAATAGTGGACGAAACACTTGATCCCCCATAGAAAAAAAAAATCGCACCGGTTAAGATTCAGGCGTCTTGAGGACCAGTGTTGAAGAGCCTGGTCACCAACTGCTCCTCGACCAATCCAGCGTTGCGGCAACTTCTCGTTCAGGTATCCGCGAACAGCTAGGTGCCAATGGGGTTGCGCACCATAAAGAAAACATCAGACCTTCCCCTTCACATTGACGTGTCGAATGCAAGCTCGCTTACCCCTCGCCTCTTCAAACCGAGAGTTACGAATGACATCCAAACCATAACACCGGACATGCTGACAAGAGCTTGGAACAAGATTGATTATCGCGTAGATGTCGTTCGGGCCACTCATGGTGGTCACATTGAACATTTATGAATGTATGGTAAACCAACTTCATGGTTCCGCGGTTCATTTGATTGGTCAATCAAGGTTGTAGGTTGTTTGGTATTGATATTATAGACCTTCAAATTTGGGGTATTCTTTTATACTCATCCTGTACAACGGTTGAAGGCGAAGAACACAATTCATGGAATAAAAACTTGTCTTTTTTTTTTTAAGTCAAGGAAATTTTTTTTATGTGGCGCAATTATAAGCTGGTTTTATTGCTTCGCTGCGATGGTTGCCATGTAGTTCCCTTTAAACTGTCGCATTCTTCTCTTCTGTAACTAAGCCATATTGAAAGCAGTGGTTATAAAAACATGGGAGATTTACCCTAACGAACGGGTGGACTTGATGGCTTTTGTTTGTTTGCACAAACCACAGAGCGCAACAGCTTGTGCGTGTGACTAAACAATATAAATGTAAAACAATAGATGTGCACACGCTGCAGACTTTTCTGAATTCATCCTATAGATGATTATTTCTACACACGTAGGTGATGGAAATAAATTTTAACCGCATGAAGGGACATTGAATACGTTACGTTTTGGTTCTCTCTCTCCCCCCCCCCNCTCTTTCTTCAACACTCTTTCATCATGCTTAATTATTCCACGCCTCCACCGGTAGTTTGTAAGTCTATTCCGCGCTTCAAAACGTGTAATTTATTCGGCCCGATTAGTTATAGAGTATTTCTGGTTTTGTGCCCTGAGGATCTATCACAGTGCAGGTTACGCGGCACACATTTTTACTTCTATTGCCAGGACTTAGATGCCAAAGCCACGTATATATCCAGTAATTCGGTTCGATGGCAACTTGGATGTCATTTGGAAAATAGGAAAAGTTTCTTCCATTGTTGAAGCATTTTCGAGGATAATTTAATGTCAGGTATTGTTTCGTAAATACAGATTGGTCATTACGATAGTGCCCGTGATTTCGGAAGTTTTCTGCAGTAGGTTTTTAAACTCCATGTTTACGTGCACTTCTGTTTCCTAATTTATCTTAAACTTCTCGGACTGGTTGCCCCTCCCACCATATTATAATTTAACCCATTCATTCGGTGTCCGCAATCACATGTTGCATGTGAATTATATTTCGGTACTATACACAGCAAGGCACCATTGCCCAATAGTCGTGAGTCTCTTCCTTGTAGCTCATCTGATTTGTGTACTTTTCTGCACCTCTTTGCCATGAACGGCGAATGTCAATATAATCGAGCACGCAGTACGTTGTTCCTTGGTTGAAAAAAAAAAANCACCTCTTTGCCATGAACGGCGAATGTCAATATAATCGAGCACGCAGTACGTTGTTCCTTGGTTGAAAAAAAAAAAGTGCTCAACACGAGTGCATACCAAAATATCACGTTATTGCAGCACTTGAACTCAGAAATTAATGCGTGACCGAAGGGTTTAAACCACTTAGTGATTCGTTTTGCAGTTTGTGCGTGCGCGTACAAAATCTATCGTAGCCGTGAAATAGTAATAATAAANCACCTCTTTGCCATGAACGGCGAATGTCAATATAATCGAGCACGCAGTACGTTGTTCCTTGGTTGAAAAAAAAAAAAGTGCTCAACACGAGTGCATACCAAAATATCACGTTATTGCAGCACTTGAACTCAGAAATTAATGCGTGACCGAAGGGTTTAAACCACTTAGTGATTCGTTTTGCAGTTTGTGCGTGCGCGTACAAAATCTATCGTAGCCGTGAAATAGTAATAATAAATTATTATACATGTTCGTCATAAACATTCCGTTCCCACGTATTTAAGACCCGTTTTATCACCTCCGTTTAAACGTGCTGGATAAAATTGCGTATCATGCTGATCTCGCTTTTCCCGAACATCGTAGTGGATGGTCACAGACTTATTTTGTTATTAGAAACATGGAATTTTTGTAAATATGGTTGACAGTTACATGTACACATTTTGATAAATGTATCAGAATGGCATTGCCACACGATCGCAGAACGCTTTCTCTTTGGTGTGACGCCATGAGTCATACCGGATCCCGACGTAAGACACGCTGTAAGCTATCAGGGTGGTATTGAGAACATTTCTCTGTAGACTTGGTACAACTTACGTAATATCTAAGCCTTATTTGCATTCATGTAAGTTATATTGCAAGATAACTGTCTTCATTATCACGGTTTCCATATTTTATCCTACGGCGCATATATTTGACTGAGAATTGGAAAATTAATACTACACATGTTCCTAGAATACACACCTGGAACTGTATCGCTACCGCCGAAAGTTTGTGTGCCTTTTAGACGGAAACTGTGGGCCGTGGACAGTTGCATCAAGAGGGCCATTGTTGTTAATTAGGTCATACTGCTCAATAAACTTGAATCAAACGCTATGTTACGCTCTAAGCTCGCAGCGGACGCTAGCTCACGTTATGCGTGGTCCGGCTCTGTGGGGGGTGACNCCCCCCAATTTTTTGATGTTTTTATCTACAATATTGCTAAGTGTAAGTATACATCCGAGGTAGGGACGGAAGTTTAAGTGCGTCTCAGGGCTGCAGTGCGTCTCAGGGCTAGGCCCCATACGCCTACAGGAGAGGGAATTAATTACATGCAAGGAGGCTTGCATCGCGGCAGAGGGATTAAAGCAGCCTTGGCCGCAATTGGGGCCATGAACTGCATACCTAAGTGTTCGTATAGCTGAAGCTATAGCTAAGAAGGTGGAGGGGAATAACCGGTATAGGCACCGTACAAACCCTCCTGACAGGAAAGAAGTTAAAAACATATTCATGCATTAATGAAAATGCTACAGGAGACAGCAGGTGTGGATGCCATGCTTTTTGATGTGGAGTCGAAAATCTAGATGAGAAAAGGGCGGTGCTGTGTGGGCGCAAGCGCCCTTGAGGTTGAACTGCTGTCAATATTTCTGTACAGGCGTGCCAGCACAATAATATTGACAGCAGCTATTGAATGCAGAAGGGACGCGACGAGTTGCGAAATAGTCGCCGCACCCAAGCTGCTGCAGTCCCGCCGCACTCGCAGAAGTCCTCGCCTTCGCTGGTCCCAAGGGGCGGGCGGATCCTGGAGAGAGAGCAGCCACGAGCATGATGTTCATCCCACGACAGCTCGGCTCGTTGAC
Source organism: Clitarchus hookeri (assembly GCA_002778355.1). Taxonomy (NCBI): domain Eukaryota; kingdom Metazoa; phylum Arthropoda; class Insecta; order Phasmatodea; family Phasmatidae; genus Clitarchus; species Clitarchus hookeri. Next base: position 228,017 of record NQII01002888.1, on the reverse strand, counting down.
CCTTTTAAGAAGTTTTCCTGGTTAATAAGCATTATTTTTTCAGTCCCTNTTTTTTTTCTAAGCTGGCAGACGCGCTCGCTGCCTCATCGCCGCCCCCCTCATCACAGTGTTGCGAGGGGGAGAGGGGGGATCCGTGGAATGATTGACAGTGGCGAGACCTGACTGGCATCACAGCCCTCCTCCTCCCTCCTCCTCTACAGGAGAAGCTGACAAGTGTAGAGGACGCACAAGAATATTCTGGGAACTAGGACTCTCAGCGCAACGCCGGATTTAGAGAAATTTCTGGGCGATGGCCTACGACCCTATAAATACAAGCCATAGTTGGACTGTATGTAGTCTTTTGAGGAGGCGATGTGGGTGAGTGCGGTGTGCTAAGTTGAGTGCGGACGACGACGGGAGACTGCGAGACGACGGCGGACGATGTGTTTGTGGCGGGAATGGACGAGAGGGCGTGATACCCGACGAGTGAAGGCTACTTACTTACTTTGCATGAGGGCGCTTGGATAACTCTAGAACATAGCGGACTGGTGGGACCTGGACTAAACTGAGGTGGAACTGAATAACATGCTCAAATGGCTTTATTGTACATATTGGAACTGTCAAATATGGACTTATAATTTTTTTAATAACTGAATAGGTTTTGATACACTGTATATTGGGACTGATTTTTAAATATTTAATTACTTTAATATCCTTGAGTAGAAAAAATGTTGTTTGTAGTTATCGTAAATAAAATTAGGAAATTATAATTAATTATTTTATTTAATTAAGACCTCCATCCCTTAACGAACTTGGTTTGGCCCACTGACTTTGAGAGAAAATGTGTAAGAGTTTTTATACCCTGACGGTAAAAATATTGTCTGCACTAAGAGGGTGGCATCGCCTTGTTATTTTGGTGACGGTTGGACGTATTAAAGAGAGTTTACTCTTAACTTGAAGATCTCGATAATATAAAACAATGTTCGGAGAATTGCAATGTAATTTCACTTCTTTTCCGATGTTTTGCAAAAAATGTGGTTTAAAATCTCAATGTTCGGGGGCTCATATTGCCCCTTGCATTATTTTAAGCTAGACAGGGTCTTCTGTATCATGCATTTCATTTTGTATTGGTAATCGCCTAACTAAGTTTGTCTTTCGAATTCCTTCCCCAACCCCATTCACCACTTTGTCAATCCTGTGTATATTACATTATGTGCATTTAGATTACAGCAGGTTTTATATATTTGTTTCTTATGGATTGTCATGATTTTGGGTTTCTTGATTTTCTTAGTTTATTATTTTTGGGGTACCAATGACATTAAAACAACCTTCCGTAAAAAAAAAAAAAATGTCTCCCGGCGTACGTAAATTAGAGCCACGTAGGAGCTCGCATATCACCCACGCAGTTAAGACGCGTTTCAGTCGCAGCTTAAAAAGTCATAAGGTTCCATGTTTTCACAAATTTTGTAAAATTAATCCCTGGTTGAAATAATTTTTAAGTATAGTCTTAGTTCAGTAATGGTTTCATAACATGTATCAGGACGAAATGTGTATCACAATTATAAGACTTAATGTTACTTTTTTCATTTGTTTACGTATTTTTTTGTTAATTACTTTACATGGAGTGCAAAAATAAATATTACTAATACAAAAATATTGCTTCTTGTTTGTTGACATTTTATCGCATCAGTACTGTTGCTAACTTCAGGTACGAGAGCGGGGACTTCCAGATAGATTGCTTTATTATTTATTCTGACTATGAAACACAAATTAATACTGCCTTTACAAAAACCTATAATTAAAATGAGACTCAACCATCACATTTTTTCCCTCCCTTCAAAATCACAGTTTTCGCCGAACCAATTGTCAAATTAGAGAACGTAATAAATTATGAGAAGACTCATAATAACGCAAGTGTTATTTTGTTAATGGTTACATGATGCAGGGGCGCATAATTACTGAAGATTGAATAACATCTACATCCAACCAAGATTATTAGTTTATTGCAACGATCTACGCATTACGACATGTAGGCTCTAAATTCTTAACGCTTACTAAATGCCATTTGCATAAGTAGTAATTGCATGTCTGAAACATTTGACTTACATATTTATTTCGGAGATATTGTGCCGCGTGGAAATTTAGGCGAATATTTAGTTACATGTAACGATATAATGGGAATCTTAATTATCACAGAAAATGTGAGTCTAAAGCATAGCCAGATGGTAGACAATCGAATATACACTATCCCAAAATCGTAATATACGGTTTAATTATGTCGAGAGATTAATGGAAGGTGGAAACACAGGAAACTCAGCCAGTTACTCAAACCTTTCAAAGGCTTGTAACTCAAATAGGGTGTGTCTGAAATGATAATTTCTAATAAAATTAAGGGAATGACTTTAGTTGATACTAAAACTAGCATACTGGCCATCGAAATTTGTGGTATAGGCTGTTTACGTTAAAGTGAGCACTTCTGAGGCCCTAGTTGGTTTTTTTTGTATCAGCCATTTTTTTTATCCTTTTGCCACTTTTTAAAATAAATATTGTCATGTGAGTAATTATCGCAGTGTACATATTTCACCGGACTCGAAAGTTAACGTCTAAGACTACAATAACATATATTTATTGAATATTATTCCAAATGAAAGGACTTCAAAAAGTGCTCACTTTACCGTGAATAACATATACCTTAAGACGACTTCAATTTCAATTACCAATGAGTGGTAGCTGTGAACTGTTGTGCGAAAATTTTGACCTTGGTGGTTACTACGCTTCGTTTGTGGAAAACGGCGTGTTATTGTTGACTCCATACATCGGGCACAGATGACCGCACTGACAAAGGTGCCGTGCTCATATTGCGAGCAAGCCTGGATGGTGACGGTTCGTGTCCAACGTAAGCATGGAGTCGATCCCGGCTGGTTAGGAGCCCGTTATAACCGGATCCTGACTTGGACTTTTTTTCCTTGCCACCGCCAGTTCGCTCCGAAGATCCTGCCTGAAGAGTTTTAAGGAGCCCGTTTATAATCTCCTACAGACGTCTGAGCACGTCTGAGAGGGGTGAACATTGCAAGGGTCATGCTATCAGCTCTCGTAAACATGAGGTGGCGCGTCCTTACTGCTGTTACCGAAGACAGACGACCGGGGTGTTTGTGGGATGGCGCATATGTGCCCAGATGTCTGCAGGGCACTGCGCCTGAATCTGTTTTCTGCGTTCGAGGTTGAGAAACGCTGCAGCGATAAGGGCTACACTGTTACGCGCATAGGACTTTCAGCTGCGACCTTGTCATTTTATTAGTGGAAAGTCTGTGTCAAGGTTCGCAGCAAGGCCTTGAGTATTTTTTTTTTATGTATCAGACGTCCGAAATGGTTGGTGTTTCTAATGTGCGCGACGTTGTGAAAGTACACGACCGTTATTATTTCCTGAAGTGTATGTTGTTTTGGTATATCAGCACGTTGCACGCGCGTTAAATGGAGTGTGTTTCGAGCGGCAGACATGCGGCGGGCCCCAAAGCGCCGAACGCAAACATGTGATCTGGCGCGTGATCCGGCCTTGATCGTCCGGGGCGGACTGCGACCTACGACCCCCGCCATTATCTAGGCAGCGCGAGGCGCGTGTTGGCTGAGCCAGCTGCCTCCCTGAGGCCGTCTCGCTCGAGTCTTAATTTCCTCCCCGGGGCCCGTTGCTGTAGAGAGAGCTCTTTAATGGGATTATGTCTGGGACGGGCGATTAACCGATCGCACGGGGACATGGCTTGTCAGCCGCCTCGTCGCTCGGCCCCGGGGGATGTACGTCCGCCTCCTCTTCAACGGTCGTTCTTCTTAACCTGCTGATTCATGTACGTTTATATTCTCTCCCGGTGTGCTGCAGACCAGGCGACCCCACAATATTTTTTGTATCGCGTCTTTCAGTTTTTCGAATATAACTGTACGTGGTGTGCTCTCCGAAACAACAAAACATTGGTAGTGTCGATCTCGTATCGTAGGCTGTTCACGGTTACTTCCAACTTTTCTGAAGCCCTGCCAAAGTTATACTTCCAGGATATTCCTCCGCCCCATGCAAACAAAGCTTAACCAAGCATAGAAAATTACACGAAAGGGACAACGCACCGGATTCGTGCGCTCTAATTGTAAAATTATTTTATATCAGAACTATTTCTTACTGGGCGTTACCGACACAGCTTTTTTTCTCGCTGTTGTTGTTCATTTTTAATACAAACGAAATATTATAATTTATTTTATCTTTGAAGTTTAATGGCAATGGCGAATTCATGTTATTATGTTCAGCTGTGTCGACTGATATTGTTTTTGCATTGTTTTTTTTACTTGTGTGGTGTTTTATTTATCGCTATTGTGTTGTCTTTTTTCTTTTGGTCTGCTTTTGTTGTCTGTCCTATTTTTTAATTACAACTTGTTCATCCGTCTTTTTGTCCTTTTAATTATATAGATATTTGATTTCTATTGACAAAGAAACAGTTTTTCCTAATTATTTCTCCGTGGTGGTGTAAAATGTTTTTTTTCGTTTTTTGACTTACCGAGTTTCGTGTGTGTGTGCCATTTTATTTAGTCTCATGGTCGGCAATGGACACAGTACAATCATACCAACATAATAACATTATAATTTATAGAAAGAATATAAGTAAAATTTCAATTTAAGTAAAAATAATGTACTTTTATGTCAAAACGTGTATAAAACGCTTGTAATACGTTACAAATTAGGGAAGAAACCGCGAATAGACTACGGTTTTTTGTGTAAGTCACAGTTTGTCCAACATAATGTTTTTTGTTTATTTACTTTTCAAGTGTAACATTTGATTCTTTAAACAGATCGTTATATTTCAATAGGCAGCACACCACAGTAGAGATAGGTAAATACCTTGTAGTACGTACAACTTGGGGGGCGCTCCCAGCTTCTAATTTCTTCCCCCCGTAGTAAAACATGTTACCATTTTTTTAATCCGCTTTTGATCGTTCATTATATTACAAGTGCGTTTGTGTAAGACATTTTTTATTTTTCAAAAATAATATTGGCTTCGTACCAAAATGGCTGTACAATGTTGAGTGCATTTCAAATGACTACAATACAGTGTTCGATACATTCAGTGACCGAAATAGTATGCTGCCTAAAGCAGACACTTGATTTTCATTTAAATGTTTCGTTGGCGATATGTATATAGGGCTCTGAGACACAGTATCAACAGGACTGTAATCGCGTGATTTTGATGTGAATTGAAAACGTCATTTTGTGTTAAATTAGCATTATGTTCAGAAAACGAGGCACTAGTTCTTTTCCTCGTGAGAAAGTGGGGTTTATNCCCCTCGTTCCCACCACAACAAACAAAAAAATTCATTAAAATAAGTTATGCCCATCAAAAAGTTCTTATTATTAGGTGAATTAAATACTACAATGTATACTCAATAATTAATTTTATTTCCTGCTAATAACTTATTGGAAGACTCAAAAAGTTTGCAAACTGCTCCAGGAATTTTTTTTTTTCGCGGGAAATTCAGAATGTATTTTTAACTTTACTAGAACTTGCATTACCTCTCAACTGATACAAGCGTGCGTGTTATTGATTTGATGCATTTTTATACAAAGACGATATTATGTACAACCTGTAACTAAGAACGCCTTTACTATATTTGATAAGACGTCAATTAAAAAAAAATTAACCAAAATTGCATTATTGACACATATTTCATATATTTGTTGTTGATACAGTCGGTATTTATTTATTCATTTATTCATTTTATTAATCCAAAAGATCATACATAATGGTATATGACATGTCAAATTTGCTTTAACAAAACAGTAAGTTTAATAAGTTGCTAAACTCTGTAAATTATGAATAATTTACAGGACAAATTCTATATATCAAGCTTAGACAGCTAGCAGTGAAAATAAATCAGATAAATAAATATACACACAAGTTTTGAAAAGAAATACATATAAGTTACATATTACTAATCTTGATAGAATTAACTAAGTACTTTAAATATAAAAAACAACACAACAGTAAAGTTTTAAACAGGTTTAATTTGCAAGATATAATGTACCAAGAACAACAATTTTATTCCTTAAGATATTCGTAGTGTTGGTTTTATTTAGTTAGTTCCTATACGTTTCTCAAGACAGTATCAGTTTCCTCGGGGGGAAAACTCGGGCTGTTTAACTGGAAGAGAAGATAGTAAAGTCAACTCTCCCAACAAATTCTATATAAGTAGTTTTTACTTTCCCACCATAGATATTTCGAATTAAGATCACTCATATGCCCGTGAAGATTCTAAACATGTGTATGATAGCTGAATGGATTTAATAACTTGTGTATTTCGTGTTTTAAAGAGGGGAATTTAGTAAAAATTCGTGTGCTGTTTAGATCTGTGCTAACGGGAAAAAAAAGAACATAATTTTATTTTGCGTTGCAGTTAGTAAATCTAATGTGAAACATTTATTGGCTCTTTGTGTTGTTGAGAAATCGTAATTCTATAAATTTGTGTAAAATATTTTTGGCTATCTGCCAAGAGCAAAATTTTATAGAAATTATTATTTATGACTGTACTGTATTTAATGGAACTACCTGAAGTGTTTTCCTAAGATATTTCTCATCATACATTCAGCATTGGTAGTTCTAACTGCAAAAATATTGTTTGGAATGTTTTGAGTATATTCTATTTCTTTCCCAGATATATGGTTGTATGTGTAGCTTGCACGTTGTGATGAAATATTCTGCTCGCTACGTATTTTTTGTCGAGTTCCAACTTTTATAACTTGTCGTGTATATACATGTATATCATGCTCGATATTCCCAACTGCACTTCTCTCAGGCTGAAGTCTTTGCATATTATTCCCATTCCCTTCTGTCCCTAGCCATTCCCGTCCACATGTTTTACTTTCCCTCCCCGTCGGCGTAGACAAGGCTGTCTTCTTTGTGTGTCTGTATTCGCATTACTTTCTCAGTCTATCTGCCTCTTATCTCATTTCGCTAAGTGATCTGGCCGCTTCTGTTTATGTGTTGTAGCACATTCCGTTACATCCATTACTTCGATTCCACTGCAGTTACGTTTTCATATTTCACACTTTAATTTTCTAAATCGAGTATCTGACCTTTCCATTTTTATTACCGTCCGCGTGGTTAAGAGGACCCTCAAGTTTTATTGTGTATGGTTACCTTCACAGGTATCAGGATTATTTTATTACATTAATAACATGTTTAGTATTTTTGTGTAGTGTTTGAAACAAATTCGATATTCATCGTGCTGTGTAGTATTCAAATGATATACGAGGAGGTAGAACTATTTTAACTTCTTACATTATTCAGAATTATATATTTCCTTTAAAATCATATTAAATCAGTTTTCTTTAGTGCCTCCTGCCGAACGGGGAGTTCTCTTTGAACATATGTTTATTACATTTTATGTTTTAGAAAGTAAAATAATAATTTTCCAGAAATTATGTTGATAAATTGCAAAGTAAGTGGTGCTCGCTCCTCACTATATAACGTCATAGATAATAACGCGAAGCATACATGGGTTAGTTGATAAGGCAGTGTTTATGAATAGATAGATTTATTTAGTATCTAAAAACTGGTTGAAATAAATATACAGGTGCTATTCTTTAGGATTAAAATATTTTGAAATGGCAGTTAATATTGTAGTATTAACATTATGATTGCAGAAAAATTGGTTTTTATGTTTGAAAAATGGTCGTGTTTCTAAACCGTGACTCATTTTTGAAATGACTAATGCAATGTAAATATGGCGTCTACAGAAATATATGTATTATTGTGTACTTAGCTCCAAACAAATGTTCTAAATAAAGGTTTATACTCAGGTTTTGCTTGGGACATTTTAAGTGACGATTAACCATTTTTTTCGTATTAATTTAGAAATAATTTAACTACGTCATTAAAGTTTTGCATGTAAGGCTTTGGTATTTGTTGCTGTTTATTTTTGAGAAGGAATAGAAGTGACAAAGTTAATCTTGGCATGCAGATCAAATGTTCATTCCTGAATGTGCGTTTTCAGACCTTCATCTTCTTAATTTAAAGAGGTGGCGCTACTATTTTGTCATTAATAATGATTATAGAAATTACTTCAGGTTATTGTTTCTGTGTGTTTATATTAAAAATATTAAAAAGCCAATTAGCAAATGAGACTTCCTCCTACCGTCGCTTTATTATGTGCGACTTGATAATGGTACTTTTCTACCGGCAAATACGCACACGCGCATGACTTCAGTTATGAATTATAAATCAGTGAAAAAAAAAAACCTATATTAATAACTCAAATTAACTAGTAGAAAAAATCAGTGCAAAGTTTTGTTTTTTAAACATAAGAAAATANGCGTTTTCAGACCTTCATCTTCTTAATTTAAAGAGGTGGCGCTACTATTTTGTCATTAATAATGATTATAGAAATTCCTTCAGGTTATTGTTTTTTTTGGGTTTATATTAAAAATATTAAAAAGCCAATTAGCAAATGAGACTTCCTCCTACCGTCGCTTTATTATGTGCGACTTGATAATGGTACTTTTCTACCGGTAAATACGCACACGCGCATGACTTCAATTATGAATTATAAATCAGTGAAAAAAAAATAACCTATATTAATAACTCAAATTAACTAGTAGAAAAAATCAGTGCAAAGTTTTGTTTTTTAAACATAAGAAAATAAGGCACACACTACCCCAAACATACTGTTGGGCGCTGTGTTTGATTATTAAAGCATTATACTGCAACACACATGTATAAAATTTTATGCTGTGTGGGACATAATTCGTAAATAAAACATGTGAAATGCAGCGTAATATTTTAGTAGCAAATTTAAACACAACAAGTAGTTAAACATCGTAAAAGCGAGGAATTGGAAAGCCTATGCAAACCTAACATAAAACGAACTAGGCTCTATTAGCCGGCATCATACGCTTTCTGCAATTTATTCACTTGTATTTGAGAAAAATTTGTAATTTTTGTAGTTTCCTTGCAAATGACGAGTCTTGTATCCACAAAAGTTTATTACATGCTTGATGCCGCTCAGAATCTTCTACTAAAATACATGTTTAAACGCGAGTGGCAAACCCACGGCCTTCTGAACACGAGTCAGTTACGTTCTGCTTACTCGAACGTAGTTCGGTATATGCAAACAATCGTACTCAGAGCAGTGCATTTCGTAAATAAAGACTGTTGTTATCTCCGCAGAGGTCGGGAAAAAAGGGAAAGCGGAGTAAATATGGGATCGTAAAAAATGTGGCTGTGCTTAAAATTGTCGCCAGTCGCCGCGGACCCCTACCTACGCCTCGCGCATGCATGACGCCAATTCAAGGCCATGCTCGCATCGTGATCGTAAACCCGATAGAACGATACCAAATTTACTTCAATCGTGTTCCATGAAGTTAAAGTTTCGGAACGGATCACCCAGNAGACCAAATTTACTTCAATCGTGTTTCATGAAGTTAAAGTTTCGGAACGGATCACCCAGCAAACGGTGTATTGCCGTTTCCGCCCTGGTAACACATGTCTCGTTCTGACTGTGCCTGTTAACGACGCCCCTCATTCTTTAAGCAGTTTCTGTGTAGTTCATTGTACTCATTCCTCGGGAACACTCGGAAGTGTAAAATTACTCGAATCAGAAGAATGTATTGANCTCATTCCTCGGGAACACTCGGAAGTGTAAAATTACTCGAATCAGAAGAATGTATTGAATATTATGTCACCTAGGAAGGAACATTTCAATGGCATGCGGTCAACTCGGCATTATACCACGTGTTTCTAAAACATGGGGACAAACTTCGGCAGGCAATCCCGTATGAATATATATATACAACGTATCCCCTTAAGTGATTATTATGTGAGCTATGTTACTCCAGAATTTAAGTTTTGAAATGTGTTTAGTTAAAAATATCATAAACAACTTGTGATTAAGCAACAAATCGCTGAATGGTGTTTTGTATGAAGCAGATCTTACGCCTCTGATAACACAGTCGGTAATATCATCCCCCTTCCTTTTGAAAAATGGCTGTTGGCACCCTATNGAGATCTTACGCCTCTGATAACACAGTCGGTAATATCATCCCCCTTCCTTTTGAAAAATGGCTGTTGGCACCCTATGTTTGCATCAAACTTTGCAACACTACGTTCTACGCAGTTTTGAAAGACAACCTCTGAACCAGCACGTCTAAATTAACACATAAGATAGTCTTGTCGGAACACTCTCAGATGAACCGTTTGTGAGATGAATCATGTTGAGCATTCAAAACAGTACGTGTGTTGCATACAAGGTAGGCAAACCACAGTACAGAGTAAAGTAATTTAAATAAAAAATGTTCAGGGTCTCACTGCACCCTTAATAACCACTTGTCGAGAAAAGTGATACTAACATTTTAGTCTTTTTATATCCGTCAGGAATACACTGACGAAGTTTGTCTCCGTGTTTTAGAAACACTTTATATTGGCTGACAGTGGGGCCAGTAATAAACTTGTACGTTACAGTTAGAGTGTCCTGTGAAGTGTGAACCATTAGAACAATGAATTGTAGGTGGGAAAACAGAGCTCAACTTAACTGGTGTTAATGTAGTTGTGAATACAGACTACTCACTTATAACTTGTNCTGTCTGCAGTGGCCACGCATTAAGAGTATAATCGTAGTATCGCCACACTTTTTTTAACAAACGTAGACAAATCACCCTATGTATGGCTTGTTCGGTTGTTTCCTAAATATGTTGTGTATCACAAGAGTTTTTTACTTCTGTTAACATAAAAGTGCATTTTTTTTTTAATTCGACTTTAACTTATACTTTATGTGTAACTTATAATGTACACTTAATACGATTGAAAACAGAGAAAAAAATTGGTGTGTTAGAAACGCGTGGTAAATAGTTCTCATGCATAATAGCATTGAATTGAGTGTGCACCAATGCGGTGCATTGACCCATTGGTTTGTTTGCGTAAGGCGGGGGAATAGCCTGAAAGTAAGACTTAACCAGAGCTTCAGACAAGTTGGAAGTAACCATGGCCGGATGAATACAGGCGGCTTGATCAGCGGTTTGAATGCGTCGCGTACTGCGCCTGTCATTGCGCACCCACGCGTGTTAACACGCCGGACATGTGGCGTTCTGCGCGAGTGGTCGAACGATGAAGACAGTTCGAAGTTATTAAATTAGCAAACTGTTTGTCGTGTGGTTTGCGTAGTTAAAATGAGAAAATTGGACTAAATACGACAAAGTATTTTATATTCATGGAAAATGAAGATTGAGCAAGGAAACAGTTGCATACCAACAACGCTGTTTAAAAACGTTTTATTTCCAAGAAATGAAATTTATTTTATTTATTATTACTACCTATAGTTTACCTTGCTCGACAAACTGCAAGACATTTTTTGTGTAAAAATAAGGTACTTTAGTAGTTTACTGTGTTCTTTCGTTCTTTCTACGTAAATAAATGCTGCACTTACAAACATTTGTGTTGTTACCAAGACTATCATAAATAAATGTATCACTGAAGCAACAAACTTTGGCGTTTTTGTCGACAAATGATCGCCCCTGCCTGAAGCAAGTTACCTCATAGGCAACGGGAATGTAAATATATTCCGTACAGGTTAACCATCTGTGACTTAATGACTAATTCATACTTTATTCGTAATGCGACTTATACGGCATGCATATTTTTCTCGGTCGAAGGCCTTGTTTTGGAATTGAGCAAGAAAGAGGTACTTAACCGAGTGTTTTATTTTGTAGCCCCATAGATTTCTTCCGCTATTTCCCATTTTCCCCGGCCCAGGAATTAATTTTCTACATTATAACCAAAAATGACACGAGTCAACTACTTTATGCAGTAATAAATGTTTTTGGTCAACATAATTATATTACAATTTATGTAGGGCTTACACAAGTACCAAATAGTAATACATACATCGCATTCATTCTATGAACAACAAAAAGTAAGCATGGTGGTAAAGCCATGAAAGTTATTCATACTTCATTGAATTGATGGGTGCATGCAAACTTCGAATCCTGTAACTTTACCCTAATGATACAGAACACGTAAGTATGACCTTTATTCGGCTCATAACATGCGAGCTTCAATGTGTTGGACCTGCAAATGTAAAGATGGCAGTTTTTTATTTTGCTAGTTATGTTAAAAGACATTACATAATGTTATTAAACTTAAAACTCTTGTACTAGTGAAATGTCTTGAAACCTACAATATGCAAGCATTACCTAGTATGCATTTCAACATTTGCGTGTTATTCACACATAATTGAGTTTGATATCAATGTTTAAAAAATGCACATTGTTAGATTTAACGCATTTAATATTTTTTTATCAATTTATTTTTGTGTTTGGAATAACAAATGGAAATTAGGCCCTTCGTGAATGAGTTGCTTCATCCTGGCTGTACAGATGACTGAAATTAAATTAAAGTGATACTTTTACAAAGGATTTATTTTGTTAAGAAATGTACTTTATCGAATAATATATATTTACTTTTAGTAGGTCTACGCACTGTGCTGTACTCAGCAAATGTGTTTATCATTTATCGATTAGTAAACTTATCTGAAGGTACGAATGAAAACAGAACGCAAATATGGACGCAAAAACCTTGCTGCTTAAAACATTTTGCTCCTGTGGCATTTTGCTACATGCCTGCAGTGTCTGAGTAATTACAATCACAGAAAAAAAAGCAAAGATAGTATAACAACGAGCAACTTTGTAATATTTATATGTTATTATACTTATAGGCACATGGTGAAATCAAGATGCCTAATTAATATGCAGTGACAAGCACAACATAATTATCGTGTCAAGAACCGTTGAAACAGATTTCAATTTGTGTTTTAAGTTAGTCTGCCGTTGTCACACTCTTCGATTACACATGTATATTTGTATCCTGCGATTAACCCAGCTTACATTAAGGCTGAACACTTCTGATTCAACCAAATCTTTAAATTACTTTGGCTGTAGTTAGGCATTCTGCAATGTACATCCAAATGCCTATTGGGTAATATTCTCCAGTGATTGTGTATAAAAGAATGTTGAAGTTGTGTACGTTTGGTGTAGTTGCAAAAAAAATNCTGGGTAATATTCTCCAGTGATTGTGTATAAAAGAATGTTGAAGTTGTGTACGTTTGGTGTAGTTGCAAAAAAAATGTCAACTGTTTGGTATGCCCATATCAAGTTTCATAATGGCCTTACAAATACCACAAATAATTAAAAGAATACAAAAACAACTACCCTGACCCAGAAAATACTATTAATATTTTTAAGGTCTCGGGACTTGGTCACAACACGCTTTACCCTTTAAGACAAGAAGTTTCAAAATTTGTACAACTAACCAGTTATGCTTAGTAGCTTAATTGTAGTCCTATAACTATATTGTTGGTTGTTATGCTTTATTTTATGCACAGATATAATGAAGGTACTGTGTGTATTCATCGCTGCAACTGTTTGGATTTTTGCGAGTCAAAATGCTGAGCATGCTGCGTTATGAATTATAATANGTGTGTATTCATCGCTGCAACTGTTTGGATTTTTGCGAGTCAAAATGCTGAGCATGCTGCGTTATGAATTATAATAACCAAAAACCCAACTGTGTTAAAAATCTATTTCATAACATGCCTTGTATGGCAGATTTTTGTTTTACTACTAAGAAATATTTAGAAATTGTTTTGGGCGCCACTGATAAGCCCATAAAAAATGAAAATTCTGTTTTTTTATTTTATTTTTTATTTTTTATTATCAAGCACAGGGATAGGATTCAGTAATACAAAGCATTTTTCCAACTTAAATATTTTTGAAAATGTTGTTTCCAACAGTAACAACATTTTCAGAAATATTTAAGTTGGAAAAAATGCTTTGTATTACATATTTACATTTTCGCCTTTTGAAAAACTATATAATCTGAATAATGTAAATATTTCGAAACACCTAATTTCTGAGGTATATAGCAATGCGTAAACACAGCTCCATATATGGGATTCTGTTTACTCATTGTTGTTAGACCTTAGAAATTAAAGAATAATATATATTTTTTGCTAAAAATCTAACCACTTTACCTCGTTCAGAAGATAACTGCCGGTGCAATAAAAATGAAGACTGCAATATTTTGTTTTTATATACTGCCGTCTTTATATAGAAGTCTCGAATTCGTTTAGCAATTTTATAATAAAATTTCTCCTTATCAGTGACACACATATTCGTGGCTTTATACACTCCAATAATGTTTAAATCACGTGCACCTCCAGTAGCACATAGCTTAAGTCTATTATTTTAACAGAAAAAAATTCGCGTGGGGTTAATTGACCAACTATCACGAATTTAATGAAAGCGTAAAAGGTATGTGATTTGAGCACAAACGTTTCATTGGCATATTCTCGCCATAGCAAACGTCCATGTTTACAAGTAAATGTATGTTTCGTATAAAAAAAAATACTTAAGCCCGTAAAGTTTTTTAGCTACTCTTGCTTTAACACGCTATGTATATTTAAACACGTATAAAAAACATTACCTATGCAAGTGAGCATTTGACAGTAATATTAAATCATGTAACGTCTCATCAGATGTATTCCTGAGAAAACCGCTTCAACCTACACTTAATATTTTTTTATTAATGCGTTTGACATGAAATAAAACGCGATATTGTATGCATTCTTATGGGTCATTCCAAGCAGTTGCCACCGCTGTGAAATGAGAGACAGATACACTGCGCGAAAAAACACAATTATAAGTGCACCATGGAAGTAACCCCGAATGGTTAGACTCATTTCGCTCTATAATTCAGTACCAAGGTACGCGGTACACACGTATGTGTAAAGCCTCTGGCACAATATGCGGTTCGTGTTGATGGTTTGTGGTGTTGTAGGGAGTATCGCCAACTGACCAATCAGAGAGCGTTCTCAAGTTTCTGGACGAGTGATAGTTGAAAATCTTTGAAATAGCGGAAAATAACCGTGAAAATGAGAACATTGATATGAGACAGATAATAAATGCTANGGATTCAGTAATACAAAGCATTTTTCCAACTTAAATATTTTTGAAAATGTTGTTTCCAACAGTAACAACATTTTCAGAAATATTTAAGTTGGAAAAAATGCTTTGTATTACATATTTACATTTTCGCCTTTTGAAAAACTATATAATCTGAATAATGTAAATATTTCGAAACACCTAATTTCTTAGGTATATAGCAATGCGTAAACACAGCTCCATATATGGGATTCTGTTTACTCATTGTTGTTAGACCTTAGAAATTAAAGAATAATATATATTTTTTGCTAAAAATCTAACCACTTTACCTCGTTCAGAAGATAACTGCCGGTGCAGTAAAAATGAAGACTGCAATATTTTGTTTTTATATACTGCCGTCTTTATATAGAAGTCTCGAATTCGTTTAGCAATTTTATAATAAAATTTCTCCTTATCAGTGACACACACATTCGTGGCTTTATGCACTCCAATAATGTTGAAATCACATGCACCTCGAGTAGCACATAGCTTAAGTATATTATTTTAACAGAAAAAAAATTCGCGTGGGGTTAATTGACCAACTATCACGAATTTAATGAAAGCGTAAAAGGTATGTGATTTGAGCACAAACGTTTCATTGGCATATTCTCGCCATAGCAAACGTCCATGTTTACAAGTAAATGTATGTTTCGTATGAAAAAAATACTTAAGCCCGTAAAGTTTTTTAGCTACTCTTGCTTTAACACGCTATGTATATTTAAACACGTATAAAAAACATTACCTATGCAAGTGAGCATTTGACAGTAATATTAAATCATGTAACGTCTCATCAGATGTATTCCTGAGAAAACCGCTTCAACCTACACTTAATATTTTTTTTATTAATTGCGTTTGACATGAAATAAAACGCGATATTGTATGCATTCTTATGGGTCATTCCAAGCAGTTGCCACCGCTGTGAAATGAGAGACAGATACACTGCGCGAAAACACACAATTATAAGTGCACCGTGGAAGTAACCCCGAATGGTTAGACTCATTTCGCTCTATAATTCAGTACCAAGGTACGCGGTACACACGTATGTGTAAAGCCTCTGGTACAATATGCGGTTCGTGTTGATGGTTTGTGGTGTTGTTGGTGGTGATTGGTGTTGTAGGGAGTATCGCCAACTGACCAATCAGAGAGCGTTCTCAAGTTTCTGGACGAGTGACAGTTGAAAATCTTTGAAATAGCGGAAAATAACCGTGAAAATGAGAACATTGATATGAGNAGTTTCTGGACGAGTGACAGTTGAAAATCTTTGAAATAGCGGAAAATAACCGTGAAAATGAGAACATTGATATGAGGCAGATAATAAATGCTATTACGCAGCACTGAGCAATATTTAATATTGAAAATTAAATTCCCATCTATAATAACATANACAGATAATAAATGCTATTACGCAGCACTGAGCAATATTTAATATTGAAAATTAAATTCCCATCTATAATAACATAACAGCTATTGCAAATCATAGTATTGTGTTTGCACACCTCAATGAAGGAATTGCATGAATACAGAGTTCACTATATCAATATAATTTATTTTATAAAAGGTAGAACATTTAATTCTCAACATATGGATATAACTTAAAATGTTAAGTGCACTTTAAAAAAAATTACAAAATCTCAACAATAAAACTTTGGTTCACTTAATTTTAAAAATTCAAATTTCAGCAGTAACCAATCAAAATTAATGATACAACTTTCTTAAGACCTGACTACTATTTGTTGTTACAGCCACGAAACAATTAAACCAAAGCCAACGCTGACTATTGTGTCATACAACTCGTCCGTCGCGCATCAACCGAATATCAGCAACACCAACCACCTATTGTGCTACCGGGCCTTTAGTTTCACGCGTGTCATTGTACCTCCGTTCATCCGACACGTCCTATAGAACTCGCAGTGAATAGTAAACATTCATCACTTTGGTAGCTTCATTCCGTGTAGCCGGGTGGATCAGGGCGAGTTGTGCCCGTAGTGGCGGCCAGCGAACAAGTGATCTCTGCTCGAGTGTGCAGAGGACTGTGGAGTCTAGCTTGGTGCCATTTTACAACGTGGAATTGTAGGGTGTGTGTGGATGGACTGTAGCGTGGGAGGCAGTCGCAGTGCGGGCTCGCTAATGTCGGCGCTCTGTTCCTGCAGGTAATGGCATCCANCACGTAGATACGTAACCCTTCAGACGTGCTTCCTCTGGGTGCTGAGCGCGCTTGCTTCGGTCGATAACCACTTACGAAATCAAACGACAATATTACCACCATGCGTGGGTAACCTGGAGAGTTATTATATTATTTATTTTATCGGCCACCTACGGACCACGCTATTTCAACTGTCCTTTTCCTTTCCCTGGCGCCTCGGCTTTAACTTTCACCCAGTGTTCCCGCATTCGTATCCTATGCTGTTCCTTCCTCGCTTCAGTCCATGTTTTACCAGTTTTTAGTTTCGGCTTTTCTTGGAAACCACGGTGCTCTTGGAGTTTCTTCTTGAGTGGAATACGTTTCTGGATACCCTCCTGTGTTATCCCCACTTCTTGCAAGTCTTTCTCTACCTCGGTGAGCCACGCCTCCTTGGTTTTTTTGTTGAAAAAGTAATTAAAGATCCTATTGCTCAGCCTTGTAGGATTCATACGGACAATATGGCTATAGAAAACAATTTTCCTCCTACGAATAGTGTCTTTGATCGGGAGGGCCGGACGGTTGTGACGCAACCTTCCAGAAAACTTCCATAAAACACGTTTCAAGTACTCATAAAACTATGTACTGTAGGCGCAAACAAAAGCTTCTCATACTGCCTGAGCGTAAGTGTATCAATGTGTGTGAAATACAAAACCACACGTACATAAAACACTTCCTGGTCACACTAATTACAAAATTGTTAATGGCATCTTGCTCATTTCTATTAGAAGGCTTGGCGCTGTTATNCTTGAGCGTATGTGTATCAGTGTGTGTGAAATACAAAACCACACGTACATAAAGCACTTCCTGGTCACACTAATTACAAAATTGTTAATGGCATCTTGCTCATTTCTATTAGAAGGCTTGGCGCTGTTATATCTTACCACCTTGTTTCTAATAATGCATTTAATTGTTGTAATCAAAGTTAGGATAACAACATAATGGACTCTTTGACTTAACTGTNACGGCTTGGCGCTGTTATATCTTACCAACTTGTTTCTAATAATGCATTTAATTGTTGTAATCAAAGTTAGGATAACAACATAATGGACTCTTTGACTTAACTGTTTTCTCTCTGATGGTATTTTGTTTTCTGATTGGTGGCCAGAGTACATTTATGAAATCAGAACCTTAACGTTACTTACGGTATTAAAAAATTTTAATTATACAGGCTATATGTATACTACCGTAACAAACTTCGGCATGCGATTTCTGGGATCAATACAAGCAAAAATAGTCCTGTGAACATATGTCGTGCACAGTTATGTTGTTGAGTTACAGACGTTTCACATTGTGGTAACATGTATCACTACCGCCACTCACTGTCTTGTTACGTTGGATCGGGCGTCGCAGTCCAGTGCACTGGTCTGCCCGGTCTCCTGGCCTTAATCCACTGCACTATCAGTTGTGGGGAAACATGACAAGTGTGTTTTATGCTACGCCAGTTAACGACGTCGACGAAAGTTAACGACTTGGAACAGCGTATCAATAACGCCTGTGCAGCTGTTCGACATGACCCAGCTATCATCGTGCGGCTTCGCCAGTCCACGATGAGGCGTTACCACGCATGCATTGCTGCCCATAGCGGAGACTTCGAGCATCGCCTGTGATGTGGCCAATGTACGTCCTGTAACCCAATAACAACGCGTTGTAGGAACTTCATAGGAACTTTTTTGCTTCTATTGATCCAAGTAATAGCCTCCCGAAGTTTGTTAGACATAGTTTAGAAACATCTGTGTATACCAGAAATATATAAAGTGTCACTCTTGCCTTGAAGTTTTTTTCCGCATTCATCAATTATTAGTATAGCGCTGTCCTGTGTTTGTAATTGTGCCAGTGAGTTAGGTCTACAAAATACACTGTAAGATCGACTAAGTTTATGGCGTGGGGATATGTTGCTTGCTTATAATTCCAACACTTGCGAACCATTAATTTGAGAGATCAGCACGAACCCGGTCACTCATGATCACGCCTGTTTGATCATCACTTAATTACTTATGCTGTATTTACCCGTGTGTTGTGTGTGCCTTTGAGGTGGTATATGTTCCTAAAAACTTTTGAATTGATTTTCACTAATCTCGCACTCTTATATAAGGACAAATAACTTTATTATTATCGACCATGCTGGATGCTCATTCTCCAATTTGCATCTTTAACCTTTTTTGTGTGCTGTCATGTCTTAGGAACCATTAAACCGAATTGGACTAAACTTATGTTGACAGGCCGTACTCTGAGTATCATTTCGAGAGATAACATAATTTTGAGAGATTCGGTTTCGTGTTGTCCTTTATGTTCGAAGAAGTTACCGCATATAAAATAAAGCTATTATATCGTATCTCGGTAAATTCACAACCGATTTCCACTAAATGTGTCATGCAAGAAATGCTGGGGTTACCTTCAGAAATGTCTTCCACAGCCACGCGTGAACCACAATAAAACAAATATGAATTTAATAAGGAAATTTACGCTCGGTTACAGCAACTTATATTTTCGTAGATTGTGTTGGTGTAGTAGTAATATTTTTGTCTTCGTTTTTAATAAGTAAATAATTTATTAATCTAACGTCTAGAATTAAATTCCTAAGTAACGAATGTATTTCCCGATATCGGCAAGGGAACAAGGCGTTTCGTAATTATGCGTATTTCACTGTTTGTTTCGTGCTGTGGCGTTTCGATGCTAGTAGACCGCCATATCAAGACCATCGTATCGTCCGCAAACTGACTTTTAGTTACTTTCTGGAAAACTTGGTTGAAATGAAGGTAAACCGAATTCGCGTTATTCGGTTATGATATCACTATTTCATGCGGCAACTATCCTTAAAAGATTATCAATCACGCAGTTGTTTACTCTTGGCTCGGTGGCCTGAAGCGAATCGCATGCTGGTGCAAACAGTTTTTTTTTATCCACACAAAAATCAGTCCAACTGGACGTACTGCACGGGATAACCCAGATGTGTCTCCAGGGCCAAAGAAAGGACTTATGTCATGCGGTTATGTCTTTCCTCTACTCGCATCTCCAGGTAAAGTGAGCACATTTTAAGGTCGTGCTCAAAAGTTCCTTCCAGCGTATTTGCATCCTTTCATAAATCGTTAGTTTAAAAACTGCCATGTGCCTTATAGCTCTCGAAAGTTAAAGTTTTAGACCACAATAAAATATATTTTTTTCTTTTTTTGTGCCTGTGGGGAGGGCCTTGAAAATAGTTCACTGTACCGTGAATAACCTATGAACGATACATGTTTCGACGTCACTAGGAAGCCGTTACTTAGGGCATCAGAGTGAATATTCGCAAAGGAACAAGGAATGGAAATAGTCGTAATAGTAGAGTAGGTGATCGCTGTTAGCCGTCCGCATAATGAAGTCGCTGTGGACGTGGCGACGCGACGTGTAGCTTTAAAGGGGTTCTCTTGTACCGCGACGCGCGCAGTCCCGTGTTCACGGAAAGGGGTGCTGGCGTTGCTTAGTGGGGTGGTAGGGGGCGGAGAGCCGGTCGCCAGTCAGGTCACCTGGGCCAGAGGTCATCCCTCGTTTGCGCGTGGGACGCGGTAACGAAGGCCGGGCCTGATGAAGCTGCGCCGTCTGTTACAGTCGACCGGGCACGGATCAATTCGTTACGAGCTCCGCGCGCTTGTCATTTGTATTGAGGATGGAGGGAGGGAGGGACGCCTTCGTTCCCGCGACCAATGTTACATCAGCGCACTCTCTCTCCGTGTTTTCACAGCCGGCGTGGAATCAATGCGCTGATCTTCTCTTTGTGAGTTAATTTTAAATTTCTCATGCTATAAATATAAATTTCCTAGACCTCTGATAAGTTCCGTGAACCTGTTAAGCCGAGACGTCTGTAATTTACGTTGTATACATACTCTTGCCAACGGTTGGTTCTCTCGTTTTTTTATGATTATTTTATTTGGTGATTAATTTAATATTTCTTAGACTTATAAGCCACTCAAGTTTGTGTATTAAGCTGCCGGAAGGGTGTCTTATATGATTATTATCTAACTAAAAATTTAAAACGCCGAAACATGTATGGTTTATCTGGGATTCTGATTCAGGATCCGTAACTATGCTGTGAGGTTTATTGTAAAAATTACTTTTTCCAGAAAAAAAAATACAGCTCAAAAATATTTGTTGCAGAAAAGTGCGTGAGCATAACTAAGTAGACTTAAAATACGTATATTTTATATTACAAATTATAGACTTGCGTTTTACCTTACATAGTTGAGAAATGGAAATGAGATAATTTTTTATCGTGCTCTTTAAAATAACTGTGACGAGTAAGTAACACACGGGGGAAAAACATTAACCTTGCACCGCGAGAAAGATTTAGTTTCAGGTACCGAATAAATTTACTTGAACAGGATTGGTTTGTACTGAAGAATATTTCGTTCACTCAACTAATCTACGCTATCCCCAAACATATGCATTCGCTCCCCTACCAAATACATTATTTACAAATTCTCGTAATCTTCTGACCCGTACACATTTGTTGTTCCAGCATGATTACATGTATTTAGTATACACAAGTATTTCACAAATACATTCAACTAATCAGCTAGGTTACTTTAAACATTGTGTGTATTAATGTGGAGTCTAATTAATATTTAGTTTGGAGTGAATTAGCTGGTACAGTCTGATGTGTTTATTATTACATAATTTGTGTCGGCAATAAAACCAGCTTGGGCCAGTATTGGTATTTATTTGGTTGGCTGTACGTTAGTCGGGTCAATTGATTGCCTTCGTTAGAAATTACAATTCGAGAGTTTGTTTGCAATTTTGGTGACAGTTAGGATAGTAACAGTGTTTGTTAGTCCACTTTTTGATGCCTAATGATGATGTTAACAATTCCAATGAAACAAGTTCAACAGGGAACAAAAAAAGTAAAGCTGTAAAATTAATATTTATTTAGAAAAGTATGCATTTAAAAACATTTCTACTTTGTCAGCAGTCACTTTAGCCGTGGTTGCTTAGTCACTGCAGCTCTTGGACGCTAAAGTTCCGGGTTAGACATTTTTTTTCGCGCTTTTACTTCTTTTTTATATTCTAAACTATTTAACGTACGCAGAGTCATGCAGATTTTTAGTTGCACG
The DNA here is from genome assembly GCA_002778355.1 of Clitarchus hookeri. Lineage (NCBI taxonomy): Eukaryota > Metazoa > Arthropoda > Insecta > Phasmatodea > Phasmatidae > Clitarchus > Clitarchus hookeri. The sequence continues at coordinate 205,777 of NQII01002888.1, read as the reverse complement.
AACCAAATCTTACAAGTTTCGGAGATTAAAATAAGAACAAACAATAATTTAGTTTTAGGAATAAAATATTTTATTGTCCCTAAACAAACAGTCTATTTGTTTGCGTCAATCCAAGTTTTTTTTATTTGACAAAACTTTTTTTCTCATTGCGGGGAGTATTAGTTCTCGACCTAGAAATGTTTGTGTTCGTCTTACAACGCATTCCTTTTTTTTAAATTTAATGTATTATTGGCACTTATTAACTTTCGGATATGTAATGTTATTTGTTGGGAAGGATTGAAGTTAATGATTAAGAGAGTTAAACTATGTTGTATGCAGGTGGATTGAACATTAGCACAGTTGCAGTTTTATTATTTCAGAATACACTGTTTTATGAATGTTTGCCACGAGACGTCATTTGTATGACGTACCTCACGCCAGAAATGACAAATTTAACGTATTGCCTCCACGAGTTTCCGCAAATTTGTTCTTCTTGTTTGTGCCATTCCATTGTAAAAGCCAGCTAACCAACGCACGCATTTTAACCGAACGTGTAAAACATTTTATTTTTGAGCAGCGTTTATCGTGTGGTAATATACCATACACTGAATATGGAAGACTTGCTACCGTGCATGTAAATGAGTATGTGCGAGTGGCAACACTGGGGTGCAGTAAGCACGCGTGTGGAGTGCTCGCTGCGCGTTGTGGAATGCGTGGCCGTGCGTTCATACCGGCCACCGCGCTTCCGTCGCCCCGCCAGTTTTACCGGTCAGCAATGCCACTCCCGCTAGCATTGCCCGCCGAGTAGCCGAATACCAGGCCAGACCAGCCCGCCCCGGAACTATGCGGGACAAATAAAACAGCTCGATGCCAACTTCATCGCGCGAATTTCCCGCGTGCCGAGCGCTCTGGTCGCGCGGCACGTGTGCTCGTGAATAGCCGATGCCCGCAACAATCCTCACAGATAATCGCGATACAGTCGCGCCAACTTTCGACTCTGGTGTGGACCTAGAACGTTCCTTCGACATGGGCGAATGTAGCAGATTGCAGTTTGTGTATTGTGGAACTCGTGAAGCGAGACTTAACTCTCACGCGTGGTATTTGATTAGCATTTTTATCATAACGGAACGTGTACATCTCAGTTCACTGGAATGAATGCATGTCTGCATCATCGCATAAATTCTCGTTCCTGCCGCGTCTTTTTTTTTGTCACATGAAAAAACCATAAGTATAGGTCTAAAAATATAGTTAATACTTATTTCATACTTAAATCAACTGTTAAATTACATATCACTACGAAATAAGAAAACTTAATGAAAGTATAAATCACAACTAAAATTTGCTTATAAGGAATGGTTTGATATTTTATATGCAGCTTTTGAGACAGGCCGATCTCCATTTTAAACTGACTATGTTTGATTTTGTTTGTAAATACGTTTTTAGGAATATGTTTACCGATGAATTGACTTAAGTGTTAAATGAATTTACTTATTAAAATAAATAAGATATGTTATTGTAATGGGGGTGGCGGGTAGATAATTGCATTTAATCGATTTCCAGATGTAAGCACTTGGTTTCAATTGTACCACCTATAAAGAACACTAGTTGTTACACTTCCCAAGTTTGGTATTAAAGCTGGGAAGCCTGTGCATATATACTGTAAAAATAGCTGCACTATCACACGCTTACTCCGGCGCCAAATGCTACGGCCCTGTGTGGAGCAGAAGCATAAGGCCCTATCATCGATAAGACTGATAGATGTCCGTTTGAATGATGCGGTGATAGTGGCTGGAGAACTACCATGGTTCCCAGTGATGGACGTAGAATACCCGGACGTTCGACGACGAAGGGGAATGCGAAAAAAAGAGAGAAATTCTTTCATCACGCCCAATAACTAATTCGTGACATACGAAACATACCATATACCCAATTAAAATATAATACATTTATCCAAAAAAATAATATACAACATCTGCCGCCAACCGTCAGTTGTAAGGTTGAAATTAAAGTTGCTATTGTGAGTATACAACAGCGTACATAAATGTAGCCGTATATTTTCCAGTTACGAAATAAAAATGACGACATAGAACTGGTTATGGCAAAAGCAAGGCAGTATGGTACATGAAGGAAATGGTCGACAATCTCCAATGTGACCGCGTAGCCTCAGTACAGTCATAATCACATATAATACCAGACGGTCCAACAAGAAGATGTGAAGACACCAGAAGATACTTTTATTGATGCTACTCCAACAGTAATCAGCTGGCTGCGCTCTGTGAAATGGTTAAAATCCATTATAGAGCTCGTTAATTAATTTTTTTTAAAGAGGTGCGTTTTAAAATGTGAAAATAACGTAATTTTCCCACATCCTTGTCGACCAACAAAAAAAACGTTTTTGTTTCTAGTGTTTATTAACTCCTCCGTTTGTATGCCTTTCCCCCAAATTTGACGACGGAATGTGGCTGACACAGTAAAGTAAACCCTAAACTTAAACTTGTAGATAAAAACTGCAGACATCAGTCACATGCACATATGTCTGGTAATTAGAACCCCCAACCTCGCGAATGGAAGGTAACAACTTAACTATTTTCGTCACGGAGGCTGCTTAAACAAAACAGTATAAGAAATGCATGTGTTAAGTTTGCATTACGTACGAACAATCATACATAGTTAACCAAAGAGCGAAAGAAATAGCCCTACCCTTTCGGATCGTCAAAACGCAGTCAACTTGAAATGTGTAAAGCCATACAGTTTATGTTTTTAATTTCTATTTTTTTTTTTTTCGAATGTAGCGAAACGGTATTTTAATACTTGTGACTTCTGTGAACTTTGCTAAATGCCTTTAACAATTAAATAATTGGATATCCATGCCAGTTTCACGCTGTGCACATACAGAAAGTGCCGCGAGATTAGCTCGCAGCAATTCGTCCCTCTCAACGACAACGTTTGTGTGACACCGTCACTGGTGGATCCGAATCCGAACATCCGTACGTAGGAAACTTGACGGACATCACAGCCTTAGGTTTCCTCAGGGCACTCCTGTTTATTCCGCATGTGAATTTTATAGCTTCTTCTTTATACCGACTGTCCGAAATGAATGTTTACACTATTTGAGTGGCAATAACAGAGAAGCTATTACAGATAATCTGATGGGACTGTTCGTATTTTACGCTATAAGGGCATTTGATTATGCGCATTTTAATAACAGTTGCAAATGTTCAAAATGTCCGCCATTAGCAGCAAGGAATTGTCTGCAACGCTGTAGAACGAAAAGGCAAACATAATCTATGGTATAAATGGCAATGGATTCACAAGAGGCCACAATCGCCTCATGGCATCCATTGTCTGTGGCTTTATAGCATACATAGTGTTCTTTATATTTCCCCACAGATAAAAATCTAACTGCGTTAAGTCAGGACATCTGGGTGGATACTCAACACTTCCTCGTCGATCGGACTAGCCACCTTTCAAGAAATGTTACTGCACGTCTGGATGGTAACTCGGCGGTGCACCGTCCCGCTGGAAAAAAGGAATCGTCATCTGCTGTAAAAATTGATGGAAAAACTGCCTGACAAGTGTAAGGTAATGTTCGCAAACTTGTGTGGGAAACACAGTTTTCCATGCATGTGAGGTAAAATTACCGCACTCTGGAGTAACATTCACGTACATAGCAGTGAGAAATCACATACATGAATGGGAAAATTACCGTACGACGTGTGGATCTCGTCGTGTCAACAGCTCTATGGGAGGACGGGAGGAAGAAACAAAACGAGGCGCCATGTTGGAAAGCTTGTAGGACTGAACAATAAAAATTTATTTTAAGGTAGAAAATATGTAAAATACAATTATCAAATAATTACAAATGAACAGTTTGTGAATAATAAAATGGAAATAGGAACATTTTTATGGGACTGTGGAAAACGGATAGCTTTTTGTTCCCGTGTTCAAACCTCAATATACACCTTTATCTTTACCCGCGTAATTTTATGTCGATGGTATTATTAAAAGACTTGGAAAGGTATTGACGTCAAAGCACTAATACAGCCACTAACGAAATTCTACACAAATGTTGCCTTGTACTGCACGAAAGTAACTGAGCAACGTGTTACACAAAATAATTATTATAACAAACTCCATGAATAACTAATTTGCAAAGTTTCTCTCAGAATGGCGGGAATGGTCAAGCTACCTTAATAGTAAATTTTTAGGGAAAACCTGTCTAGCTATTACAATTAAACATTATGCAGGTAACTTAAATTAATACTTAATTTTTCGTGTAGATTGAAGGTACTACATTAGTAATCACAACCGTTAATTTGTTGTTTCCGTGGTGAAACGGGTAGCGCACTGGCCTACCTAAATAGTGGACCGTGGTTCTCGCCCACCCACCGGCAAATGTTTAGGGTTTTAGAAATGTGGTTTTGATTACTATTCGTCTGAGGATGTAGGTAATAATGGAATAAACAGTACTAATACTCAGGATTTCTTTAAAATTATATTTTATTATACAATACAGGTACTATTCCCGTACTTGTTTCGATTTTCCCACACTTTTGTCAGGTACTTTTCCCGTACGATTAGGGACTAATACTTTACTTGTTACGGAAATTTACTCTGCATTTAAGAGGTGAATTTTACCTCAAATTTTTTTACTGTGTGGGTAGAGTTGGCGAACAGCTAGCACAATGTTTTCATGCAATATGGCACTATAAATTTCACCTGTCTCCCTTTCGCGAAGGAAGAATGGCTCCAACGAGGTCTCTGGCAGACATACCTGTTAGCCCAGGAAGATTAACTGCTTGCTCTGCTACAATGTGGCGATTTTCGTCTGCTCAGTACCCACAGTTGTGGCGGTTCCATTCAATTTAAAGGTTGCCTCATAGGACCAAGCACACGTCAGTAAAATGTTCGTTACAGTTGCACTTGTTCACAGTCCCTTCGCAAAATGCTACACGCTTATCTGGGCCGTCTTCATTCATAGTGTGAAGTAATGTGGAAATGTGGGGCCTCTCCATTACACTACGAGCAGAATAACTCCGAGCCTGGATGGCCGATACAGGTTGAAGTTAGAGCCTTGTGTTACGAAGGCAATACGGTAGTGTGACAACGCACATGTACGTCAGCAAGAATTCACACTATAGACAGAAGCTGTTAGTTTTCAGCAACTGGGCAGTGTGATGGAAGAATAGAAACTGAGCTGGGAATGTGCGCACCTCCACATGATTTATTGTAGACGTTTCTGTAAACTTTTGACATTACATAAGATTTTTTTCAGAAATGCCTCCAAATATATTTAATGTGAATGGCAAGAAATTGCATTCTCAAATGGAAGAAATACTCATAGTTTACAACGTTTTGCAGTTTATGGAAAACGAAACATGAATCGATGAATCATCCATCCCACTATTCCACTTGGGAAAACGCAATCGAGGAATGAAATTTACAGATTTTCTATATTCTTATAATATTTTCTTGCAGATTTCACAAGCTCTTTCAAACTAGGCTGGGAAAGTATCAATAAAAAAATATCGATCACAGTGCATGCAGTTTTAAGTGGAAAGTACGATCAAGGTTTGTAATCTGCGGCAGCTTTGGAATTTTCTGAGTAGATGTTTTTTTTTTTTTTTTTTTTTTGCCATAACTAGAAAAAATTATCTCTTCTCGTAAAATTGTGTTCAGTTTAATACTCATGCTGTGATTTATCCAGGATACCGCCTTCGGTGTGTAATCCATAGTATTTTGTGTTTGTTTAGGTATTCGCAATTGCTTTGTTTTCGTTAATTATATAAAATTAGCGAACCGGCCCGGCTTCGCCCGGGTACAAATGAGTTTTACAGTAAAACAACAAATTAATAAATTGAGAAAAATCAATTCATTTATGTGAAAACTGACATACACACAGAGACTTTCACATTTGTAATATTATTAGGATTCGATTTATTTCGTTTAAGAGCCGTTCGGGAGAGTCCATGGAATTCGGGTTGCTGTCCCTGGGTCTTCTGCTCATGGATGTCTGGGAATGAGGTCGGATCGGGTGTAACCCCGTTACCCGAGGCAACATGCCCTTGTTATAACTTCATCTGTACGGGGATTCTACCAGTTTCTCCAGCGGGCCAGCAAACCTGACAGATACGATCCAGCAAACTTGACTGACATAATTCGTCATGCATGTGCATGACACACTTACGGGATCTTTCTCTTCTTGTTTTTGGCTGTGTTTCTGTCTGATCATTGGCTGAAGCCTTTTTTACATCACGTCTTTTCCAGAAAAAAAAGCGAGTTTGGGGCCCCACTAATTTTATGAAAATAATAATAATAATACTGTAAAATTTTTAATGTTAATCAAACTAATGTGTGTTGGGGAAAGGCGATAGGCGCGTGTGTGTGATTGTGTGTACTGGATTTAATAAATGAGAAAACTGAAAATATATTATAATCTGAACGTATAACTTGTACAACACTTTCAACAAGCTATTCTGTGGCCTAGAGTCGTATTTATTTTAAGAAAATTTAAATAAAAATTATCTCAACCGAGGCTAACTTGTGTTATATACATTATATCCCATTTTGCAGCCTTTTTTTAGTTGATGACACGCTTAGATTTTTTCTTTTACGTATTGTGAGGAAACCCAGTGTTTCTGAACTTACTCGTTCTGAAGCACATCTGAGTATCCTCGGGTTCACGCCGTGGGCCTCACTTTACCTCAAACCTGCGTTTTTACGGAAATAAATAAATAATTGTCTATATTGATTGTATAGTATTAGTGCTACAAATTAGTCGAAAGTTGTGTATAAGTAATATCAAAGCACTTATTCTAGCAAACAGTGTGCTAACATTAGTTGAAATCACGTGGTTTTTACAATTATGTGGAAAGAAAAGCACTTCAAATGTAGAGACACGGAGATATGTTAATGCGCAGCAGGCATGCGCACACTACACCCCATGTTCACTTTAGATCCCAGTTCAGAGTGGGTTGGCGTGATACATTTATGTATGTAGTCTTCATGTAGTGCGAGTGCTGGTTATTTGAAACACTGGATCTGCCATTATTTCCGTCGACGCGAGTCAAGGCTCATCGACAGTCGACGTGGCTTGACACAGCATTACATAATAACCAGCGTAGAAATTAAGTCGTCGACCACAGTCAGCGTTAAGATAAAGAATAAAGAATTTAGATAAAACAATTTCTTAACGTGTGGAAATTTTGACTACTTTTGGTTGGCAATGTTGATTTGGTGGCATCAATTCGCAATTCTTTTCGTGTATTCGTACCCCATTGACGACAGTAGTTCCTATGACGTACCTCATTTTGATCGGCGTCCGTTAAAATCTTTACGCCAAGCGACGTCAAGTTAACACTGATTATGCCACGCCGCAAGCTAGTTGTAGAAGCCGATCTTTAAAACTCAGGTATTCATTTCCTTGTGCTACGCATTACGTTAACGCCTTCAGGCATTTTGTGGTGACGTCCTGGTTCGGTGCGTGACCAAGAGAGTCGGCGTGGCTAGTTCGTGCGTGAAATGTTCTTCGCGGGCGGGCGTATTGTTCAGTGGAGCTTATCTGCCAATAATTACTGCGGGTCGCCCGCGTCCTTGGAGCGAGTCTCAAGACTCTCGGGCACGCACGCTGCGGCAGTACTTCACAGAAATTGGGAGGAATTATTCCACCACCGGGTGCGATTGAAGAGGGTTAAAAAAAGGGAATGGAGAGGGGGGAGTCTTTCCCGTGTCGGGAGGCAATTAACCGCAGTCGCGTAGGAGCGGCGTGTATCGCGTGGGCATTCATTGCGTGCTCACGCGTGCGAGGCCTTCTCCCGTCTCTCACTTCCTTTGTGGAGTGCCACGCCGGTCGCTGTTGTTCCCACCTGACTTGTCACACTCTCCGTGGGGTACTACTTGTCTTCTCCTCCAACCTCCGCGCGGGTTGTCACTGCGAAACTGGAGTGTTATCGTCTATTCGCAGTTTCTTCACACGGGTTGAATTAAACCTTTGAAAAATCACCCCGTGCGAGCCGCACTTGGTTGTTTCCTAAATACAGTGGCGCACGTTAATATTCGGTCACCTATGATTGTAGCAGTTTCACGGCCTTATGTTACATTAGAAATGAAGATAAACACAAAACATATCGCACAAACATTCTTGTGTGTTTTAAATGAAATATAGCGGCAGCCAATAACGGAAATAAGCAATGCAACTTAACAAACAATATAATTTTTTTCTTCCCATGCTGTCACTTTAATATTCAGCCATCGCCATTCAAACACAAACATAATCCTCTTTGCAAACTAAACAAACTGTATTTTAGTACCTGGTAGCATGGCCATTCTGTTTAATTACTTCTCGTAGGCGTTGTTTCATATTAGCAATTATTTTCCTGGTACATTCGGAGCCAATCTTACTCCATTCTTCCTTGAACCTTTTCTTTAATTCTTCTGTGGACCTAATTCCTGTAGTCCTCAGTCTTGTTTTGTGTTCATTCTACAGATTGTCTGTGGGATTCAGGTCGGGTGATTTAGAAGGTGTGTTAATGACTTTGGGACAGTTGTACAAAAGACAGCTCTTGACAATGTACGACTTGTGTTTTGTTTGGGTCATTATCTTGGTAGAACTTAAAATTGTTCCTAATTCCCGATTTTTCAGCACTCTTATGTAGGTTTACTTTCAGGATTTTGAGATAATATTCCTTTGTCATTGTTCCATCGACACGTACTGCCTCTCCAACACCCGCTGAAGGTAAACAGCCCCAGATCATAATACTACCTCCACCGTGTTTCACAGTAGGTTGTAAGTTCCCAGGTTTTTGCTCCTCATTTGGCCTGTGCCATACCTTACCCGGCCATCAGAACCAAAAACATTCATTTTCGTCTCATCAGAAAAATAACATAATTCCACCAGCTTTCATCTTTGTCAGCGGCGTCTTTTGCGAACTTAAGCCCTTTTATTGTATTCGCTTTATTAATAAAATGTTTCTTTCTAGGTACCTTGCCATTAATCCTGCTCTTCTGATAACTCGTCGTATGGTTTCTGGATGGATGTTCGTTCCACATTCATTGAGTACCTCCGTGGTGAGTTTGCAAACACAAATTTTCGGATCTTTCTTTATTTTCCTGATTGCTAGACGTTCATCTCTCTCGCTTAGTTTCTTTGGCTGTCGTTTTTGAGGTATCGAATATAATCTGTCTTCTCAAACTTTTTTATGATCTCTCCGACAGTGGACCTCGGCAGATTCAAGTGCTCCGCAATTTCTCGTTGAGATTTATTCTTTGCATGAAGACAATTACCAGCTGGCGCTGTTCAGACGTAGTATTCTTGCCCCTACGTCCCATTTGCCTGACTGACGCAGCCAACAGAGCTACCCAATACAACCTCTCAGCTCAGAGAGCGTGCAGAGAATGACACGAGGTACGAACGCAATGTGCATCGTGCCTGTGCCACGCGTCCACCACAACTGGCCGAATATTAAAGTGATGTACTTATGCAGCACGTGAGGACACAGTACTGTTTTTCACTAACTTGCACTGTTCATTTCAGTTATTGGCTACTGTTGCATTTCATTTATACCACAAAAGTGTGATTGTGCGATATGTTTTATGTTTATTTGTATTTTTAATGTAATATAAGGCCATGAAACTGCGTAATAATCGGTGGCTGAATATTAGTTTGAGCCACTGTATGTCATTTATTACAAGCATATTTTACTTGTGTTAACATAAGATACCTTATTTTTAATTAAATTAATTTTTTAGTTCTATTTTATCTATAAATTATAGTATACATTTATAACTAATGTATACAAAATAGGAAGAAAATTAGCGTGTTGGTAATAGCTAGTATAGGTAGGCTGTTCACGGTAAAGTGAGTACTTTTTATACCCTAGTAACTTTTTCCTTTCAGCCATTGTTTTATCCTTTAACCGCCTTTTTAAATAAATTTTGCCATGTAAGTAATAAACACAGTATGTATATTCCTCCGCACTCGGAAGTTAACGTCTAAGGCTAACATTTAATATATGGATTCACTATTATTCCAAATGAGAGGGCTTTCAAAAGTGCTCACTTTATCATGAATAGCCTATAAAAAATAGTTCTAATTCAAAATTGTATTACACTAAGTGCGCACGAATGTGGCACGCTGTCCCTTTGGTGTAATTTCCTATACTAGGTTATGCATTATTTGCATGAGGCGGAGGAATATACTGGAAGTAGAACTTTAGCAGGGCTTCAGAAAAGTTGTAAGTGACCCTTAATTGACTATGCGTGCCTAATCGCATGCTGGGAAACGTGCTGCGTAAACGACGTTGCCCAAGTTGATAAACAGATTTTTACTCAGGTGGATGGCAGTCCATATTGTTTTTCTGGTTGCAGCTACTGACATTTAGAAATAGCTACCAAGCGTTGTTTGAGCTATATATAAGTTTTTTTTTTCTTACCCCTCGACTTTGTTTCAAACGAAAATAATGGTCAGGAGTAAGGGGCAGCATTTTAATAGTTTCCGGATCGTTATTCACTACTGTGTGTCCTATCTTTTTACTTTCGCAGATAAATACTAAAGCATAGCTGAGTGAATACGCGAACCTTTACGGCCTTATTTTGTATTTAAACCTATACCCGCTTAATCCGAACGCTTATTGTTATCTCGGCTACTTTAGTCAGCCAACAAAAAGGTAACAGCTTTTTTCAAAGTTTACTTGACCAGTCTTTAGGTTTAAGGTGTAAAATATACATAAGTGAATATTAATTCATGTATACTATAAATATTTAGTGGGCTTATGCATATAAGGGTATTGAAAAAGGTTTTTATATACTGTTGTAATGTAGTGCATGTTCATACGGATATTTCACAATTGATGAGATGTAATGATTTCGTCACTACAACCTGAATATGGCGCCAGTGTTAATCTTTTATATATACGATTTTTATTCTTTGACCGAAGCCTTGGCCTTTAAACCAATGCATTGATACAAGACTTCGGGAAATGAATTGCAGAAAAGTGTTGGACATAAAGTGAGTATTAAAAGTACTCTTCACTCTTACCACGCGGTCAGTAATAACCAGACAGCTGTCGGAGGTTATGTGGCGGAAACAAATATTTTCCGAATGACCTCACGCTAGCAGCTTAGTGGTCGGCGGAAGTCTTCGCATGCCAGTACATATTTCCTGCGTTCGTATGAGCTTGGAACTTAACATTTCTTATGAACGACCTTTTTATTGGATGATTTCTTACTGTATCTATTTACGACTTCACAGCGGGGTTATTACAGACGGAACCAGTTGTGTAGACAAAGACGAACGTGATGGAATCGCCCATGGCCTTCAAGTAACTATCTCGACATTTACTTGGAGTGATTCCGGTAAACCATTGGAAAATTAAATTATGATATTTAGACTGGGAACCTTAACCCGTGTCCCCTTAAATACGAGTCGAGTGTGCTACCGCTGCGTATAATCGCCTGGCGATTTCGTATTGCAACCATATACGTATCGTTTTGTAATGTGAACTTCGCTCGGCTTACTACGGGCATGCATTTTTAAGACATTCTCCATACTCTGAATAACATTTACTACTGCCTTAGAGAGGTTTTGCTACCGTATGGTGTAGTTGCTCTGCATAACAAAATCAGCAACCGAGATGCGACTTTTTGAAACCGAACTGAAGGTTGAGTGCATAAATGCAGTGAAATAAAATAGTACTAAGTATAGCGACCCGCAGTACTTGTCGTAATTATCAAATATATTTATAGGTTGTGTAGCTGCATCGATAGCTTTCGCGAGTTCAAACCTTGCTAGGATATACTTCAATCACTTTTATTTTTCTTGTTGCTTTTGTGATTCTGCCAGTCGTTTCCTGCAGGCTTATTCTGTACTGCGAACTTTAAGTTTCTTCTTGAAGCTATTTGCTTTCCTTTGCTCTAGAGATAGCGTTTCTTTTCTCGCGAGCAATTCTGCACGCACAAGTTTGCTTCGAACGGTAAAATTTGCTTCTGCGCAAACCATTGCTTCAAGGAAATAACTTCCGAGGTTTTTCTTCGACGGTAGCCGTAGGTTGGCTGCCTTTTTGTAACAAAATATCTCGTATCGCAACGAAAATGAGAAAATTAGTGCTGCTTAAGTTTACACCCTTGTGTGTTTATCTCTCGGCGAAATATTTTTTCTCAATAATATTCACATTGATTGGTGTGTTTTGTAAACAGTGAAATATATTGAAGTGTGAAATGATAGTAAACGTGAGCAGTAAAACAGATTAAACAATCGAATTACACAAAGTATTTAAGTAGTAATTTACGTCATCATTATAATTGCCACAGACATTCATCATTACATACGTATTTTTTAGCATTGAATATGGTTGTGTTTCACTGTAGAAACTGTCTTTGTGGTAACGTTTATAGATATGCAGTTTTAGGTTACTATGATTTAGGTCTACAATATTATAATTTATCACACAATTCCAGTTTTAATTACATTACATTTGTGGCATGTGTTTCGCTTTCAGCTGGAAAATCCATTTTAGCAATCATTAGTCCACTGCAGGAAACTATGCTTAAATTATTTTTAAATAGTTGCATTATTAATTAACTGATTTTCAAACCACAGGCACAAGGTTTATTCTAAACTCATTCGATTCACACAAATTATCTAAGCTAATTTTGGGATATGACGATACTGGTGAACACACTAAAATGTATTTAATAGTTTACAGTCCTTGAACTTATTCATAATTATTTNGGGATATGACGATACTGGTGAACACACTAAAATGTATTTAATAGTTTACAGTCCTTGAACTTATTCATAATTATTTTGCACGCGTGCCATTTAGATTTTTGTGAATGAAACTACGTGGTATATTTTTGGGTGTGCATGCGTTTCTTCCTTATTTACCTTAAGTTCATGCTACGTTCAAAATAATAGGTACTGTTGTACAGATGGGAAAAAAGCTTTCATTTAGAGGTTATTTAAATTTATTTTCATATATTGCTACATAATGAATTTAAATCGTAGCGATACCCATTTTTGGNGGGATATGACGATACTGGTGAACACACTAAAATGTATTTAATAGTTTACAGTCCTTGAACTTATTCATAATTATTTAGCACGCGTGCCATTTAGATTTTTGTGAATGAAACTACGTGGTATATTTTTGGGTGTGCATGCGTTTCTTCCTTATTTACCTTAAGTTCATGCTACGTTCAAAATAATAGGTACTGTTGTACAGATGGGAAAAAAACTTTGATTTAGAGGTTATTTAAATTTATTTTCATATATTGCTACATAATGAATTTAAATCGTAGCGATACCCATTTTTGGGAAGCATTAAGATTAAAAACACCCTTTTGGGAAACAAATCTGTAACTTAAAATACTGTACCTCTGCATTTTATCCCATTCAATGTTTTTATTAAAATATATTTTAGTATATGTTTTCATGATAAGTTTTAGGCCTCAAAATGTCGAGTACCTATTCTCACACACACATGCTACACTATGACAAAAACTATATTTGGTTTTGTACGTAATATGTTCTCTTATTACGAAGCATGATTAAATCTATTAAATCTAGCAGTGCTAGCACCTCTCAATAAACTCCTGCCTTTCTTGCCTTCGAGCCAACATTAGGTTCTTATCATATCCCATTTCCCTGATTACATGAAATGGTATTCGAAAACTCTTCTCTGTAATTGAGAATGGGTTGCTATCCTATTTTTTACATGTTGCCGCTAAATATGTATCTGCTGTTGTAGAAGAGGTTATCCACATTTCGTCAATTACCAACGATAGGTTATGTTTGCCACCTGTATATTTTAAGATTACATAAAAGAAATACCGACATACATTTCAACGAACTAAATATATGTTAGCGATGTTATGAGTTGCAGACTTATTGTACGGTCATTTATAAACCACAGATATATTTATAAAGACAGCACGACAAGAAACGCAAACGATCCGTCGACTTTGCGCGGCCCCCGATGATCGCGTACATTTTCTTCAGTGTTTGCTTCACTTTCGCGTCGACGAACGGAAGCGTTAACGCAACGTCGGTGGTACAGAATCACTTTCAAAGCAAAGTCGACGCAAACATGGTTTGCGCACTGTTACGATAGCGTGAACAGGGCTTGATTCGACGCACTGCCTGAGCCGCAGTGCCCAAACCCCGGTAAGCAGGAATGCCCTCTACCAGCCAGGTAATGAGGCCATGTTGCGTTATGCCACGCCGATATGAGGGCAATGCAGAGCAGCAGTAAGGGTCTTTCTCCATGTGACGCTGGCTGAGATGGAAGTCCCAAGAAGCCTGCTGTGCCGACCGTCGTTACTCGTCTTACTTCATCAGCCTTCGGATACTTCTCAAGGTGGTGGGACAGTTACAATATAGTAACGAGGCTCTCAAGGGTAGTGGATGTAGTTAAACTAACAATGCTCCCCCGACCTTATTGTATTTTATATACTCTCCAGATGCTTTATTATATAGCCATATGGTAACCTATAGCTTCTTATATTTATTTACCCCACATACTCTACCATTATTATATTCCCCCAACTTTAACAACAAGTACTGTTGGACCACAATATAAACAAATTATAAAAGCACGAAGAAAACTAGCGTTGGCGGTACAGAATAAGCCTGCTGGCACGCCTTGCAGGACTGTGAACCAGTGAAAAAGAGACCGGGCGAATCACGTACAACCTAGTACACAGGATAAGTGCCCACTATGAAGGTACCAGCCAGTGAAAAAATAACAGCGCCTGGCGTGCGTACAGTTTATACAGAACTGTAGTGTTTAATCTTGCGGCCAAACGCACTCACAACATTTCCGGGTCTCTAGTAATAAGTGCAGTGATAATCGGGCTGTGTGGAGAAGTTATAGACCTCTAAATCAATACATTAGTTTATACCAGTAGAACACGAATTACAACCGTTATATTTCAATATTCAAATTAATTTACTGTCGCATTTAATAATTTTCGTTTATTTTATTTTTATTTTTTACTATTAACGGTGTTGGATTACGCACCTCAACTATCATGCACCCAAAAACCATACGCACATTCGTTACTTACCGAGAATTCAAACAGTATTCTTTACAGAGAAAGCTGGAGGCCTAACCAAAATATGTGAAAAAGTCGCTATGAGTTCAGATTGTAAAATAACGGACGAATATTTACTCGCTTACGGTATCCAACTATGAAATATATGTTTTATGCACCTATAGTGGTGCTCTTAGTTCTGCGGATTTCTAAAAGCAGGTGACAAAAATAAAGGCACAGCTGCCTTCCGAATCGCAGTCCGAAGGCTTCATGGTCTGATTTCTTGCAACCATAGGTATACTCTTCCGTGCCAGTCTGAAGGCTTGTAAGCTCTGCGGAGATGAGTTTTTCCAGAAAATTAAAATCGTACCTTTGCTGATGGCTGTGTGCGCACAACGCGATAATCCCTAGGGCCTGTTCCATGTTTGCGTTTCATTTCCTATTGCTTTCTGCGTGCCGTTAGGGCAGTCTCTGTGTTGCACTCTCAAATAGAATCGATAGACGCCACGTGTCAACAAAAAAATTCAGCGTATTTGACTTTCATTCCAACAGTTGCGGTGTCGATACCCGTGGGCACATGTGAATGGGACTAAAGTTCATGTAAAAACGCTGTGCGTGAAATTCGTCGAAATGGTTGCGTACCAGGTTTTTCATGATGGAGGAGTTTGATTCTCAGAGAAACAGGGGAAATTTGTAGTTTGGCCAGTGACATAGTATATCGTGTGTTCACAGTCTCTTTTGAACCTGTTTCTTTGCAGGGTTGGCGTGAAGCGGGAGTTGTGAATTCAAAAAGACACACACTTTTGTAGTTCTCCCTTCCTTTTCTAGTGTTCTGTAAAAAGTGTCACTGGCTGGTTTTATTAACTTAATCTCGTAGTGTGCATATCATTTTTTAATGCCGAATATTTTTCAGTCTGGTACATTTTTTAACTTGAGTGTGTAAACTTTATTGTTTTCACCATGCATCGAATGGGTAAGTGAAACTGAAACTCTCTTAATAGTATGGAGTTAATATGTTCTGACGGGACCAGGATATTCTCAAGTACGTACACAGAATGGCTGCTGACTAGAACAAATTCAAGCCGTTANTTCACCATGCATCGAATGGGTAAGTGAAACTGAAACTCTCTTAATAGTATGGAGTTAGTATGTTCTGACGGGACCAGGATATTCTCAAGTACGTACACAGAATGGCTGCTGACTAGAACAAATTCAAGCCGTTAAATGTATAATATATCCTCGGAGCTATATGACGTTGTGGTAAAACACTGGACTCGAATTTGGCAGCGCCTCGTTTCGATTCCAGGTCCGGCCATTCTGGTTTCGGTTTTCTGTGGTTTCCCAAAATCATTCCAGGCGAATGCTGGTATGGTTCTTTAGTATATACTATAGGCTATGGCAGTTTTCTTACCCGGCCCTGCTTCTCTGATTACCTCGCTGTCTCATAGCGTATATCCTAGGCAACTCGTCGTGTTGTCATGTCGGCAGGGTAATAAGAGAACAACTTATAGGGTAACCTAACGTTAATGTGCAGTATAGCACACATCCATGCTGGCTTATACGATATTTGACAACAAATATGCCTCCAGCATTGGCATAATAAAAAAGAGAATTATCGAGCATACTTCGAAGGATAACATCAGCCAGAACGTTTACAATACGTTATATATGCGCACTATATGCATAAAAAAATGAGAATCTTCCACTTGTGAATTTCTTTTTTTTGGGGAAAAGTGCATATGAAATCGTTTGTGCACACGTATATTGTGTTTCATGTTCCACAGTAATGAACAGNTTCTTTTTTTTGGGGAAAAGTGCATATGAAATCGTTTGTGCACACGTATATTGTGTTTCATGTTCCACAGTAAAGAAAAGCAAAATATGGCTGAGAGGTTGTAGCATTGAGGTGGATTGTATGATCGCTTCCTCCTGCCCGTGCGTAGATCCAGGTAACTAACCCTAAAGCTCATCCTCTCCCTCACACTGTCACGCCACAGTGGCATATGAACTTCATGTTTCAAACTTTCGACCATGCATTAATGAGCGGGGAGGGGACACTTCCTATATATATATTTATTGTTATTGTTTTCGCTTACAACAAAATGCAAGTTGTGACACAAACATCGAAAAGTTGAAATGACTATAGAAGCATATATTAATTTCAGGACTAAAATAAAAATGTTAAGTTCATTTTCTTTATTTTCTTTTTTTCTGCCAGGAAAATTTATATTTTATGTTGTGTCCTAGGTGTACTGATAACTCTGGCTCATATCCGTACGTTCGATAGGTTTCATGTTTGACGTAATACACAATTTTGCGTATACTGTTGCGTTTTAGGGATTTTGAGACAGCTGTGTATAGTACTATTTTCTAGCCAGTGTTATAGTGGTATATTATTACATACAATTGTACAGGTATGAACATCTCTTTCTGTTCTTTTGTTTTATCGTAATAAATGGGTGACGACTGTAATAAATATTTTGTACAGCTTGCCTATAGCATGAAATTGATATATATGTATTGTTATATATATATATATTGTTGTTTGTATGCAATTTGCAGTATCCTTCTACTTTTACTAATTTAATTTTTTACGATATTTTTGGCTGTTAAGTTATTAAAAGATGTACGAAAATTATGGATTTTGTTGGCTTACTTTTAGTACATTACAGTACTTCCATTATACAAAATAAAATTTATAAATTAAAATTAATATCTTTGAGTTTCTTTTTCCCCGTCCCTTATACTGAATTCAGTCATATGTTGAATATTTTCTATCTTTATAAAATTTGAACCATTGCGACCTTCACATGTATTTGCCTAAATATTTTTACATTTAGCTTCGTAGAAATTCGTTAACGTGAATATGTATGCAGTGGTGCTATATAAATAAATAAAATTAGTTAATTACTGCGAAACTTACATTGAGTAACTTTTACCCATATATTTCCGTGAAATTTTTAAACAGTTTTGTATATAGAGCCGGAATTAATCTCACCTGCACAGTAACTTTGGAACTGTATTTAGCGAACCTTCTCAATTTTCGGAGAACAGGAATACTGAAGTTCTGTTGTACGTGCCTCAGCATGCTTGCCAGAATAGTTTCGAAAGTTCTGCCGCGTTTTGTAAAATTTAATGCATTTATTTTGTTTGTATTATTAGCTGTTGAGCTGTTNCAGTTTCGAAAGTTCTGCCGCGTTTTGTAAAATTTAATGCATTTATTTTGTTTGTATTATTAGCTGTTGAGCTGTTTCTTTCTCATAAGTGGTAGGTCTGGTTCACACTCCACCTGGATGACTGGTTCACACTCCACCTGAATGACGCGGCCGACGCAGTGTCGGCCGGTGTTTCAGCGCCGGCAGGTTGGCACCGGTGTGAGATGGCAGCGACCGCAGCGGACAGTAAATCCAGACTCCCCGCCCCACCCCAACACACACGGCTCATCGCCACACACACGTGCCGCTGCACACGTTACACCGTAATCCTGTGCGGATTTACGCGCGGTATTTATTGTATATATTATAATGCACTGTTGTCCTCCAAGGTCTCGTTTATAATGTCCGTGCTGCACTCCCCACCGTGCAATTGATATGGATGTGGCGGCCTTCCCCTCCTAGCCACCGCGCGTCCCCAAGGACTAATATATCAATTAACCGGTGGGTAGAGGCAGTTTACTTAGCGGTGGCCTGCAGCGCGGCTCCAGTATTTGCACGGTACACTAGCGGACACAGAGTTTGCGCTGTGCAGGTGTCCGTGGGAACCAGAGGTCGGCCGACGTGCTATCACGATTATCCTCGCGATCACCTCTCAGGAAATTGGCACGTACAGCCCCAGTAGAGCAGTGATCACTGTGAAAGCTCTGGCTAATTAATACTGAGTGACATTAAAAGAAACTTGATTTCAAGTACTACGCTGATTCTTGGTAGTTTTCAAGTGAACATGAAGTGACAAAAGTGAACTTGTGAAATATTTTTACTACGCGTATTTTTTTTTGTAGTAACGTCCTTGAGTAGTTAAGGACTGTGCAAGATTTCGCGTGATTCGTGCGTTGTTATTTCGTCGCATAGTTACGTACGGAAAATCAAAACGTGGTTCGATTCCCGGCGGATTTACTTCCGGATTTTAGCTCGTGGGAGCCACGAGTTGGCGGGTTTTCTCGGGAATTTCCATTTTCCCCCGCCCGTGTATTCCGGCACTGCTCCATACTCACTTCGCTTCACCCTCGTCAGCTGTCAAAACGTCGCCCCCAAGCCTTTCCACTCCACACATATATTCTATTCTGTTTGCCTTTTTCTTATTGCATTGCAGAGGAACGATTTTTAAAAATAATATCGTAAAAACTATGCAAATTTATTGTTTATAATTTGTGGTTTTTTGTTGCGATTATTAATTTATCGATATGCCGCTCTTTTTAAGATTACATATATAATACAATTGTTTTAAATTTGTCGCAATCCACAAGAATGATATGCATTCCCTTATGCGAAAATAATGTATTTTATCATGTGAAATTTAGGCTTCATAAAAAATATGTAAATAGTATTGTGTGCCTTTACATGCATCTATTTAAAATTATTGCAACTGTGTAACAGACTCATCACTACCATTTTATCCCTCTACTCCGGGAATAGACCTAAAACTGATCTTCGAATCTGTAGAGCACCTATGAGATTATATTCGATCTCACACACACTCAAACAGCCTTTATATCGTTGTCATAGATTAAGCGGACTGCCTCTATAGAGATTCTCATACGCACGCTTCCACTGTGTGGCCAGCATCCAGTCTCATAAGTGACAATAGCCGAGTCCAGAGCCGAGTTTACTTCCCTCCTCGTGCACCAAAAAGATGTACGTAGTGATCACTAACCCACACAGACTCACACCCTCACGCATTAATAACTCTTAAAACATCGAAGTGACATTACATATATCTCCTCCAGAAATTGAGACCCAGCATCTGGATTTCCATTTCAATACTCGAGTGTCCGAGAACCGCTTAAAGGTGTCGTAAACACCATTTCCTTCCTTTATAAATCTTATTAAGTCCCCAAATATGTGACTTCTGTAGCATTTCTCTCCTGTAAGAAACTCGTCACTCCCACAAACACAGCCGATAATAATTGTAGCTCCAAGGTCATTTTGGCAGCCGCAAACAACAATAATAACAAAGCGATTTTCCCCTTCGATTTAGAGTGCAGCAACCAGCAAAGCACTTCTGCTGTGAGAGTAAGAGGCGCTACCCGGCAACGTATATTCCCTGAAAAATATACAGCACACAACTGTTACGAACAGGGATTCTTTGTTTCCTACATTAGCCAGCCAAACTTGCTGCAGGGAAAGGAAACAGCTTATATGACATATAAAATACAGTACCCCATAATCCTTCTGAAAATCCATGCAACGAGATGTCAGTATGTGACGAGAACACCCCGTCAGTCCATTATGTATTACAATGATATGTTAATTTATGTGTTTGGCTTATTTACGGGCTTTCCGTACAAGGCCTCAAGACACAGAGTTGAGGCTTAAACAATGCATGCACAAGAAATTCTTCTGTGCTACGATAAAATCCAGTTATCAGAAATTCTATCTTTTAATTATTAAGTAATTAAAATACGCGCATATGCACAATGTCACTGTGCACGGTTCTAGGATATTATCTGTCTTGTATGGCCTGTCTCATGTAATGTTTCTACTTTTCGACAGCCAGCGTGTAATAACATGTCATAAACAACTAACAACGTCCCACATACAAAAATCTGGATCAGCTGTTGCGTGAACGATCGAAACTCTATTCCATGTTGGCTATTCTGACAACGTTGCACAACAGACAACGGAGAAGTACTTGGGGACGTTAGAGTTATCACACAAAATGTTTATATATTTTATTTTATGTCTTTACAAAACATCAGTTATTAGTGTATCGAACTAGATTTCGTTTTAATATAACAATATGTAGATGTTTAAAATAAAATGCGACTTTCTGTGAGTGATTATTTTAGTTTCTCCCATTCTCTATTCGATCTAACTATTGCTGAAGTCGCCACGTTCATGCTTCACATTAATTTGAAGAGATCGCAGATCTGTTGTAGAGAATTTTTTTAGATATTATTTTGACATTAATTTGTTGCAGTATATTTCAATTCCGAATTGTTTTGAACCAGNGTAGAGAATTTTTTTAGATATTATTTTGACATTAATTTGTTGCAGTATATTTCAATTCCGAATTGTTTTGAACCAGTATGAAGCGAGAAACTGACTTTGGAAAGTACGTAATAAATAATACAGTTGGGAGAGAGCAACCGACGGTGCTGTGACCTGTCGGCTAGCGCGCTCCCGCGTTTTTCTGAAGCCACGCCCTCTCACGAAATGACTTTTGCACGTGTAAAATACAAATATACAAACGAATTCCCAGAGTTTTATATTTTCCGCGAGCTCTCTGCTTGCTAATAACTTACGTACGGTTTATAATCATTGAGCTTGTCAGGACACGCCATTTTTTGCCTCGTGCCTCCTATCCCACTTCAGCTACAAAAAAAAAAAGGCGAAAATAAATGTTATTTGTTTATTAAAACGACGCATCGTGTTGAACTTGAATCAATTTTAGGATAAATAAATTATTTATGTTAACGTGATATATTGCCATCCGGGCGCACTTGATACCGCGGGCAATTTATAAATAGCCTCGCCTCGTTGAGTGTGCTGACTTTTAAATCAACCCGATTTTGCATCTATTTATAACCGGCAGACACTACTTTTGTTCGCGAAATATTTATTTTTTTGTGAATAAAAATGTGTTGTCTGACAATTTCCTGGTATTCCTAATTGTTTTCACGGTTCACATGCATAGTGTAGCGTCCATACTGCTAAGGCGCAATAACCAAAATTACCATATTATTAAAGACGTTAAACCAAATTCGCCTTCTATTATAAACGGTGATCCAAATTTTTTTTCAAAAACCATATCTTTGTAGCAGTCGCCGGCGGTAAATTTCATTTTACCCGTGCCGAATTTTTTTTATCGTCTAGCACTTTTTATTTGGCTTCGAAGTTTGTATGCAAATATATGTTTTATTCACTCTTGAATGAGGGATTAGGGAGTCACCCTGAATCCTCAAAAACAACGGCATCGAAGAATGGGTTGGAGAAGTTACCACGATGAGAATNTGATTAGGGAGTCACCCTGAATCCTCAAAAACAACGGCATCGAAGAATGGGTTGGAGAAGTTACCACGATGAGAATGCGTATGTGTAGTTATATTAGCATAGCCAAAATTTGTGTCTCTAATGCCGGAATCATGCAGCTCTGACAGGCACTACACTACATGCCCAACATGACAATTGAAACCAAACAGCCAATAGTAGTATTTTAAGTGTATAGGAGGGTTTTAAACAGTAATTAGAAGTTGCTATCACCAATAATATTTGTCTTTGTCGAGTTTCAAATCTATTTCAAAGAGTTTCAACCTCACAGATGTATAATAAAGATGGAGGCGTCCTTTTTGGTTTCTTCATCAACTCGTTTCAAGTAGTAGCCACGGGAAGTGCCCAACGCTCTGAAACTGCGATGGCATTGGCCAAGTACGAAAGCTGGTGTGGAACCTGCCACGAAAAATAGGACGTGTCCTATTACCGAACCTGTTATGAAACAGGCCGTACAAGGCGGCAAATGCCATGACGTGCGGAAATCACGTGGTCGCGGAAGGATGTGTAGTCTGTTTGTTTACTGGATAAAATAGTACTTCCGTACGATCTGTCTAAAAGTTGAAAACTTGCATGAGATAGTCTCCATCGGTCACATCTTGTATAAAGATGGTAGAGACTATTCACGGTAAAGTTAACACTTATGAAACAAACGTTCGAAAATAATCACTGCCCCAAAACTACATGTCTGCTACAGTACACACTGGCATTCCGGCTCCAAGTTAAGTTGGTAGCGAATTGATAAAAATAGTTCTTAATGCTTAACGTTGTATTATGAATGCAATTTATAAATAAATTTATAATGAATGAATTTAGTGGTTTTTTGTACACATTAGTGCACGAACTTGCATTTAAGTAACACATTTTAATTCCCAACAATTGCACGGTTTCACTTGGATGTTGCTTGAATAAAGGGATTAGTCCCTTGCCATTGTTAATTTTACATTTGGCGGAAGGATACAGAATGAAAATAAAAGCAGATCCTGGGCAGCGCTTTTAAAAGTTATCAGTTAACCATGAAAATCCCAGAATGGTGATAATACTAACAGAACATTGTGGAATTATTTGATAGTTAATACACACATGTTAGATCTCTTGGAGAACCATATTAATACAAAACATCATCTAACTGGCTTTTGTGAAGAGTGCGTGCCCCTGAGGAATAATTTTTTAAGAAAATAATAATAGGGTTTTTAAAAAATATCTGTATAGACAACTGAAATCTCTTACCTCAATGCAATGCCGCCACTGATAGCGGTAGCGGCCATCACTGAAAGCGAGGTAAGGAAGATTTTATGAAAATGTATGAACGTCACTGCCCTATTTGAGGTACTTCCGTTTCCCCCGCACCTGCATTCCGTCGTTACTACATCTCCGTCTCACTTCACTCTCATAATTAAATCTCTCAGCTCTCAACGTAACCATTCGATTATCTCAGTGCTCAAATTTTCCGACACTATACGATGGATGTGGAAATATCACATGTTCAGTTTTATCGGCGTATAAGCGTGACTTGATTTTGTTGATTCCTCGATGTTGCACTGCCAATATACCTTCCGTGATATTTTACTTTCGTATACAGTAGAGTAAACCTGAAAAANGATTCCTCGATGTTGCACTGCCAATATACCTTCCGTGATATTTTACTTTCGTATACAGTAGAGTAAACCTGAAAAACTATGAGTTACAACAGATTCAAATGTAAGAATACGTGCTTGAATATTTTTGTATGTAAAATAGACGTATGTCAATTTATCACGGTTTTCAATCTGTGGGTCGTTCCTTATTTTACTTCCTATAATTTTTTTTTTGATAGAACAGTAAATAGTTTGCGTTATTTACTTGCAGTTTTNGATTCCTCGATGTTGCACTGCCAATATACCTTCCGTGATATTTTACTTTCGTATACAGTAGAGTAAACCTGAAAAATTATGAGTTACAACAGATTCAAATGTAAGAATACGTGCTTGAATAATTTTGTATGTAAAATAGACGTATGTCAATTTATCACGGTTTTCAATCTGTGGGCCGTTCCTTATTTTACTTCCTATAATTTTTTTTTTGATAGAACAGTAAATAGTTTGCGTTATTTACTTGCAGTTTTATTTTGTGTTCGGTGTCAATAAAACATAGTTCTGTAAACAATTATCTTCTGCCAGTAACTATTCTTAAGTATTGTTTGCCTTGAATAATCTTTCCTTAGTTTACGTGTCATATTCAGCTACAAAGTATACCTCACCCATTTTTGTGAATATATGTATAACTTTACACTGATGTGCCAGAAAAAAACTGGGGTAGATGAGTCACTGCGAATTACATAGCAGGGTACCGTTACTACCCAAATGTTGCGTACAACACGTTCGTACACAAGGTGACTGATACTTGTGGAAGCACACCGAGCTGCTTGCGCAGTAAAAATGTCAGGATGTTGTAATTAGAGTTACGTGAATTTCACGAATTAATTTGGCAGCAGCCTAGACTTATCAGTAGAGACTTGAATAGTTCGCGGATTCACTTTGGGACAAGCTAGAATTCAAAACACTTGCGTTTATATAACTATAGCCATTGGTCCACACTGTGTTTGACACCTCCTGGAGAACGGTGTCCAATTGTCGCCTTGCACTGTGACAGCAGACAACCAATGTACAATTGATGTCGGCATATTTGTACATAAGTCTGTAGAGTCTAGCCTGCAGTTCATTGAACTCGCGAATTTTTTGGGCCTCTACTTATCAGTGGTTTACATACTGAAGCCCAACTGTTTATTCTGTGACTGCTGCCATAGTGATGGGAATTTTACTCAATTTGGTTGAACGTGACGCTGTTCCTTTATATCTTCCTGTTTATTACTGACTCAAGAGGCCTCCAGGGCGTGTGAAAGCCAGTGCGGAGCAGTCACAAAGGTAACACTACCCTATGCGTGCTCGAAATCTAACTAGCAATCGAAAGAATTTGCAAAATTCACGCACATCTGACCATGCNTTGGGCCTCTACTTATCAGTGGTTTACATACTGAAGCCACAACTGTTTATTCTGTGACTGCTGCCATAATGATGGGAATTTTACTCAATTTGGTTGAACGTGACGCTGTTCCTTTATATCTTCCTGTTTATCACTGACTCAAGAGGCCTCCAGGGCGTGTGAAAGCCAGTGCGGAGCAGTCACAAAGGAAACACTACCCTATGCGTGCTCGAAATCTAACTAGCAATCGAAAGAATTTGCAAAATTCACGCACATCTGACCATGCATGATTTAGAGGCCTGAGCGAGTGCGTGAGATGGGCGATAGCATTTCGGGATATAGCCTATTCGCGGTTTCTTCACACTTTTTGAAACAAACCTTGAAAAATCACACCGTCTAAGACGTGTCTGGTCGTTATTTTCCTGTTAAAGAGAAATTGCCTTATTTTTTGTTAAATTTTAACTTTTACATCTATTGTGTCGAATAATTAAATATTTAATTCATAATTAACACGANAGAGGCCTGAGCGAGTGCGTGAGATGGGCGATAGCATTTCGGGATATAGCCTATTCGCGGTTTCTTCACACTTTTTGAAACAAACCTTGAAAAATCACACCGTCTAAGACGTGCCTGGTCGTTATTTTCCTGTTAAAGAGAAATTACCTTATTTTTTGTTAAATTTTAACTTTTACATCTATTGTGTCGAATAATTAAATATTTAATTCATAATTAACACGAATAAAAACCAGAGGGAAAATAGGTGTGTTGGTAATGCCTAGTAATATATGCTTCTTATGCAAAATATCATTCAAATGAGTGCGCACAAATGCGGTGAGTGTTCCTTTCGGTATAATTTTCTAGACTTAGCTAAGCTTTGTTTGCATTATGCGGAGGAATATCCTGCAAATAGAACTTTAGCAGGAGTTCAGAAAAAGTTGGAAGTAACCGTGAATGGAGTATATATATGTGAAGTGCATGCTGGGGGCCACGTTGGTGTCTCGTTAAGGCCAGCGGCACGTAACGTTTATCGACGAGCGTGTTCTGCGTTGGAAGCTGTTANTTGGTGTGTTGGTAATGCCTAGTAATATATGCTTCTTATGCAAAATATCATTAAACTAAGTGCACACGAATGCGGTGAGTGTTCCTTTCGGTGTAATTTTCAAGACTTAGCTAAGCTTTGTTTGCATGATGCGGAGGAATATCCTGCAAATAGAACTTTAGCAGGAGTTCAGAAAAAGTTTGAAGTAACCGTGAAGGGAGTATATATATATATATGTGAAGTGCATGCTGGAGGCCACGTTGGTGTCTCGTTAAGGCCAGCGGCACGTAACGTTTATCGACGAGCGTGTTCTGCGTTGGAAGCTGTTATCCTCTGCCGGCAGGTGAGTCAAACCCCACGCCGTCGGTCGAGGGGCGTGCGCTGGTGTGCGTTCCTTATTCAGTTCACCGCTTTTTCGGAGTGTCGTGGAAATAATAAGCGGGGTGGGAGTTGGCCGAGTTGTCATGATATGTAGTGTAGTACTCACCTGCCTTACGTCTATTCAAGGTTACTTGCAACTTTCCTGAATCCTTTCTACTTTCAGGCTATTCGTCCGCCTCACGCAAACAAAGCTTAACTGAGTCTTGAAAAGTACACCAAAGGAACAACGCACCGCATTTGTGCGCACTCATTTGAATGATATTTTGCACGAGCGAAAACGATTTGTTACTAGGCATTACCAACACACTTATTTTTTCACCGTGTTTTTTTCATGTTAATTATAAATAAAATGCTATATTTTGTAGATAAATATATAAGTAAAAGTTCAGTTTAGCCAAAAATAAGATAATTCTGTGCTAACGGAAGTATTAAACGCTTCTAGAAGCAACTAAAGACATCATATTAGGAGTGATTTTTCAAAGGTTCAAAAAGTGTGAAGATACTACGAATGGGCTATATCAGGATATCGTGAACTCCGCTACGCCCGTCTAGCGAGTCGCACGTAATTGTGCATCCGACAAGCGGCAAAGTGAATGAGAAACGCGGGCTCCGGACGCCCCAGCCGCTAGAGAAGCTGGGCTGCGTGTCCGGCGGTGTGTGCGGCGCTGTCCGCAAACTGTCCGCGCGCCGGGCTACAGGTGGGGTGTAATCCGAATGCGGCGCCGATAATCCGCGCCCGCTCGTTTGTCTTCCGGCGTGACGTCTCGGATGGAGGGGCGAAGGGATACAGGGCACCCCCTCCCCTCTCATCATCCCACCCCCCTAAGCGACTCGCAACCCTTGCACCTGTGCTGCTGCGGGATTAACAGACTGCGAAAGCTTTGAAGTCTGGCATCCGGCTGTCCCATCCCCCGCACTACCTGGTGGCTGCTTTTTTTTTTTACCGGGTGCCCGCACGCGAATAAACATGGTAATTTAATGCCAGCAGTGGCCTAGGGAGAGGGTGGAGGGGGTTGGAAGGGTCCCGCGTGAGCCGAAAACATAACGGAAACGAGACCGGTGGCGCGGCGCGCTCACCTGTTTTGTTGTGGCCGTCCGCCTGATTTATCGCGTGATTAAACTTCTTGCGCTGCCGTGCAGCTGTGCAACGATGATTTCGATTTATGTCTGTTTTTTTTTAAAGCATATCTTTGTAGCAGTGGCCGGCGGTAAATTTCATTTTACCCGTGCGGGATTTTTTTTTATTGGTTAGCCCTTTTCATTTGGTGTCAAATTTTGTATACAAGAGGTGTTTTATTCACGCTTGAACGATCGGTTAGGGAGTCACCTTGAAACCTCGAAAACTGTATCGAAGGATGGGTTGGAGAAGTTACCACGATGAGAATGCCTATGTGTAATTATGTTAGCATTGCTGAGTTTTGTGTTTTGTAACGAACTGATGGTGCGTGTGCGGTGCAGCTATCTATGTGCGTAGTGTAGACTGCCCCACGTTGTCGAAGCCAGATGTAACGCAACTAACAGTTCCGTTAGCCTTACGTGTGAGGGTGTAGGTAAATTGGCCCCGTGTAGAGAGAGGCCGTGTATCACAGATGTAAAGAACTTGTGTGTGACAGAAGAGCACTCACAAATAACTCCACAAAATTCAAATGCCAAACAACCAAAAATACCACTAGGAAAATATCTACTGCTACTTGAAATGTTTACTCAGCAGAGACGTTGCAAGAAAAATGTGGAATTTTATTAGCTTCCTTGTAACCAGATTAATTGTGACAGTAATAATGCAACCAATTTGCAGACTATGTTTTGTGCTGTGTCTACTCGGCAACACTAGCCTCTCTCGTGACTGATGTGTTGCATTCACTTTAGACTTGGCAATAAACATTTGTAACTACAAGGAAAAATTACTTAATTTCTTTGTTGGTTTACTTCAGACTAACTCAGTGTTATAAGAATAATATTAGAAATTCCAAGTTTTCCGTGGTTAAATTGTTTTGGAGTCAGTTCAACTTGGAAAAAAAATACTGTAATTTCGTATTTGCTTCTTAATAAAATAGTTCTTAGACTTAGCTGATAATAATTTTAANTTGGAAAAAAAATACTGTAATTTCGTATTTGCTTCTTAATAAAATAGTTCTTAGACTTAGCTGATAATAATTTTAAAACGATTAATGCTTGAAATTCTATGCGATCTCGTTGCCGGCAGACGCATCCTCCTGGATGCGGCAGGACCTATCATCGCAGACTTCCCTATTCAGGCTCTCGGGCCTGTAGTGCTATTACAGTCCCAGCATATTTCAGCACACGCGGTAGTTCGAACTAATTACCCTGAATATATATGCGGGCGGCGACCGACACAGGCCTGCATCTGCCTAAGACTTGCCTCGCGTTTTCGTCTTCTTCGAGGCGACCTGTTTTATGGTTCGAACTCGTGTACTTATAATATTAATTAAATTAAAACATTGCGTGCTCAACCCTCGCGGGCTAGCGTCCTGACTTCGAATACCAAGATTGCTAAAAATCACTACATACAAAGTTTCCCTGCACACACCAAGTTTCACAAATTTCTTATAAAGACATTTAAAACTTCATCGAGGTCCATACACATCAGGCACCTCTGTCCTGGGTTGGTTTCCTCGCCGGGTAGTGCTTGCCAGTAAATTTCTGGAAGAGGAGCATCTTCCACGGGTACAGCTTGTACGTAGATAACTTGCACGGGGGCGTCGTCTTATACTGGGAGGTCGTCTTCAACGGGGACGTCGTCTTCAACGGGGACGTCGTCTTCAACGGAGAAGTCGTCTTCCACGGGCGCAGACGTCGCGAGGGCTGCTCGGCGGGCCTTGCACCAACCCCTGTGATGCGGCGTGTTGGAAACCGAAGTGGTGCAGCCCTCGAAACACTCCTTGCGCGGGAGGCAGTCCCGTATGTCTTCGTCCTGCCGCAGATAGGCCGGTGAATATTTGAGTACGGTCTAAATTTCGTAAGGTGCGTAGACCAGGAGAAATTATTTCGGCATGTACGGTAACTCGTCCCGTTTGTCCACGGCACTAAGCGAGCGCACCCTTCCAAATGCCAAAATGGCCGAATGGATTTTATGGCCGCTCGGAAAACACCCGTACATTTCTAAGGGCGATAAAAAGAACTGCTTTCCCGAGGGGGCTCGTGGTACGGCTTATATCCCTAAAGTGTTTTTAAGGGGGGGGGGAATAGTCTGCCCTTGCGATTTAAGCAGGCCGCTGATTGGTCGGGACGAAGGTTTCGGAAAACGCACGAGCAATTAGCCAATGAGAAACATTGGCGTTGCAATTAAATATATTGGAAGGGGGTGGGCAATTAGCCAATGAAAATCAGGGGGGAGGGGAGTGGAGCGAATATGAGTAATTAACCAATGAGAAACATTGGAGGGGTTGGAGGGGGTCAGTTGTCAGCTGTACGCGGTGCTGGGAATAGTGAAATAAATGACAAACGAAAAAACCAAAATTGCTGTAGATCGAAGATGAAAGACAAACTCTAGTAATGTATAAATAAATAACAAACAAAAAAAAATGGCAGACGGTGACTGTGATGCCTACCAAGATGCCGGGCTGCATCTACCAAGATGGTGGACTGCACCAACCAAAATGGCGGACGATGGCCATAATGCTTGATGTGGGNCCGGGCTGCATCTACCAAGATGGTGGACTGCACCAACCAAAATGGCGGACGATGGCCATAATGCTTGATGTGGGAATGATAACTGCCTGTGTGGCAGTTATATGCCTGGATATAAGAGACCTGAGGTGCACTCTTAATATAACTGCTCTGGAATATTTCTCCCGTTTATACCCTATGGGCTCAGGCACGGGATGGGTGGTATTGCAGAACACAAATCGCCGTATAAGGTTACAGATATCATGTGACACTTACCAATATGGTGGATTGCACCTACCAACATGGTGGAATGAGTATGGTTGGAGGAAGTGTGGGGACCTCCGGAAATGTTAAGTTTTTTAAATAGATTTTTTGGATTTTGTTAGATTTTTGGGATCAAAGATTAAGGTCACGTGGATTCAAGATGGTGGCTGGCCGGTGCCTAGCTTCTACGCCAGACGCCGTTAGCCCAGACTCATCGTAATCATACTACTGGTGACGTCTCGTACGATTCCTCATCCGGTAATAAACCGGATGAAATGCCGTGAACGTACCACGTGTAACTGTATTGAATGATATAAGAAGCCTCTCTCCATAGCAGCAGCTAAAGAATAAAGAGTTCTGTCCCTAACATATAAAGAACTGATAATTCTAGGATGCTGCCAAATGAACTCGCCAAATTTACATACCTTTAAGGGGGAAGTATCCATGCCATCTTGGATTTACGTATTTTCCTCCGTAACTTAATTTTCGCAGTCATTATTTAAAAACCAAGGTAGGCAAGCCATAGTGAACATCTTAACAGTTTTTTTTNCGTAACTTAATTTTCGCAGTCATTATTTAAAAACCAAGGTAGGCAAGCCATAGTGAACATCTTAACAGTTTTTTTTTTTTGTAATGCAACTTATTTTTCGTCCATGATAAGTAACCGTAATCAAATGTTACCTAATTATTTAATATTGTTGATCCAACATGGGAAATCACAGGTANCGTAACTTAATTTTCGCAGTCATTATTTAAAAACCAAGGTAGGCAAGCCATAGTGAACATCTTAACAGTTTTTTTTCTTTTTGAAATGCAACTTATTTTTCTTCCATGATAAGTAACCGTAATCAAATGTTACCTAATTATTTAATATTGTTGATCCAACATGGGAAATCACAGGTATAATTGGAACATTACACATTTCAAAAGCATTCGTTAAGTAGTCCTCTACGTCATGTCTAGCTTTGTACCTCTTAACCTTTAAATTTTCTTTTTTTCCNTCAAATGTTACCTAATTATTTAATATTGTTGATCCAACATGGGAAATCACAGGTATAATTGGAACATTACACATTTAAAAAGCATTCGTTAAGTAGTCCTCTACGTCATGTCTAGCTTTGTACCTCTTAACCTTTAAATTTTCTTTTTTTCCNAAAAAGCATTCGTTAAGTAGTCCTCTACGTCATGTCTAGCTTTGTACCTCTTAACCTTTAAATTTTCTTTTTTTCCCTCTCGTGTTTTGTAAGAGGCGGTAGTTGTAGTGAACTTTGCAGACAACTCGACGGAGTAGAAATAAACTTTCGGGCAGCAGGCAGCTATGAAAGGTGATGCTTCACGTCCGGCCGAGGAAAGAAGTATTAGCGCGGGAGCGTATCAGTAGGCCCTTATCTGGCAGGCAGCGGCATTGTTGTGCGAAGTCGCCGCCAGGCCGCAGCACCGCAGGGCCCTTGCGTGCCGCCATTGTAGCGCAGCGGCGGCGGCCGGAAGCCGTCTAATTGGCCCTGGCCTGGCTGGATGCCCTCGTCTCGACCACAACTACCGACCCTCTCTCGGTCCTCCACGCGGCGCTGCGCGGTAATTACGCCCCTGCAAGCTCCCACCAACAGGCGAATGCCTCCTCCTTTCCCCGTCTATGGCGCTCGGTCGCCTCGCGCCTTCCCAGCAAGTCCCGCTTGCCCGCCCCTATCATATACTTGTCTTATAATTACCGCCATTCCAGCGTTCGCGCGTGTGGGACGGTAAATGTTCTTGGCGGAGCTATTCCTTCCACTTCCTCGTGTTCTGCGGCATGCCCTTATCCCGTCGTCGTGGCGCCCGCGAACCTCAAACGCCGTTCTGGCTAGAGAAATGGCCAGCATGCGTCTTTCTTTTCCTTGTGGCTGTTATTGCACCAATATTGTATAAGTTATTCACGGTAAACTGAGCTCTTCCTGCCCAAGATCTACTTGTATGCACATTGTGTGTTCTTCCGCCATATGTACAATTAACATTACCGCGGTCCTGATCACTTTATTCACGCGTCGGTTAAGATAAACTGAGGAATTATTACAAAAATATATATTATACAAATGTGTTAATTATTACAATTAATATTACTTTTAAAATCGTAAAAAAAAAAAAAAGCCAGAAAGTAAAAGAAAATATTTCAGTATTCACAGGTGTTTACCCGATACTATAATTTAACATTAAGGGATAGAACTGCTTTCCCTCCGTGTGACGTTACCAACATTACTGGGAGCATTCCAGTCAGTGTGTCCATGAGAACATATGCAGATAGGAGCGGTGACATTTTTCAATGATTGATTTCAAAAGTGCTTGTTTTACCGTGAACAGAGTATACCTACAAAGTCTCTCCGCTGAGAAATTAGTCTGAGGATAGTTATATCCAAATCAAAGAGTCACAAATTAAATGCGCGCCAAAACGCATCTCGCGCGCCTGAGTCCGTCGTGACGTATTTGCTCAGACGTGAGGCGGCCCGTCCCTTTTTTACGTGTCTTTGTAGCGTGTTTCTCGCTGATTAAGTATTGGAAATCGAAATTATAATCCATTCATGGTTACCTTCAAAATTTTCTAAGGCCGTGCTAGTTTAGGAAATTCCTCCGCCTCGTACAGCCAAAAGGTTGACCAAGTCTAGAAAATTACCTCAAATGGACAACGCACCGCATTCATGCGCACTCAGTCTAATAATATTTTTCATAACCACTATTACTTACTAGGTTTTACCAACACACCTATTTTCTCACTTTTTATTCATACTTAATTACTTATAAATATTATAAATTATAGATACAATATAAATACAATTTGAACTTGACCAAAAATAACGTACTTTTGTGTTATTTTATTTTAACAAAGGTATGAAACGCTTGTGTTAGATACTATAATTAGGAAATAACCAAACACGTCATATGTGTGGTGATTTTTCAAAGGCTTGATTAAAAAATTGCTACGAAACCGCGAATAGAGATAAGTAACAAACCCATGTTTGTCAAGTGGAGCTGAGAGATTTGGGCGGCTCGTAACATCGGGGTCTTGAGAGCCGATGAGGGTGCAGCGAGGCGAGTATGGAGATGCGTCGTAACGCATGGGCGGGGGAAACGGGAGATCCCCGAGAAAACTTGCCGACCAGCGGCATCGTCAGGCACGATTCCCACGTGCGAAAGTCCCGGGAGCGTCCCCGCCGGGATCCGAACTCAGTTCGCCTTGTTGGGAGGTGAACGCTCAACCGCGGCCGCCACACTCTTGTTCGGAGACATGCGCCGAGTTCGCCGAAGTCAGGCTTCGGCCGACCCTCGCACCCTCCGACTGTGGAATTGTTCTGAACGCGCATACGAACACTTTCCAGCGACGAACAGCCACACGAGGAACGGAAACTTAATTGATACAGACAATGTGTCTCACTAAATAAAATTAGAGATTCCGGCGCCACTACTTGTCTATTGTTTTATTCGTTGAGTCAACAAATTCAATAACGATTATAGTAGTTGTTCATAGTATCCCTACTACGAAGTAACCCGTCTTCTAGATGCGACCAAAACTGCTTTTTTGAAAATTTTAACTTATTTACACACTTGAGTTGCGCCGGAAGTTTACTCTTAGTACAGCTTACTAACTGGACTGAGTATTTAACTTAATAGCTGCACACGTAACTACGCTTTTCCTGGGACTCGGAACTCCTAGAATCGTGAATCGATTTGCAGCCATCTACGTCACGGGTCAAAAACTAAGATTTTAGTTGGTTTGGCGTGGCGCTTCTACCGTGATTAGCCTTGCGTAGCAACAGGAATATCGTTTTGTCAGCGGGAAAAAAGTAATTCGAGATAATAAAGGTTTTATAGAGAAAAAAAAGGGGGTGGATTCGTGATGTGGGGAGGGGGGGGTGCAACGACTGGGGTAAAGGGAGGGAGGACAGTTCGGTCAAATTCTAGAATAAAATTGCCTCACAGTATAATGAAATGCATTATAATGAACAACGATTGTATATATTATTGACAATTTAATGGGCAAGGGGTATGGTTACAACTCTAATCCCTCTCCTAGCTACGCCTGTTGTAGACAATTTAGCATATATGAGATAGTAAAGCTTGACAGCTTCACTGTTGGACCTTTAGTTTAGCCTCGGGCTGAAATTGCATGTTTGTAAGCAAAGAAAGGGTAGTGACTTCGATATATCATTTTTCCAGTGCATCGTCTGCCCCAGCCCAGTGCGCTGTAAAATTTGTCACGTAACGAGTAGAACACCACGGTATAGGGAATACATTTCTTATATAGTGGGCCAATGAGATTGTTAATGTAGTATTTTGTAACATATATTTTTCTTGTACAGTGGAAATAAAATAATTTAAAATGCCAACTTATTTTTCTCTGAATTTATCTACGTAAAGGATTTACGGGGTGGCGTGGCTTTATATAGCGCTACAAACTCCATCGAAGTAATATGTTTACCATCACACTAGTAAATCAGCGCAGCCCAATAACAAAGGAAAGAAATTTCCGCTCCACTGTTTTATATCGCTTCCACTAATCCACCGATAAAGATCCTGGACCTTTTTCTATGTCCAGTAACTGAGTAGTTATAGTCCTTTCTTTCGATAGGGTTTTCATGGTGCCCATACCGCACTCTTCCTTGTTAGATGTATATTTAGGTACACTTCGAGAGGTAGTCGTGACCCCAGTTCCTTTCTGATGCGACGCATACCTCCTTGCATTGTGCTCTATGTGTTCCGTGTAGAAATTACCTTTACTTTTACGTGACTCCGGTGGCGGCGTGGGGGGAGATGTTGACAATTGAATGGTTACATCGCAGTTAAATTGGTTGCGCGTATTTTGCCAAGTTGATAGGAAAACTATCACTCAGCTGCAGTGCCGGTGCAGTCAGCAGTAACATCAGCAGTTAATCTCCTCTCGTTGCAGATATGAAAGGCCGCAGTCTTGGCGCCAGGCAGCTAGATACGCAGAGCCCCCTCCCTACCCCCCATCTCTACCAAGGGACAGCAGTTTATGCCCGCGCTCCTAGTCTCCAGATAACGTCACTCCCCAACTGTTTACCTTCCCCTCCCCATTGTAAACATGGTGTATTTTTATTGCCGCCGCCCGCGAAATTAAAACCCCCCTCGGCCGGCACCAGTCCCCGTACCGCCCACGGCATGGCCGACTGCCGTGATTGTTTCGGCACGCGTGTCCGTTGTCCGGCCCGATCCGGGTGCCATTGTCTCTCCACTCCCTCGGGGCTTTATCCGGCCGATTTAATTCCCGGCCGGCCGCGCGCGGCGACCGATCGTTGGCCGGCCCATTGTCGCCGAGGGGGAAGACATTTTGTGGCTCGGCGCCGGGGCGTTAAAACGCCCTCTTAATTGCGCCGTAAAACAGCCGGCACTCCCAACCCCCAGATCATGGCTGCCCACCGAAACCAACCCCTGCGGGTGGGCGTGGGAGGATCCCCAACATTGGCATCCTGCACAACCCGTGGCGGCTGATCTGGAGCCCGTTTTCCATTTCAGCGGTTATCGGTTTCGTGTTGTACGTAATCCCCAGGCTCGGTTTTCATTCCCTGCTTGCCAGCTGGCCAAAGGGTGTTTTTATTTAGTTTTAATTTGACTAAAGCAAGGAAAGGCTGGCTGCATAAACCATTCAGGTTTGTAAATAGGGCGTAACGTGTCGTCGACAGCGAGGTCATTATAAACGGAGCAAGTTGTTCAGAGAAGCGGGAACGGTGAAGGAATTGGCCATGGGCTGTATAGTGAAATCCAAATGAGAAAATAATTGCCCACAAGTCGAAAACGCGTCGGGCGAGTNCAGTTCAGTAGTGACAGCCGTCGAGAGCGGCTAGCGAGAGCTGCTCCGCGCGTGCATTTTACCTGTCGGAAAAACGTAGGTCGCGCAGCGCGGTATTTAACAGAACTGTAGTAGAGAGCGATGTTATCAGTTTGGTGTGTACAGTGCTAGCAGTGTCGTGTGGTTCCCCTCCGTCCAGCGGTGAGCGCCCGGGAGAACCCTACACTGCCTCCCCTACCTTCCCTCCCTCAAAGCTGCGCGAAGATTATGTTCTCATTTGAAATTTACCATATCAAGGAACCATCCCAACGTTCGCCTGGCGTGATTCCGGGGAACCCTGGAAAACCGAAATCGGGATGTCCGAACCGGAATTTGAACCTGGGTCCTTGCGAATGCGAGTCCGAAGGTTTGCCGTTGCGCCACCTCGCTCAGTAGGCGGCAGTTATGATTCCATACTCAGGTGTCTCGGTAATGCTCCGACTTCGTTCTCGTCGGTGTATGTACCCTCAACTAGCGATGGTGTAACGACCAGCAGGTGTGTCAACCTGTGACGTCACGTCATGCTGTTTCTACTGTTTCCCGCGTGCCAAGAGGTGTGGATTCTGAAATAAACTGTAATGTTTACTGGGCGCTTGACAAAGCGTCGGAAGGGGTGGTGACGTCGGCAGTGGTGGTTCGGTTGCAGCCGTAACCAGTCCTGCGTTATTACGATCCGGAGACGTCCTCGTAGACATCTGACGTCACTCAGTTTGGACTGAAGATTACTAAGGGATTGCCAAAGTCTTATATATATAGCGCATCTGATGCTGTTTTCACCGCCTTCCCCTGAAGTTGTCTCTCCAGAATTATACCAAAGTTGTATGACGTCAAAATTGCTGCGGAAACTCCCACAAGAAAATTTNGGCAGTGGTGGTTCGGTTGCCGCCGTAACCA
This sequence comes from Clitarchus hookeri, assembly GCA_002778355.1. Taxonomy (NCBI): domain Eukaryota; kingdom Metazoa; phylum Arthropoda; class Insecta; order Phasmatodea; family Phasmatidae; genus Clitarchus; species Clitarchus hookeri. The sequence continues at coordinate 168,582 of NQII01002888.1, read as the reverse complement.
GTCCTGCGTTATTACGATCCGGAGACGTCCTCGTAGACATCTGACGTCACTCAGTTTGGACTGAAGATTACTAAGGGATTGCCAAAGTCTTATATATATAGCGCATCTGATGCTGTTTTCACCGCCTTCCCTTGAAGTTGTCTCTCCAGAATTATACCAAAGTTGTATGACGTCAAAATTGCTGCGGAAACTCCCACAAGAAAATTTTTTTATTCGGAACTTTCTGACGTTTCTGACTATTTCTGCAGAAAATAGGAAATGATTATAACTCTGTACCAACTTAAAAAAAATTATATCCGTGGGTTTTATTAGATCGAAAATATTCACATTTACTAAAATCTAAATAGCGTATTGTATGTAGAATTGCAACTTTTAATGCACATTCCATTTACAGCTGAAGTAAGTATCTTGGAACTAAGCGTCATATGAGTAAAATAATTGCGAAATGTTTGCGGTTGTGGGTCAGCGTATTCATTGTTCACAAAATTTCAAGTTTTCGTACTTAGTTTAAAATAAGTTGTCGCAATTATCATGAAGCCTCAAATGAACGAATAAATAAATAAATGGTGCTCTTCAGGAATAGTCTCAACAGTGACGGTATTTATTGGTCGGGTTTCAAGGCCGCTCGTAACCCATGTAATTTTACATGAACTTAGGTCCTTTAACGTAAAAGCGACGTAATATATCGGTAGGGGAAAGAAAGTGTCCCGATAAAACCCGCCAGTCATCGGAAACTTCTTCCATGTTTCTTTCCATGCTTGAATATCCGGACTAGGTTCCCCCTGAGATCGAACCCGTATCGCCGCTTTGGGAGGCCAGTTCGCAGATCGTACAGCTAGCAGGGCCCCTTCGAAGCCGGCAGAACACATGTATTGGGCATTTGTTAAAAATTTATATAATTATTGTATAACCTACTGTTGTTACTATTATTGTAAGATTTGTTGCAGCGAGAAAAACTGTGACCACCTCTTAACGGAATAATTTGAAACGACGTTGTATAGTCCATTCACGGTTACTTCCAACTTTTCTAAAGCCCTACTTAAGTTCTACTTTCAAACTATTCCTCCGCATTTGTGTGCACTCAGTGTGATAATATTTTTCGTAAGAACTATGTCTTACTATGCATTGCCAACACACCTATTTTCTCTCTGCTTTTATTCATATTATATATTATAATGTATAAATAAAATATAAGTAAAAGTTCAATTTAATAAACAATGTAGTACTTTTATGAGCACAAGTATAAAATTCTTGCGACACATGACATATTTAGGAAACAATCAAACTCGCCATAAATGGGGTGATTTTTCAAATGTTTGACTCAAAAAGTGTGAAGAAACTGCGAATAGACTATACCTGCATTTCTGTCTGAGTGTCCTGCTGACGTTATCATTACCCAGAGGGCACGAGTGGGTTCAGGCACGTAGCAAGACACTTCCGCCGCCTTCTCGTATAACATGGGCGGAAACCCCGTGAACGGATCGAACCATCGTCCCTGCAAATTTTGAGTCTGGCATGCCAACTGCGTAACCAGGCACGTTTGAAGGCCTTAAAAAAAATAACATCACTGAAGTCTCCGTCCTTTCTCCCTGCCTGCGCATTTTTCGACCGTAACACACTTGAATTTCCCTATGGCAGCAGTTTTGTACTTTTCAAATTGATTGGTTAAGCAAACTCCAGGAACCTTGTTTCCATGTTTACGTGAGTAAACAAAATGGCCGCTGTGCAAGTGCTCCCCCCGTCCCTTTTTCCGCTCCTGTCACTAGGCCTGCGGCCATAATGGATTGGACGGGCACGTGTTACCCGCAAGGTATGATTGTGGTATGTCGCCACATGTTGATAACATCACCCGTGTAGTGCGATCACGCAACTGCTCCGGCTTTTAGCGGCTGCGTATCATTACCTCAGTTTGTAAACTTTTCCTGTAATACATAGCACGGCTTCGGAAGATTTTCCCACTGTAACGGTTTAACAGTGCTGATAAAAATTATGTTTATGCAGAACTGTAGTCTGAACACTGATAAGTACTATTAACGTTTCCTATAAAACCGCAATATTATTGGGACCGTGGTGGCTGAGCGGTTAGACTGCTCGCCTCCCACCAAGGCGTTTAATCCCAGGCCGGGTCGCTCCCGGATTTTCGCAAGTGGGAAACGTGCCGGGCGATGCCCCTGGTCGGCCGGGTTTTCTTTTTTTCGGGGATCTCCCGTTTCCCCCGCTCTTGTATCTGGGCGCTGCTCCATTCTCACCTCATTTCACCCTAATCGGCTCTCAATACCTCGTTAAGTGCCGCCCAAATTCACAACAATAACATTATTTAAAAAAAAACATTTTTACTAGGGTATTGTAAAGACAACGAATACTTTAAGTGGCGTGTTATATGAACTCTTTATTAGTTTTAAAATACAGGACTGTTAGGTATTTCGTAATTTCATAACGATTACCCGTTTGAATTACGCGATTGCTTGAAATGTTCCGTTGATCAGACGTTGATGAAATTTTTATTTTTGTTCCATCTCCTTTTTACAGTTGGTTCAGTTAATCAATGAACAACATAAGTTGGTGACGCATTCAGCTATGCAGAGACAATGGAGGGCGACAATTGGATGTTTTGAATTGCTAAGAGTTGTGGTCCGGTCCACCGTTTTTTTTTTTGTGGTAGTCGGAGCTAGCGGAATACGGCTACATGATGCCGTGATGCTAGGCGAAGCAGCTGTTAATATAAACTATTGTTTCGGTTGCCATTTTATAGTAATATAAAAAATTGTTTGGCTTTTTCTCGTCAAGGGGATAACTTACGTCGTTTTTAGAGAAAACTGGCAAAGAGCAATTTCTTGATTACTTTGCTCGTAACGGAGTCGTTTTGGTCATCGTATATTTTTGCAGTGGTTTATGAAAATACAGATTATCAAGTATTTAATTTTTTGAGACGAGTGGCGAGAGGATGGTTGGCTTCGTGTTCTGGCGGTTCTAAAACCGCCTCTTTCGCCAATTGTAGAAAAACTTTCTTTATCGCTAGTTATAAAAAAAACCTAAGCCTTGCCAGATTAAACATTTTGAACTGCGTATTTTATCGGCGCGTAGAATTGATCCTAGGAATTCTGACCAGGTGTGACCCGTTTTTTTTATGAATACGCCGAAGCAAGGTGTTACGTGATCATGGCATCATCTGAACGTTGCGTAAAACGATCAAATGTATGTATATAGTTCGCGTCGCAATTAGAAAGTTGTAGTTAATAAAAGTTGGGTGTCGTATTTTGTACAAGNCAAGTGGGAAACGTGCCGGGCGATGCCCCTGGTCGGCCGGGTTTTCTTTTTTTCGGGGATCTCCCGTTTCCCCCGCCCTTGTATCCGGGCGCTGCTCCATTCTCACCTCATTTCACCCTAATCGGCTCTCAATACCTCGTTAAGTGCCGCCCAAATTCACAACAATAACATTATTTAAAAAAAAAACATTTTTACTAGGGTATTGTAAAGACAATGAATACTTTAAGTGGCGTGTTATATGAACTCTTTATTAGTTTTTAAAATACAGGACTGTTAGGTATTTCGTAATTTCATAACGATTACCCGTTTGAATTACGCGATTGCTTGAAATGTTCCGTTGATCAGACGTTGATGAAATTTTTATTTTTGTTCCATCTCCTTTTTACAGTTGGTTCTNTTGAATTACGCGATTGCTTGAAATGTTCCGTTGATCAGACGTTGATGAAATTTTTATTTTTGTTCCATCTCCTTTTTACAGTTGGTTCTGTTAATCAATGAACAACATAAGTTGGTGACGCATTCAGCTATGCAGAGACAATGGAGGGCGACAATTGGATGTTTTGAATTGCTAAGAGTTGTGGTCCGGTCCACCGTTTTTTTTTTTGTGGTAGTCGGAGCTAGCGGAATACGGCTACATGATGCCGTGATGCTAGGCGAAGCAGCTGTTAATATAAACTATTGTTTCGGTTGCCATTTTATAGTAATATAAAAAATTGTTTGGCTTTTTCTCGTCAAGGGGATAACTTACGTCGTTTTTAGAGAAAACTGGCAAAGAGCAATTTCTTGATTACTTTGCTCGTAACGGAGTCGATTTGGTCATCGTATATTTTTGCAGTGGTTTATGAAAATACAGATTATCAAGTATTTAATTTTTTGAGACGAGTGGCGAGAGGATGGTTGGCTTCGTGCTCTGGCGGTTCTAAAACCGGCTCTTTCACCAATTGTAGAAAAACTTTCTTTATCGCTAGTTATAAAAAAAAACCTAAGCCTTGCCAGATTAAACATTTTGAACTGCGTATTTTATCGGCGCGTAGAATTGATCCTAGGAATTCTGACCAGGTGTGACCCGTTTTTTTTATGAATACGCCGAAGCAAGGTGTTACGTGTTCATGGCATCATCTGAACGTTGCGTAAAACGATAAAATGTATGTATATAGTTCGCGTCGCAATTAGAAAGTTGTAGTTAATAAAAGTTGGGTGTCGTATTTTGTACAAGNCAAATGTATGTATATAGTTCGCGTCGCAATTAGAAAGTTGTAGTTAATAAAAGTTGGGTGTCGTATTTTGTACAAGTTTTGTTAATAGCAGATGGTCAGGAAGAGAACAGGCCTAGAGATGGTCCGGAACAAAACGCACACGGCGCGAAAATGGAAAATTTCATCGGCGGAAGGCTGGAAACCTCACCTTAATCGCCGTAATGAAGTCCCCGGTGTGGGGCGCGTGTTGCGTCACGTGCGGTTTATCAGTCGCCGCTCGTCCCGGACATAACTCGCCGCCCGGAATATTGCCCGCGAGATTCCTGGCGCCCAGTAAAAGTTGGGGCGGTGGGTCAGCTCTGCCCCTTCTTTACGGCCCGGCCCACGGCTGCCAACCCCTCCCTGCGTGCACAGCTCCGGCACCGCTTGCATAAACTCTCGGCTCCCGCTGCTGCCCCAGGGGCGGCCCTGCGCCGCGCCGCTTCACAGCGGCACAACTCACACTCCGTCGCCCAGACAGGCAACGTAAGCTCCACGATTTCAGTGAAGAGATTTGGGCGGATCTTAGCATCGAGGTCTTGAGAGCGGATAAGGGTGAGCGAGGTGAGTATGGAGCAGCGCCGAAATTAAATGAAAGTAGGGGAGGTGGAGATCCCGAGAAAACCCGCCGACCAGCGGCATCTTGCGGCACGATTCCCACATGAGAAAATCTGGGGGTGGCCCCGCCGGGAATCGAACCCGGTTCGCCTTTGTGAGAGGCGAGTAGTCTGACCACTACACCGCGGCCCCTTTCACTTGCACGTGGCCTTTAAGTCGCCAGCACAGCTGTCAAAATAACGTCACATTTTATGTGAGAAAAAATTAACATTTGGTTTTATAACCTAGCTCTGCTCATATTGGATGTTACAAACTCTAATACTCAAACTTCTAGGGATGTTAGAAGATACCAAAATATACGTGTTTTATCAAATCACCATAGTTTGGAAACTGATACCTGAGGTACATTTTGACGTGTTTGAGAATAAGAATGAAACCATTAATTCCCAATGTAATTGTAAGCCTTTACAAAATCTCCTTAAATGTGCAGCCTCCTGCTTCAATTGTAAGCTCTGCAATGATGCGCCATTGCCTGACGTTCACATCCAAAGACCCCAGGCACGTGTTGTAGAGAGTAAGCAGCTGCAAGCACCCGAGCGACTGGTTCTTTCTTTGATTCAGTTGGAGTCTCATACAACAGGCTATTCAAGTGCCCCCACACAAAATAATCACGTGGGGTGAGGCTTGGAGAACGAGCAGGCCATGCAAAGGGTCTACCGCGGCCAATCTATTGCTCACCGAATGTGCGGCTCAAATGCTTTCGGACGTCACTAGAGAAATGACGAGTATCGTCGTCATATTGAATCCAAAACCGACGAATAACAAGAGCTCAGGCAATTTAAATATTGAACAGTTTTTGTAAAGGGTGACAGTTAAATTCAAATGTAGTGGTTTCATTTTCAATCACGTCAAAATTTCCGACCTATGGTTATTAATAAATATTTCTGTTTTGGTGTCTTCCATCATCCCTAGAAGTTTGAGTATTAAATTTTATTACACCTGGTATAACAATATATTTCGCTAACTTCAGCGAATCCTAATTTCATGAAAACTTGGTAATAGGATGTCGAATAGCAATCCATACACAGCCGCCTGGGGTTTTGGCAGTTTTTGTGGCGAAAAGGCAGTTTATTGTTGGGCGTTAGGAACTGGTTACAGTGCAGTTGGCATGTGCTCTCTACCGTTTGTAGATAACGATTTTTCTACCTTAATGGTGCGCAGCTTCGAAATATCAGGTTTTGTACTGACGAGATGTTATGCTTAGTGCAATGTACTTATTAATTTTATTATATAAAGGTGTGTATATATATAATATTTATATTATATATAACACAAGAAATAAATGTTATTGTATTTTATTGGGTTCAGTAACGATCCTATTTTTGCGTCAGGTGTCTAATTGGGGAGATAGCTTACAAACCAACTAATCTGGACTTATATTTAAAATATCCACATATATCAATGTCTCACCCGAGATTCGAACCCAGACACATGATCCGAAGTGGAGTTAATGTCGGAAGATGTGCGATGTTTCACTTAGCAAATTTCCGTACTAGTCAGCCCCGATATTCATGCAGTACTCCTCCCCTTGGTAACGTCCCAGGCGCTGTTTCTAAGCAGTTGAAGAAAGTTGCTGTTCGGATAGAAATATTTAATATATTAACGCTGTATCCGTAGTAATTTTTTATTTATTTTGCGGTTTTTATAAATATTCTTATCGCAGTTGTACTATAAGCACATTAATGAAGGCGTGTATAACAATAAAACATTTGGTTTCCACATTTAAAAGTTGCTACACCACATACACTCTCAAGTACTTCAGTTCTTAAACATGGTTTTTACACTAATTTCTTTTGAAAGATAGACTGAGAACCCTCCAGGAAATATGGCCTGGTGCCCGAGATAATCCATATCTGTATCTGTATGTTTAAGTCGGCTTGTATGTGTCTTTGTATGCCTCTATGCATGCCTGTACATCCATACGCATGGTGTGTCCATTGTAATACCATTGTATCAATGGTTGTCTCTCCCTAATAAATCTAAGTTCGCCGATTTTAAAATTGAGATTTTTAAACTTAAAATTATGCGCCTTCGCACAACACTACTACTTGTACACTAAACGAGCAGTGATCGGCTGTACGTTTCTCCAGATTATGTAATACAGTATATTTTATAACCAGATCTTTAGCGATACTTCTAAAGACCGCCGTTTGATATATCTCTGAACCCACCAAACCAATCTTAACGAAGCTCTGTATGCATGTAATAAAATCCGTGTTCACAACTTTTAAATTTTTTGACATGCGATAAGCTAATAAAACCTAATGAAGACATAAGGTATTGTAAGCTGACAATGCCTAATATGAACATTAAATGTATCAATTAATAAACTATTCTTAAATTTTCAGGTGGCACTCTCTTCCAAAATGGCGGACGAAATAGAACATTTGGGTGATATTTTTGGTTTCAGCGGTTCCTGAAAATATCAATACCATCACTTGCATGTTTCTCATCATGCGAAACACGTGTGAGATGCTTCTATAGGCCGTTTACGGTTACTTCACACTTTTCTGAAGCCCTGCGAAAGTTCTACCGTCAGGATATTCCTCCGCCTCGTGCAAACGAAGCTTTACCGAGTCTAGAAAATTACATCAAAGGAACAGTGCACCGCATGCTTGCGCACTCTGTGTAGCCTAATAAAATTTTCCGTAAGAACTATTTCTTACTAGGCATTACCAACACACCTATTTTCTCCCTGGTTTTGTTCGTATCAATAATAAATGAAATTTTATAATTTATTAATAAAATACAAGTAAAACCTCAATCTAATCAAAAATAAGGTAGTTATATGTCAACACAAGTATAAAATGCTTGTGATATACGACATGTATAGGAAACAGCCAAACATATCATACATGGGATGATTTTACAAAGGTTTATTTCAAAAAGTATTTTTAAAAAACGTGAACAGACTATAGTATTCATTTCTGGATTATAGTTTCACATTATTATGTGCATCAGCATTAAACAGATACGTCACATCTGCAGAACTGCATTTAACACGAGCTGCCGAGGTACCTAAATGATTTGCCTTCGTTTTCAGGTTCGAATAAACGATAAGCCATTTGCGACCGTAGTGTTTCTACATGCTAATCTCCGTCCGGTAACCTACCGACTTAAAACAGAGCGTATTCAACATTTCCAGCTGTTTGTAAACTGACAGTGGAGGCCTGTGACCACAGCATAAAACCCGTTGCACAATTGGCAATGAAGAGTAATGCACTTAAAAGTAATACTTGAAGAAGTGCGGGAATTTTCTTACGACTGAGTAATCGTGTGTGCAAATAGCAGATAATTGTAATTAAAAGCAACATGTGTGGCTTGTTCAGACGACTGTCTTCATTCTACCTCTGGTGTTAGTATCTTGTGTCCAGGCATCTCCGTGGATCTATAGACGGCAATGCGCCGTCACATTTGCTAATTTTTCGGAAGAGTGTATAGTGTTCCTGCTGTTAGTTGTTCAGTTGGAAGCTCCCCCCGACCACGGCCACCGTATATGTTCACTGTAGTGCGGAATCTGTAATTTCACTTTGTGAAAAGGCAAGCACCGAGTTTTCATTAAACGATCTTGTCTAGCAGATCAGCGCAATATAAACGACAATTCGGAGCAGTGTAATTCACTGTAAACCTCTAAAAAAAAAAAAAATCGCTGTAAAATAAGGGAGGGGGTGAGAGAGACAGACAGACAGACAGACAGAGAGAGAGAGAGATACAGATTTTTTTGTGTAAATCGTATAAAGTGAACACTTGTGAAAATCGTATTGTAATGTTAGGCATTTTATCGAGATAAATGAAATAGGTTTGTAAACTTTCTGAAAAAAGGTATATGAAGGGTTCATAAACAATAATGTAAAAGATGTTGAAATACCGTGACATTTAATATGTGAAGTTCTCGCCCGAATCGACCATTCGACCATCTTTTCGACGTGTTATTTGACAACATGTGTAATAAAGCACTGCCCATTCTTCATATTAGTTAATTCTTCATTCCGGAAATAATAAAACGTTCTGTGACGAATTGACAAACTACAGTAATTATTTGGTAGCGGGGACACAAAATCTCGACGTGTACTAAGCCTACTGAAATATTTCCAGCGAGACGCGTTTTTTGCCGATATTATTTGTAGCAAAATTGTTTAAAGGTCACTGCTACAGGTCTGTAAATACTACATTTAATTTTTTTATTTGCGCGAGAAGATATAAATTTAAGTGCTTGCGTATTTCCTTCATTTTAGTTTCAACTGTCATCATTATTTTATATCTTACATTGTATGGCGGTTATAGCCGCGATAGAAAAAAGGAAAAAGAGTTGACAGTTGTATTATCGCCAACTTGTACGATCAAAGTGACGCCTGAAGCCAGTCTTTACATAGGTAGTTGGAACGTCATTCGTATTAAGAATCATGTAATCACTGGAGGTTCCGTTTTAGTAATACAAATTATGTGATATCAGTGGTCGAGCGACCTTCAGTATCTGGAACAGACTCTCGTCGCCTTTCTATCGTCATGTTTCTAGGTAGCCTTTTCCGGTTAATTTCTAAATTAGCAACATATATAAATTTTGGCGTGTCGCTTTAATTTATTACGTTGAGTTATATTAATTATTTAATGCCTTTTTTGCCCAATTTACACGCGATTAATTTGATTTACTTGACAGCAGCAGTAATTTATTCTGTCGCAGCGTCAATTTTGGTAGCCAGCAATCTGCATGGCTGAACCTAGTGGTGAAGGTAGTAATCATGTTGACTTAATCATAATGAAAACGGAATTATTACGATGGGTGTAGCAATTACATTAGAAAATAATATGTGGCCAGACCTGTTATATTTATGTCGAGTAGGTTACATACAAAGTGATGAATGGCATCGGCCTTGAGAAATTTTATATACGAACATACACGCGTTCTCATAATAATATTCGACATATTTATAAGCCATTTGGTATGCAGAGATAACAAAAAACAATGTATATGTCCAATGAATTTATCAGCGGTACTGTTCAACCTATGTTTTAACTAAGCAAATGAATACATTATATATATATATATATATATATATATATATGCTTATGCACGATGCTTTTGTGTGTGTTTGTGNATATTTATAAGCCATTTGGTATGCAGAGATAACAAAAAACAATGTATATGTCCAATGAATTTATCAGCGGTACTGTTGAACCTATGTTTTAACTAAGCAAATGAATACATTATATATATATATGCTTATGCACGATGCTTTTGTGTGTGTTTGTGTTGTTTTTAAAAGTGCTTGTAGATTATTGTATATATGACCCTTTTAAAACTAAGGTAATGGGTGACAAATACTTTTAAAGTTTCTGTTATGTAGCTACCATTTTTACCTCTTCGCGTGTTTAGGTATGTTGTAGGGCATCCTACGTATTTACGGTGGTGTAGACTAACAGAAGTTGTATTTATCGCTCTCCATCTTCAAAATGACACGCTAATTGTGTGATTTCTGGTCCGGAGAGGCACAGGTTCAAAGGCGACTGGGGTGTATTTTTTTTGCATTGCGCTGTGTATAAATGTAGGAATTCAAGGGGTGATCCTGTAATTCTGATGGTGAATTGCCTACGGTAAAACGAAAACAGTCACCTTTACAATTTTTTTTATGTATTTGCCTGTTGTATTTTCAGATTTCTGAAAATTAATGTTTAGGTTATGTTGGAGGACTTCAACACGATGACTTTAATTCGCAAGATGTTTAAGTTTCATTCCCGAATCGTCTGAAATTGTGCGTTAGTAAAAAAATACCTGGTGAATACTTTCCGTAATTCCTTGTTAAGTGTTGTTCAACAAAACTCACGCGAACTCAGGCGGGCGCCTTAATTGTCGATAGTTTTCACGTCAGGCAATCGCAGTGCGATCTTACCGTACTATTTAACCGCACTTGCCGAGTGTGTTTGGTCATGAGGTGACATTTTTGACTCGCTTTCTGGAGGTCGTGCGTTCAAGCCTGCCCGACTGCACCTTGTTGGGTTGGATACGGGTTGG
>NQII01002888.1:146366-157446 GCA_002778355.1 Clitarchus hookeri | reverse complement strand
GGGGTTATTAAGTGGCTTTCCATCCTCTCTTGGACCGGTATAATTCCGTTGTGTGAATCTTTACGATTCCCAACTCATTGCATCAAGAGCCTGTAGCCTCTGTGCTTAAAATGAAATAAATAAAAGCAACATTATTAATGGGCTTACAAACAGTTTAATACTGTGTTGCGTCGACTTGGCCCGCTGTCGCGTAGTGACTGTAGGTGGCGTAGGTGGTGTAGGTGGTGGTGTGTAAATGGCCGCACCCAGGCTGTTTTACATCTGAAAAATATTAATGGAATCTTAGGGGGAAGTATTCCTGTCGTCTTGAATTTATGTATATTCCTCCATAACTTAATTTTCAGAGACAACATTTAAAAACCAAGCTTGTCAAGGCACAGGTAAAATCTTAACGGTTATTTCGAAATCCAACGTCTTTTCTTTTCATGATTCTTTTCATGTCTGTAACCAAATCAAATATTGTCTTATTATTTTACCATTTCATTCCCACATGGGAAAATACAGATGTAACTGAAATAGTACACATTTAAAACATTCCATTATGTAGTCCGCTGTTATGTCGAGTTTTGATTTTTCATGTCCAGTCGTAAATTCTAATTATGAACATTTGTAAAAAAAAAAAAAAAATGTGTAAGGGATACTACCCTATAAAGGAACGTAGTTGCATATTCCAGAGAGAATTTATCCAGAAAACTGGTTCATTACGAAATTTCTGTGAATTCTCAAAAAGCGTAGGTACATCTGTTAACTAGATTATGCNATCCAGAAAACTGGTTCATTACGAAATTTCTGTGAATTCTCAAAAAGCGTAGGTACATCTGTTAACTAGATTATGCAATATTCAAATCGCATATTTTGGTTTCGTGTGATTTTAGATTCAGTAATAAGAAAATAATATTTTCAGTCACCACTTATATTTTTTAACTAATTAAAATGCTTGCAAATGAATTATATTTAAGTTTTCCTGCCTTTTTAGGGTAAACATTTCCGTCCGCAGCATGGCCAAGTGTAGTCATGTGTTTTAATGAAATTATTCAAAAATTAATATGAAAAGTAGCAATAAAATTGCTTGGTGCTGATAGTTATAAACGTTGTAATGTATTGCGTATACCATGTGTGGGAGTTTGTTCTTTCATGATATATATATNATCCAGAAAACTGGTTCATTACGAAATTTCTGTGAATTCTCAAAAAGCGTAGGTACATCTGTTAACTAGATTATGCGATATTCAAATAGCATATTTTGGTTTCGTGTGATTTTAGATTCAGTAATAAGAAAATAATATTTTCAGTCACCACGTATATTTTTTAACTAATTAAAATGCTTGCAAATGAATTATATTTAAGTTTTCCTGCCTTTTTAGGGTAAACATTTCCGTTCGCTGCATGGGCAAGTGTAGTCATGTGTTTTAATGAAATTATTAAAAAATTAATATGAAAAGTAGCAATAAAATTGCTTTGTGCTGATAGTTATAAACGTTGTAATGTATTGCGTATACCATGTGTGGGAGTTTGTTCTTTCATGATATATATATGTGTAATGTGTGTGTGTATTTGTAGCATTGAACTCGAAAAACTGCTAAATATAGAGCAATAAAATTTTCTGTTTCACTTTATTGCTACGTCACTGATTCTTCGCGTCATTTTGACAATTCCGGGGCAGCTCCTGAGACAGTGTCGATAACGTGTGCATATGCCAACTAAAATTAATGTGCTTCGCAGTTATGCCGTTGTTTAAATTCACCAAAAAAAANTCGATAACGTGTGCATATGCCAACTAAAATTAATGTGCTTCGCAGTTATGCCGTTGTTTAAATTCACCAAAAAAAATTGTTTTATAATTTTTTATTTTTTAAAATAACCCGTATTTCAAAAATGTAATGAGAAGCCGAACTGTNCAAAAAAAATTGTTTTATAATTTTTTATTTTTTAAAATAACCCGTATTTCAAAAATGTAATGAGAAGCCGAACTGTCAGTAGGCGGAGGGCCGGACGTGTACATACTACTTCCCGCCCCCTTTTCCTGTCCAGCGTAACGAAGCTAGTTTATAATACAGCCGAAAACACGGAAATATTAATTTTCAATAATAATGTACTGCAAATAGCTATAGAAAGCTTACTTGTATTATTTTCGTCAGACTTATAAAACTAGTATTTTGCCTGCTATTTTAGCTAGCATTAGGCCTTTGTTACTTTCTTCAAGATAAATAGGATTATAACATAGAAAAAAACTAAAATATTTCTTATGTTTTTTTTAATACCACGAAGCTACAATGTGTTTGTTATCGCCTCTATTGTAAAACTTGTTTGGGTTGAGAAGATTTTGTCTTTATTTTAACAGTGGGGTATTGAGCGCTTGTTAATGTGAAACGACATGAAAATAGAGCAGCGGCGGAATGCAAGGATGGAGGAAACGGGAGTGACCCGAGAAAACCCGCCCACATCAGCAACGTCCGCCAAGTTTCTCACATGATACGACAAGTATAAGGTTTAAGTTGGTGACAGTATCCGCGTTCTCTCCGGTTGCATTTGACTTGAATTGTGCTTGTAGTTGCCAATGGAAATTATTGGAAATATCATTTTAATCATGTGATTATATTATTTTGAGAATAGAATGAATTGGCTTTGTTTTAAAATAAGTCGCAAGTAATTAACCTTGTCGGCTCCACGCTTGAAGTAATATTATATTAATACCGGTGGGCCCAAAACGATTTTGAAATCATCTGGCAATCTCACATAATGATTACGCGCTATACTTACGAACATAAAGTGAATGTGAACTGTGATACTTCCACGCAGGTGTCTTTAATATAATAAAAAAATAAGGTTTGTAGTGATTACAACATATTTTGTTAAAATATAGCACACTGTTTTTGTGGCGATCTCAAAGTTATTCTTTACGCACAACAGAACGAGTACTAATTCGTGAATTGGCGTTCTTAATGTAAGCAATGCGTATACTGATATGGTTCTCACCATTCTAATCTAATCAGAGGGGCTATTTGTAAACATAAGCTTTAGTCATAAATTGTTACACACGTCCATTCCTTTATTGGAATTCGAACCCAGAACTCCTTGCACCGAAAACTGGCGCTACATAAGGCCGGCCGTCTTACCATAAGCTCGAAATATGTTTGCATTTACGACAAAATAATTTTGTTACCGTGTTTTCTAATTCCTTACCAGTATTAATAAAAGTACGTTTATATTCCACGTCTTGATATAGTTGTGAAATGCCGTATGCTGCTCTGACTACTCACTGAACGTAAAATGAAATGTCCTACAGACCTCAGACCTCTGGTCTGAGGTCGTAAGAAACCACAAGAAGGAATTTTACATGCAAACAGAATNAATGTCCTACAGACCTCAGACCTCTGGTCTGAGGTCGTAAGAAACCACAAGAAGGAATTTTACATGCAAACAGAATAACTTCGTTACCCGGCATTTAATGTACTGTAGCATGTCCATGCTTCCAAAAGACTTATAAGATTTATCAGTCTACAAATGTAATAAGTAGAAGTTAACAGCAAAATTTAAATTCAACAGACTCGAGGNGACTTATAAGATTTATCAGTCTACAAATGTAATAAGTAGAAGTTAACAGCAAAATTTAAATTCAACAGACTCGAGGTTGGATCTCCCGAAAGCATTGATATAATTACATACTAAACACTAAAAATTGAATAATAGATGTCGTTGACCCCTTCTTCTGAAAGACCTTGCCTTGACCGGCTTACAGGCTCAATTTCTTGTTGAGGTGACACCAGGGCGTGGGAATGACACCTTAGGTAGTCCAGAAACTGATATAGACTTTCGGTTTGGTGGAGAGGGTCGTTTTCCCATTGAGCAGACGCAGGTTTAGACTATTCGTCGTATGAGGAAGGAGCATTGTCTCGTTACAATTTTTGGAAACAGTTTTAAATTAATCAAATAAAACTAGTATTCAAAATAATTCTTATATAATGTAATCCCAGTATTAAAATATTCGCAGAAAAGTTTCATATCACTGTGGTTTTTTTTTTNTTTTTTTTTTTTTTTTTTTTTTTTTTTTTTTTTTTTTTTTTTTTTTTTTAGAAAAGAAGGGAAGGGGGATTTGACCCCCCTGTCTCTTTCTCAATTCGCCGATCACATAATCGCACATAAAGATTTGCATGGTGTATTCTGACAAAATATTTTGTAGATATGCTATTTTATTCCAGTTTGTTGTCTGCAAAGTACGCACCTTGTTATATATATATATATATATATATATATATGTGTGTGTTTTTTTTGTAATTTAAAAATAATATATATTTAGCTTTCAATTTGGTGCCAAATTAATTTTTGTAAAACTAAAACTCAACTAGAGTCAAATTAATAACACGTTACTAGGGATTGTGCAAGCAAATGTTGAATTTTAACAAGCATTTTTAGTATTAACCTGGAGGCACGCGTTGCAAAAACTTTTTTCACAACTGATTTCCAAATATTCGTTTTTAAAGCGTATAAGATGTTCACGGTAAACTGGGCAAGTTTGAAAGCCCTGCGATGTGCCTGTATGCACATTGTGTATTCTTCCACCGTATATGAAATTAATATTGCCTTGGGTTTGCCCACTTCGTTAATGCGTTGGTCGGTTGAAGCTGCGAAATTATCAGAAAAACAAATATTTCACTTTTTTTTTACACTCAACATAGATGTAAAAAGAGAAGCAAAATCGATTCTTTCAGTGTTCACAAATGTTTACCTTACAGTTTTAATTGAACGTTAAGACACGGAACTAATGCTTATCGTCCGTCGTTACTATGTTTATGGGGCGCACACAACTCNGTTTTAATTGAACGTTAAGACACGGAACTAATGCTTATCGTCCGTCGTTACTATGTTTATGGGGCGCACACAACTCAGTCTGCCCGTTAAAATATGTGCAGGTATGGAAGTGACAGTTTTCTAAACTTGATTTTCGCAAATGTTCAATAAACCGTGAACAACATATATAGTCTATTCGCTGTTTCTTCACACTTTTTGAATTAAGCCGTTGAAAAATGACACCATGCATGGCGTGTTTGGTTGTTTTATAATCACGTTATGTATCACAAGCGTTTTATACTTGTGTTGGCATTACACTGCCTAATCTTTTCTTAAATTACAATTTTATTTGTATTTTAGTTATAAATTATATTATTTAATTCTTAGCTAATAAGAACCAAAACAGTAAGAACATAGGTGTGTTTTGTAATGCCTAGTAAGAAATAGTTTAAACGCAAACATATTACTATACTCAGTGCGCATGAATGCGGTGTAATTTTCTAGACTGTGGTAAGCTTTGTTTGTATGAGGCGTAGGACTGGAAATCGAACTTCAGCAGGGCTTCAGAAGAGTTGGAAGTAACCGTGACTGGGCTATACCACACTCTACTGTGTATGTATGGAAGGAGGAAGCTGGACGTGTGGAGCAGGCCGGCTCGGCCGCTTGTGCCCGTGTTATCCCGGACCCGGAGCCCAGGGAATACGTGGGATTTTCGGGGCAGTTGGCGGGCTGGTTAGGCCGGGGGAGGGGGCGAGGGACATCGTATGTCGGAGTGCAAATGACCCCGAGACACGAGGGACAGGTGGCTTGAAGTGGCCGGACCGTGCGTTGAAGCTGACCCCCGGCCGGGCCTGGGAAATCAAGCCAGTGCATTCACCGAGTCAGCGCCGCACGTTGAAAAGTGAACAGTCAACTGTTCTTCGGGGAAGAGGGGTGATGTCGACACAAAACATCCCGCTTCGTTCTCGCGGCACGCCATTTTACTGGTGCCACTAGCGTTATCCTATTGTGAAGGTGCGCATGTTTTAATTACTACCACCACCCCGCTAATGTATGCAGTGAAATAAAATTATTCAAGTAAACTTAAGGTAGAAGTAGAGTGCCTTGCAATCGAGCACTGACCCAAATGTGTAGCATGTGGAGTTCATTAGAAAGTAATAGCCACACTACTAAAACTGTCGGAAAAAGTAATAGTGTCTTATGAAAGAAGGAAGCAATACATATTTTCTAACTCAGAAAAATATTTTACTATAATTTACTTATTTAGATGTTTTACATATATAAATTAATATATGTCTACTATTAATCAACATATAAGCACATTTCCATTTTTCAAGCTTCGTAAATTTCTTTTTGCAAAAAAAAACCTTTGTAAAACTACAAAGAGTTTTCTTGTAAAATCTCCATATAATGTATTTGTAATATTACAAATGATAACCTTGTATACTAATTTACATTATTGAGAAGTGTACATAAAATTATTTTTTTCTTCTAGAAAACAAATGTGATAAATTAATAACAGAGAATAACGGAAAAAGAAAATGCAGAATATAAGATACGAAAAAAAAAAAATTACACTCTTTCAGCACGGGGAATAGAACCCACACCCCTTGTATTATTAGCTGGCACCATTAACTACTAGACCAACTTGAATTATGGGTTTTGAAGTATATTTTTACCATAAATATAACTGCAAGTACCTACAGCATATTAATATAGTTATTTGCTTAAGAAGACTAGGTACATTTATTTCATTTTAAGAGTTCTGTTGTTGAGTTAAGTGGTTTGAACGACTCTTAACAACGAGGTATTGATAGCCGATTTAAGAGTTTTGTGTAGGTAGAAAACATTAACAGTTAATTAATAATACGGTCACTTTTCATTATGATTATTTGAGTTGTTTTAAGTGTTTTACGTTATTCAAACTTGCAATACATTTCTTTTTGCTCGCAGCTACACTTTACATCACCCATAGTTTTTGCACAAACAGGTTTATACGGTTTTACGTTGTTGAGTATCCGCCATTTTGCTGAAGCTCGTGGAAACGGGTCAGTATGGTACAAACTTTTCTTGAGGTATATTACAAACACGGCCCTTGTAGTTTTACAAACGAGCAGTTTTACAAGATAAATCTCTGCACTGTTACAAGCATTTGTAAAATTACAAAGAATTTCTCAGTAAAAATTACAATTTTTTTTTACACTGCACGTGTGAAACAGGTGAATAGTTGTGTATTATTTTTAGCCAATGAAATTTTGCGACTAGTCTGACACGAGATCTGACATAAGTTGGCAATGTTGGTAAATAATGTTTATGTTATGGTTGTATCTACACACATAAAATGGGATTTGGTAACAGATTGTGTTATTATGTTTAAAATTGATAATTACTGCTTTCCGTTAAAATCTTCGCGTTTGCGATCGTTAGAGTTATGTGAATTCCGCGAATTAATTTGGCAGCAGTCTGGACCGCCGTTTTTCATCACCGCCGAAGCTCAGAGCGGGGGTAGCCCAGGCCCCGTGAGGGGCCCTTTACCACCCAAACGGGGTTTCACATGACCTACAGGAATATTAGGAAGAAGCAAGATTAGCCCCTTCCCAACTCCCTGCACCATCCCAATCTGCAGTTGCGGAGGTTGCCCTCCGCAGCTAACATTTAATGGACTAACTAAGGTTTCCCCAGCTAGCCCAGGTGTCTCAAAATATTCCCCTCCCCTCCCCTTGCCTGCACAGGAAAAGAGGAAGGAGGCAGCACTACCTAGTTAGTGATTCTACTTTTAATGTATTTGTTGAAGGAAAAAAAACGGGAGCTTAGAATATTGCAGGTTTTGTATAATATTAAAACGATTTTAAAAGCCAGAGTTTGTTACAAAATTGCCTCAATTGTTTGTTCTGCGGCTGCTACCATGGTGTGGTTTTTTTTTTAGGTTGCACGTGACGCTGTTCCATTATGTCTTCCTGTTTATTACCGACGGAAGAGGCCTCCAGGGCGTGTGAAAGCCAGTGCGGAGCAGTCGCAAAAGAAACATTACAGCATACGTGCTCGAATATTAACTCGCAATCGACAGAAATTGCAAAGTTCACGCACCTCTAGCGGTCGTAATTAATGTGGATAACATTAAACAAATTTCTGCTAGTACTTTGTTACCGGTTCTTCCTTCTAAATTTACATNGTCGTAATTAATGTGGATAACATTAAACAAATTTCTGCTAGTACTTTGTTACCGGTTCTTCCTTCTAAATTTACATCTTGCGACGTTTCTTCGTTTGTGCAGCGTTAACTGTTCCTCCGTTTTAAATAAACTACTTTGTCGAACATTTTATACTTTGTTTTTGTTTGGCTGTTGCAAAATAAATGAAATATAAAGAGTTCCTTTACGCACAGTGTTAGGTATCTGTCACGCACACGACATGTTAGTCGCTGATGTGAAACAGTAGATTCCAAAACGTGGCGGTCAGTTGTTGTGCACACGACCTCTGCTCGGTGGTTACTGTTGTGCTTTCAATTGTAAACCAAGCTTAACTAGAGATCCCCTATTGGCTGGGATTCCGCCCGGCAAGTAAGTTACCGTGCGTTGATTGGCGAATGGCGTTGTGCCATGTTGCTGGTAGTATCACTACTTTTCTGGCATGTGCGATGGCCGTATGCAGAGTCTTCTTTCAGACTACTGAGTTGCCTTCTTTCACGTGTCATAATAAACTTTTATAATAACCAAAAGGCTAGTTTAGTCCATTCGTGATCACTTGCTACTTTTTTTGAATCCCTGCTAAAAGATCTACTTTCAACCTGCTGGCTGTCTATCGTATCCTTCCGTTACATGGTTAAACATAAGTCTGAAAGAAAACGCCAAGGAGCAACCAGCGTACCGTATACTTGCGCAGTACAGGCAGTCAAAAACCAATATTTGTGTACATAAAGGTGACATTTGTTTCCAACTTTGCATTACTTGAAATATAAATATTTAAGGAGAAACGTGTACTTTATAAGTAACATTAAAAACAGACTTAATCTAATAATATTGTACATGGGCACTATTTCTTACTGCCAATTACCAACATACCTCTTTTATTTCAATTTTTAATTCGCATTGACAGTATTTTGCGTGGTAACTATTTCTTACTAGCAATCACCAACGTGCCTGTTTTCTTTCCATTTATAATCCGTATTAACAGTGGAACAAATGTTATAACCCATACACATATCAGTGAAGATAGGTGAAGGAGGTATAAACGCTTGTGATGTATGATTTAATTAGGAAACAATCGAACATGCCACACATGGGGTGATTTTCCAGTTTTTTATTTATAGTGTGTGAAGATATTGTAAATAGTTTATAACCATGTGTGCGTCTTTTGCCTCTGTGAAGTTGTTGTTGAGAGAACAGTGTGAAGGCCGGTACACAGTTGAAAAATGTCCGTATTTTCACGGACATGTTTACGGATATATGAAGTTCATATACGGAAATTCGATCCGTTATGACATTAAACAGATCTGGGCTTAATGCATAAAACATACGGAACATCTCCGCATATCTAACAGCTTCGGGTTTCGGGACATAAACAATGTTCGCTATATTTTGATTACAATGAATTCATCTAACGGCAATGATCACATACATATTCGTCGTTTTCTGCTCCGGAACAATCATTGTGAGCCCACATACTGCACATTAGACACTGGACCCACAATTCCCCTTCTTTGTCATCCGAAAACTTCCCGGGGCCGAAAAAGCATGAAGCATCTTCCTTGTTGATGCTCTGGCTCACCAATGGGAAGTACAATTGCAGAAGCAGAAGAGTGGTATATGATGGCAGGTCTACAAATGAATCATTTTCTGAATCGCCATTTTCAGAGTACTTTCCAAGTTTCAGAGACATATTTGCTTTTGAAATTACGGTTCCACGGCTAGACCCGTGCCCATTACCCTGCCTATATCCACGACCAAACCCAGAAGTTGAAGGAAGTTGTTATTCAGACGTGTTTCTCCCAGTGGAGTTGGATGGATGACCTCCACGGCCTCGAGTTGATAGTCTTCTTTTCCTTGGTTCTTTGAAATGACATCAACCCTGCTTTGTATGGAGATCCAGTCGCAATGGTTGCGGCAAATGCTTTTCTTCCTCGTGTGGACGTTTTCTTCTTTGGTGCAGTAATGGGGTGGATATATGTGGGGGAAACTGATAGGGATGATTG
Organism: Clitarchus hookeri; assembly: GCA_002778355.1. Classification (NCBI taxonomy): domain Eukaryota; kingdom Metazoa; phylum Arthropoda; class Insecta; order Phasmatodea; family Phasmatidae; genus Clitarchus; species Clitarchus hookeri. The sequence goes on along the minus strand of NQII01002888.1, from coordinate 147,468 downwards.
GGCAGGGGATGGACTAGGCTTTGTAGGAGAGGTGAAAGATCTGCTAGGGATATCAGGATTTGGATGCTCGGGAGTTGGTGTGCATGCAGATCGAGCATCAATTATAGAACCCGGCACCAATGGAGGATGGTCTTTTTCAGTTTCATGCTCGGCAGCGAGAAAGTTTGCACCGGTAAAAACAGTGTGGTTTAAGGGCCATATTCCAGTAACCCTGAACCCATTCACAGCAGTAGAGCCAGTTATGCATTCTGGGTACGCCTTTCTGAAAATCTCTGCAATTTGGTAGGGTCCGTGACGCCTTTCTTGGTGAAAAATCCATTGCCGAATGTGCTCGCTGCAGTGTGTTTTGAGAGAGCCCATAAATATGTGGTACAACAGCTGAAGTTTGTGTGTCGTGTGAGATGGAAGTGAAATAATGCAAACATGATTATTTCTTGCCAAACTGATGAATTCGACATTACGAGAATGGGAGTAGTGTCCATCGTGGATCAGTAGAACTGGTGATGTCTCTGTTGGTGTATTTTTTGCGATGATATGCTGGAATCCTTCAGTAAAAAGGTTGGTATGTACCCATCCTGAAGAATGAGCCCTCCCGATGGAGCCAGGTGGAGATCCTCTCATCATTGTATCTATCATGTTAGTCCTTGGAAATATCAGCATTGGTGAAGCATACGGACCCCCTGCGCTCATCGAGCAGATCACAGTGACCAGAGACTTGCGCTCTGCAGCAGTTAGATCACCTACTTGACGTTTTCCCTTCAATCCAACAACCTGAGGAATTTTGCAGTGTACTATACTCAAACCCGTTTCGTCAACATTCCGCACTCTTGTCGGGTAGATAGTAGTGCTGTGAGTAGGCTCCTTCTAACATATCATAAAACTTACCTACCTCCTCAAGGCATGAGGCTCGTGAATTCGTTGTCCCTGTCGGTTTTCTGATTGCAAGCGTATCACTACGGCGACGAAAGAAATGGTCGAACCAAGCTCTACCTGTACATTCACCTCTAAACCGATTTTAAATTCCGTTACTGGCTGTTAATTGATATGCCATCACAAGTAAATAGTCAACAAGTTAATTTTCTATCGTCTCTAGGGGTGTAGG
>NQII01002888.1:55851-140872 GCA_002778355.1 Clitarchus hookeri | reverse complement strand
CCCCCCCCCAATCTTTATATTCTAGTGTTTCAAACACCCTTTCAATAAACATTATCATTTCCCATATGTTCTAGTAGAAATGTTTTACTACTTCATAAATTGCATGCAATATTGCAATTATTTTCTGTCGAGGAGTTTTACGGTGCCTATGTTGGTTTTCCCACTCCCTTTGTAGTTCAGGTTAAGTTAGCATGGAAGATAAACTTGCCCCCATTCGCGGCCAAACTTGCCCAATCCCAGTAAAGTCGCGAGCATGTGCTCTAGTAGTTAGAAACTTCCCTGCATGCCTGGGCGTATCTGTCATATTCCTGCCCTGGACCTCCGACTCTCCTCTTAGTTTTTAGGCAGGTAAGGAAAATATCGGGCCAGGTGGTACGCGGCTCTTTGTGGATTAAGTGCTCGGCCAGAAGAATGCGGTACAGGAAATTATTTACTTCAATAGCTGACCACCTTGCCTGGTATTCAGTGGTTTGACTTCTTGGGAACTGCGCGACGCCTGACCTTGTCTATACTGAAACCTCAGCCCTCTTAAGTCTGTATGCCGCGATACATAGCTCCGTTGAAGCTCCGGCTTTTGCGAGACCTACGATCCGAGCAAACCATAATTAAGGTTTCTGTGGAATAACCCCCAACACAATACAAGTTAACACGAGTGCGTTTGTTTGATTTTACTTCTACTAAATCATTCTATCTGCGAGGCGCCGAAGTGATTAAACTTTGGACTCACATTCGGTACGACCTGGGTTCGAATGCGTGTCCGACCTTCATGATTTCGGCTTTCCATGGTTTCCCGAAATCACTCCAGGCGAAGGTTGGGATGGTTCCTTACCCAATCCCTTCTCCCTGAGCAACTTGCTCCGTCTCTAATGACCTCGCTGTCGACGAGACGTTAAGCCCTACTTACATACCTTTCAACTTCATTCTTGTTTTATGGCCTAATCCCTGTTTTTCAAAACGGAACAAACAAAGTTGCAACTATCGTCAATAACACGCTCTGATTGGCAGAAAATGGTATACTTGTGGGAGACATCCCATTGAAAATAACGCACACGTCCATGTAAACGGCCAGCAGTCGGCTAGACCTTCCGTGGCCTGCATGGAATCTTTCCAAGGAAACGTCCATCGTGGCATGTGGGCTTGACTTCGGGGTTGCAGTGCGGAAGGGAGTTAATTGCCCGTGCGCATGTTCCCAAAAGGCGTCGTTTTCGCGCGCGGTGTTTTTNGGGGGGGGGGGGGTGAGACTCCCGGGGCCAGCACAAGGACGTGCTCTTGGCACAAATGTTATATATAGCAGTTTATGGAAGCCGCCTAGCTGGGATGAAAAGAGGCGTATGGAAATTTTTATCGGCAGCAGCGGGTCGTGTCGGTGTCAGGCTGGCAGGAGACGGCGAGGGGGGTTTAGGGTGAGGCCAGGTGACGCAGTATTTCGGCACCATACCTACCTCCCTCGCCGAGCCGTGTATTGTCGGCGCAGGGTGTTGGATCCTCCTACTCGCACTTGGCTTCTCAGGGGGGAGGCGACAACAGACCTGGATGGCGCGAGACGATCGATGGGCGCGACTTCCCCATATCGATGCCTCGCGTCGCTGCCGCGTGACGGCTCCTTTTCAACGGGGGCGGATTTATATGCACGTTGGCGCCTCGCTTCCGCCTCGGCGACCGTAAATGAATCGAGTCGGCGACCCTCCGCGCATGCGTCCGGGGTAGAGTCGCATCCCCGACCTGCGATTGCGCGCATCCCGCCTGCTGGGGTCTGACTGACTGTGTTGTGGGCCCGCACTGAGGCTAGTACAGTCGAAACTAAAGGTGTATTTGCAATACCCGTAGCACCCGTCCTCCAGTCGGCCCGCGTGACCTGCTGTCAATCGGGCGCCTTTAACTTTTAATAATTCTATCCGTCCGTTCGTCAAATCTTGGCAAGCTGTAGCTAACTTCTTACGGACGGACGAATGAAATTACAACCTTCTAAACTTGTTCGTTTTGCCCGTTCATTCCGAGCTCATTATAAGATTGTGTATGTAGTGTGTGCAGTTTTTTCTTTTTCTCGTTTTTTGTATGTTTTGTATAGCTGTAAAATGCTGACATCACAGTTTTCTTGAAGAATTGTTGATAATTATGTTAGGAACATGATTTTCTTTTGTGCAATAGCAAAAGTAATAAAATCAGTCTTATCTTATTTTTGATAATGTTAACATCGACTAACGTCCGTCATTTACGCGTAGGTGTCTCTTGTGTATTTATAAACACAATACGTCCAAACCTTTTATCTTATGGCGGAGAGTTATTTCCGACTTGTAAACAGTTTTGTTTGCGTTAGTTTGCAGCAATAAACTGACGACAGTAGTACGAAGTCTGACGAAATCGCTCGGGTGTGAGCCGCGCGGATGTATGGCGTTTTGGCGGGTGAAGGACGGACACGACGGTCTATTGTAAATCCGCCTTAAGGAAATGTGGCGATCAGCATAATCCTTAGCAGTGACTTAGTCGGCCGACCTAATTTTTTTTAAGGGACCGTGTTTACGATCATGGACACGTTGCACGGGAATTGTATTTTTGACGGGTACTGTACACAGGAAGGCATCAGTGCCCATTATTCCTTGTAGCTAGCCTGATTTGTGGAATTTTCTACACCTCTTTGACATTAGTGGTTAATATCAATACATTCTGTTCGCGGTTAATTGAGCACTTTTGAAATCATCCTTAAAAACTTTCCGTGTTCCTCCTCCTACTAGTATGTATTTAAACGGGCAGGCTGACTGGTATGCGCTCACTAAAGTTGGCTATGACGAAGAGAAAGTAGACTTACGTTCTAACGTTGAATTAAGTACTACGTAAACATTTGTGAATACTGAAATTATTTATTTTGCTTTGTGTTGTTTTAATGCATATAAGTGTAACCATTGGAAGATTAGTAAAATATTTACTTTTCTGATAATTTTAAAGTTTGGCTTGTCCGGTGCATGTATAAAGTAATTAGGCCTGTAGCAATGTTAATTTTAAATATGACCGAAGACTACATAATGTGCGTAGGGCCTTCAAGTAGTTCTTTAGCAGGGCTTTCAAACGTGCTCAGTCTACTGTGAAGAGCCTAGCGCATACCGAAAAAAATGACGTGACTGCCACACTTGAACTCAGAAATTAATGTGGTCGAATGGATTAAAATATCGAGTTATTAACGCGCGAAATAGGCTTACTTTTCGTAACCTTCTCCAGGCGTTATCTCACAAGTTGCGGCGTCGTATGTTCATAATTCGTGCGAATTAAAGTCTCAGTAGACCAATTCATAAAGCGAACAAAGTACGTATGTTGGGAATGGCAACTGTACAACCCATTTTGTACGACTCAGTTTTCGTAACAGTAAACGTCATGGGACTCTCAAGTTCTCATTTTCTGAGATTCCTGGGGCATATTCCCGTTGCACAACAGTAGTCGCTATGGAAACTGTACTTGTTTACGTTTAACGTTTGACAATTAATAATTTTACTCTTTATACTTGAGCAAGAGTGTCATATTTGTGATCAAATTCTATGTGGAATTTATTGTCTCTTCCACATAAGCCATAGGACGGAGAGCTAGAGCTGTTAATATAGAATTAACTCAGCTTATCACATCACAAAACTAAAATGATCTCTAAATCCTGCAGAAAATACCCATAAATTTACGCGTGCTAGATCTATGTATATGTCATTTTTAGGTGAAAAAAATGTTATTCTTCGAGTAATGTAAAAATGTAAACTTGTGTAAAAAAATACCTATGCAGTAAGAACATATGAAATTATTTCATGAAAATGTTCAAGTTAGTAATTATTTTATAGGATTTAGATCTATATAATAACGTTCTAGAACAGCGATTTTTCCGAAGAATTGTTGTATGTTAATTGTATACATGAGAAGAGTGTTTTATTTGTTTATTTATTTATTTGTTTATTAGTAACTTAACCGTCATTAGTTTTATAGTTGTTCACAGACATCCTTCCCAGGAGTATGTGTCAGTCAGTCTGCCTGTAATCTGTTTAGTTTGTGATGAAAAAAAACTATGTTTGTGTTTATGAGTGTTTTGCAGTGCCGAAACCGTATGACTGACTTCTTAGTAGTTTATTAAGCAGTAACTTAAAATTTAATTTTAAATTAAGTAAATGTAACTTTTATGTAAGGTATATTTTTATGTTCTGTTATGCAGTCACTAAAAACTATCCTGAAGTAATTGATACCCTAAAAAAAATTTTAAACAGTAATGTGTAAAACGTTTTTCCCCTTTAAAAAAAAAGTACAGAGAAGTACATATTAGTGATAATGTGTAGCGCTATAACAACTTGCATCTCGCGTGAATGTAGGTGATTTAGGTAGAAAAATTTTTATGAAAAGTAAATTTGATCCAGATTACAGTATGCCGGGATGATGTGTATTTTGGTTTAAAATGGGACCGCTTCGGTGCGACGCACTCTAAACTTTTTTCTCGGCGGGTGTAACGGACTGGGACTAATGGGTAGGGAACTGGTGATTTTCCGGGGCGACAAGTCAGCGCCCCCCAACCCCACCCCCGCAGTCGATAACTATCGATCCCTCGATAGTCCGCCCAGTTCGTGACTTATCCACTCATCTGAACAGATCTCCCTCGTCGATAACCACATCAGGTGATGATACGCAGCCGTTTTTTTTTTTTTTGTAGAACCAGCGTAAAGCAAGGGTTTTGGTTGGCAATATTGCGCACCTCCACGCGTTAACGGGTCGTTTGTGCTATACACCATTTCCGCCACGGACGGTAGAATTTGAAGAAGAAAAAATTACATTATTTCTGCTGTGCAGAGTATGAATAAGCTATTATTAGCCCACGACATTTGCTGGCGCAGTTTAACTGTAATATTTCCGTATCATTCGAGAATTAAAATTATCTTCAGGTAATTTTATTAAGATATAATAGCATACATTGTAGATGCAAAAGCAACTATTCATCATACTTTGCATCATTATAAGTGCACTTACGAGGAGGAAAGTATTTATTAATCCGTTGGTGGATGACAAGCCCAATCGTAAAAGGGTTTTGAAACCGAAGGGAAGATTGCGATTCCTATTCATCACCCAGTTGAGTGGTTAAATGTTAAATGTGCGTGAAAACGCTCAGTGAAAATTAACAATGCAAATATTAGGTACGCTACTGTGCGTTGCGATTACTTTCAGATAATTTCCAGCTACTAAAAGGTTTGTGAAAACCGCAATGTTTCTGTTACAGGTACAGTAATAATTTTTATTTACATTTGTTTTGTGTTGTCTATTATATAAATATATACAGTTTCATAGCGACGATCACAAATTTCTCGCCACCACCGTGTCCTGCTTAAAATATTCTGATTTAAAAGAAAGAAAATGGTTACTATAAACATTTCGTGAAAATAGATGCTGCCAAATGCTTTGGGTTGATAAAATAGTGTTACGTTCTCTGTTCCGCATCGCTTCCCTTGCCCCGCCCCCTCTCGAGCGAACGAAACAATGTGCCAAGGACATGTGGTAACGCGAGAAGTGCGCGGCGATTTACAAAGGCGAGCCGCCGCGTTTGCGAGATAAGCATTAGGACAAGTACGCTCTTGACCTTCAGCGGATTGAATTTTTGTGGATATATTTGTAAGAATGTTCTGGCCATTGACATAGCCTCTCTGAGCGTGACTCGGGGTGCTGTGGGGAACCTTCTAGATTGGGACAGCGAGGCTACTTAAGCCGCGACAGGCCTCCAAGCAGACAGTTTAGCGTTTTTAGTTTGAAGGATTGTGCGACCTTAGGCGCCGGGTGTGCGAAGACAGCGAAGCGATGAGCCAGCGGAGTGTCGTGTGGCGATGAGAGTGAACAGCGGGAGTGAAGTCCGCGGACTGCGAGCATCGGTATAGTGAAGAGAGAGAGACTGCCAGGCGGAACTATTGAACCAGATGCCTGAATGTAGGACATTTTGAATGGTGGCAATAGATACATTGAATATGTATAAATAATGAGTGTTAATTAAGTGACTATAACCAATGTAGGCATTGATAAGTAATGAGTATTGAAATAGGCATTTATTATTGTGCTCACTGAGAATGAGAGTAATAGAGGAAATATGTCATTCAAAGTTGTAAGTCATAACTGTGAATAAATTAAACAATCTAATTTAATTCTTTTATTTTTATTAAGACCTCCATCTCCCACGAACTCGAATACGCCCTTCTGGCATCTTGCAACAATAGTTTTGTTGTTATTACCCAACTGTTTCTTGGTAGTTACATGTTTTCAATATCGAACGGTTCTGCCACAACTACAATATAATTTCATGAACACAAAATTTTTGCCAGTGTATAGACCAATTAATTATTTTGTAGTTTTCTCAAAATTATTTTCCATGAGTGCTTTATATCCTATAATTAATCACTTAAAATGTCCATAGGGTTTTGGAAAAACGGTGATATTTGCACCTGCCACAGAATACCCTTGTTTTGCGCCGTGAAGGGCAAGGGCGACTGAACATCCTAAATAGAGTGGGCACCGACCCATCTGGCTACTCAAATGTTTTGAAAAGTATTTGCATACCGCTTTTTGTAAGACAATTAAACTATTAATTCAGTAAAAAAACCCTTGCACAGATCTGACGGAGTAACGACAAAAAAATTTTTTACCTAGGTGTATGCTCACGCCATATAATTAACTTTGCTTCACGTTTACGAAAACAACAATTAAATTAGCAGAATTTGAAATGTATTATTTTAAAAAGAAAAGTTTTCGTGGTTATTATAGTTTTTCGTTAGCTTTTCGCTGTTTACTGTTACAGTTGACAGTTTTCACGTATCATATTGTTTTAAATATTGTGACTTCCTGATACGTTATCTTTATTTAGTATTTCATGTTTAATGTGTATCTTATATGTGTGTGTGTGTTATGTAAAAAAACATAATACGTTTATGGGCCTGATACGTGGTAAAATGTGCCATGTATTTATTGATTCAAAGTCATTACATAAATTAAAACATCTTCATTGAAACATTCTATATGTATTAGACATTATCCATTGGTTGGTGAATAATCCTTACGCGTTTACGCATGTTAGGCTACTTTATTATCATATAAAAATATTTTACGAATGTTTTGTTACATTTTATTACCCGATAGAAGCGTAGCAACATAAGAAAACGTCCAACTATAGTGGAGATCCAGTCAGTTATCATACAGTGAGCTACTTTTCACTGTACAATTTCAATTCCGTAAAGTATAATTGAATGCGTGACTTATTGTGTGTATTACGACCCCACGTCTGTGTAAAACTTTCGAGTAAATGGGTATTTTGGGCTGATTACTAAATAACCTTCACATACAATACGGTTGAACTTACCGAATATTCTGTGGCCGTGGTTGTGTGGTTTTACCAGGAAATTGAATTAATGCGTAATTTCTGCTCAGCGTACGGCTGTTCTAGCTGTGTTCATCTGTTCAACCCCGCATGTGGTGTTTGTTTAATAACGTTAACGAAGAGGCAGCAGGTCGCGTGTGTGTTTTTGGCGTGGAGCTCGTGCGAGGCCCATGTCTGTCGGACGGAAGGTGGCTGTTACAATCGCTACGCTCTGAATGTCGCTACATAGCTGGGTTGATGCTGTGTTGTTGTTTTTGTTGTTGTTGTTGCTGTTGCTGTTGTTGCGTACTTTGAGTGGGGTTGAGCGAGGAGGAGGTTAGGTCGACCCAACGCACATCGCGTCGATAACCGTAGTGAGGCCGTAGTTGTGAGCTCTGACCATAACGCAACCGTGAACATTGACGGGAATACTTCAGAAAACAATCAAAAAATGATTATCGTCTATATTTTTGTTTGTTTGAAAACTGTGCCCGAGTTATTTCCGCAATTTTAAGGTAATATGGCAGATCAGCCGCGATGTCGCGAGTCGTAAAGCTTGCTTCTTTGGTAGAACAGTTTTAGAAGCATGAGTAGCTTGTTTGTATAGTACAATGAATGCGTTTCTCAGTACAATGAATGCGTTTCTCCGTTGCCTACAAACTGTACTATTGTTTTCTTCTAACTCTCCATTGTGAACTGTAAGATGATGTCTAGCGGATGCCCGAAAATACTTAGTAATATGCCAATCACATCTCAATTGTCTCGTAAATAAATTTAAAATTCACGTTTTTTCACTTAAACTGTGAATTTAGTTTAGTTAACACCACCGTTCCTAAATTGTGAAATGTTTTATACGTTTCATTCACATTAATATTTTGTGTTCTGTTGAACTCGTTGTTTCAGGTTGGTATAATTTCCTTCACGCTGGTAATAATATTGTTACCTTCGATGCTGAGCTCAGCAGCATTGGTTGAATACTGTAAATAGCAAATACAGAGTCTGCAAGTTAAAATTGTATCCATACCCTTGTTACCTTTAAATGCTGAAAATTTTGAGGATTAGTTTTTCTGTTTATTTGTCCTGTGTTTGTTCATTTGACACTGCTGGCGGTAGAACTTACGGACTATATATACCTAGTCTATCTGAACTGACATTAGAGTTATAAAGTTTGCAACATAATAAATTGCGCAAAATTTCTTGTGGTAGTTTGACATGAAAGAAACACGAAGGACAACAGGTTATTATCGAATAGGGTGAATTGTATTTAAGTAATCCTGATAGGGTCAGCAAAAGTATGACAAGAATATGTCTACTCCTGTTTTCTTCCAGGTGAAAATAGTGCTGCAGTTGACAAGCGGGGAATTTTACAGTCTGTTTTACGGCGAATGGTCATTATTTTGAAAGATAGGGGGTAAGGACCTTCTGACCGCAATGAATTCAAACCTATTTGAGTATAAAGTGGATACGGCAACCTATGAGAGACATTTTGGGCGGGTCTCGAGTCATCAATAGTTTGAGTTCCTGTTCACATGAAAGTGACGCCGCAGCAGCCATTACGGCCACTGAGGACTCTTTGTAATTTGAAGCCCAACCGTGCAGTCACTGATCCACGCACGATATCTGTGGCTGCAAGGTTATTTGATTTAATGTTTTCGACTGCCTGGCGAAGACTTGGAGGGTTGTTTAAAATATTTTCAGAGTGCACTTCTGTGTGTTGTTTGACCAAGCCTTCGCCTCGACTTCTGGTGGAATCTCATAAAGTACTAGCAGTCCCGCCTACCTTGAGCTTTGTTGCGTGTGTAAGGTGCAAAAGCAGTGGAGCTCTAAAGGTGACACTGATAAATGCATCAAATGCTCTCCTCGCCTCTGTGCGCAAGACTCAGAACTGATCACACTGTCTTCAAGTAGTGTAGCATGTAGCCATGGAACTTGAATGATGACCCTGTCATTGTATCATTATACTCTACGTCCCTACGATACATAACTACATCCGTGTATCTTTTCTCCAATACTATTCGTTGCGAGACTCCATTGCAGAATATTCAGTAGTGTTCAAATAAAGAAAGATTGCTGAAGCTCCAAGGTAGACGGGTTCCTAAACATATCTTCTGGCCATTTTAAACCGAAAGTTCCAGTTATAAAACTTTGGCCATTAAGTCGTTTGTGGGTGGTCACTGCTGTGCGTGACTTGGCCGAACCTCCTCCTTCAACCCACTTGCGCGTTAGCCGAGTAGCAAGTGTGTGACATACTGTGTGTTGATACGTTCCAGGGGCCAATTTCTCCGTCTTCCCGTACATCCAGTACCTCACACGTGAGTACTTTCCCCTAACCCCGAACTGAACCACTTATTCGCTTTTCTGCCGCTTTCGCGGGCTGCGCGCGTCCCAACCACAGAGTAGATAAGTATACAGAAGTGAAATGGCGTGGCGGTTGCTTTGGTGTGAGCGTACCCGTTCTCTGATTGGCTGTACGAAGCTCTGGGGTCGGGCCTTGTGTCTTATTGGTTACTGCGTTCTGCGAAATATTCGCTATTGGCAGGGCCGGCTGCCAAGTAAGTTACCAGGCGTCGATCGACAAACGGAGTTCCGACATGTTGCTGGCCACGGACGCCGCCTTGCTGGCGTGTGTAGCTGAAGTTTGTGGATTTTTCTCTTGTGTATTCTTAAGTACTCTGTGTCTCAACTTTACTGACAGGCTTCTTAATTCGCGGGTCCCTTAACGCCTGAATGTACTTCCACATGGTGGGTACATCCCCTACAGCTCGGTCAGTGAAATTAGTTACGTTCCGATGTGAAGTAGGAAGAAAAATAAATGTATGGTTGCCTTCGACCATTATTACAGACATTGGCAACGATAACAGTAGTTAAACATGGGGTATTTTAAAGTAACTACTTAAATATTTCCTGTGCAATAACATGCCAGATTTTTCATTATTGTATCTGAGAGTACGTAATGCAAAAATATAAGTAAACATAAGATAAACATGACCTATCTGTTTAAGATATGAGTGCACCGGCAGATAAAAAATAACCAAAGAATAGTCATTAAATCTTTGTGAATTTGCAGATGTTAAAAAATAATACAGATGATTAACAGAACTGCTGACAAATGTCAAAATAATCGAGCCCGAGTGGTAAACAAATGGCGGAATGGTGCAGAAGTACTGCGGAATATTGGTGTCATAAATTAGATAGTATGTATTACACTAATGTATCAGGAAAAAAAATTAGATGGACGAGTCCCTGATAACTATACATATTTGTGTATCTTGTGTTGCGTCCGCCAGCTACGTATATAAAGCGATAAAACAACCGCGAAAGCTCGTAGAGCTGTTTGTTACTTAAAGATTGATGGTTGTGACGATCTAAAACTAAACTACTTTCACAGTGGTGTTATAGCAGAAACATCGGGCGCGCGACAGCAGTGTCGCCTTCGAAAGACTCTGGATGAATGTGACCACCATCAGCTTCCTAGGCTCGTTAGAAGCGACAGGCGTGTAACACTCCAGCAAAAATACGTTCAGTGTAGGACGGTGTAACGTAACCTGCATGATAAGGGTTTTAAGAGCCGATGCCCAACCCCAATACCATTGACCGCACGACACAGAGCTTTGGGTTTTTCTAAGCTCGGATGTACCGCTTTTGGACATTTGATTATTGGAAAAGTGTTGCCTTATTGGAAGAGTCGCGTTTCTAACTGATTCGGGAATATGAAAGACTCGTATTAATTGAAGATCTCATATGCTACTCTCTAAGAGCAAACCTTGCACATTCGGTGGAAAAAAAACTTATATATCCACAATCCATCAAACTTCGTATTTAACGCTTTTTACTCTATAATTTAAAATTTCCAACGTCAAGTAGTTTAAGTTCAGAAGTTTTGTTCAAAACTATATAATGTTTGGTAGATCTATGCGTTTTACTCGTTTACAATTTACGATTGATGCGTTCAATATAGCGTGGTTTTATATATATTTATTTTATTACGAAAATGTTGCTTTTTGTTGTTTATTTTGAGAAGTGGTGTTTTGGTTTTATTCTTCTTTCCGCGTCATTTCTATGTTGTAACGCAGCATGGGCCCTCTGCAGTTTCAGCGAAGCCCTGATCACTCCCAGAAAGCATAACGCCATTGCTTGGGTGACGTACAGTGTCACATGCTCGCAGTATTTCCGCATAGCGAATTTTTGCTGCCTCCTGGACTTATGGAACTTTTTTCTACCTCGCAGTATTGAAATTAATTTGTCTGGCTGCTCGCTTCTGTCCTCTCCACTTCCCCTTCCCAATTTTCTGCTGCCGCAGGAAGCCAAATTAATGCAGTATTAAACTGTGCCGTGCGCATAACTGAAACCTATTAACTTTTTGAACTAACGGAAATTAGTGTGTGTGTGGTTGTGCCACTGACAATTAACAGTGTTCAAATCAAATTGTCGCATTTCATTATTTCATTGTTCGGAGGCGTGGTATTAATTATTCATGTTTTGTTTCAGCGATGTATCGTGTTCATACTAGGAACATTCTGAAATTGGAATTTAGTTCTGATATGACCGCCATTTCCTCCGAGTACTCTCGCCACTAATTTCGCCAGTTTTCGTTCCACGGAAAGGTCTGCTTTGCAACTATGTGTATTCCTTCCTTCCAGATTCGTTACCGAAAATATATTGATTTTTTCCTCCTCGAGAACCTGTGTTGCTAAGGAAAAGCGAATGGGTGGTACAGTGTATATACTATGACTCAGAACTTACTTGACCCATGTTTAAAGCATTTTCTTTCTTGAGTAACCATTGAGATAACCAGTTTTGCAGAGTATTGTAACGCGCTTTCTTGTTTGCACCCACAGTTTGCCGGAGAATGGCGGCAGGGGTTCCACTAGGTTGTGTGGAATACATGCAGCACTATGTCAGGGCATGTGACAGGATACCAACTGCATCTAAGCACTGTTTACACGACGACTTTTAATACGAGCTGTTTATGTAATAACAAGTATTACTGAAAACTTACATCGTGCAGAAATGTCGACATACTGTACTGCCTCACTGGATTGTAGCAGCATGTCGTTCGGTTGTGTGCTTCGTATACTGCCGATGCCGTGCGTGTATTTAGTCGCCGTTTAAGTTCTTCACTGCGAATTCTCTCTCATCTGCGGTGAGGTACCGATTTGCTTTAAGGCATTCTCTTTTATGCTAGCGTTATTGTGGTTGCCTTCGTTGCTTGCCCCGTACTCGATGGCGGCTACTGTGTGACGAGATAAGACCAAAATGCTGGACCTCCTTCGCGAATCACCCAACAAAAGTGTGTAATTTGACAGCGACTGTGTGATGAAACACTAGGCAACATTAGCTTTTCCCTTGTGTTTATTGCAGTTTCGACAAATTACGTATAATTAATCCTTGGTTTGGTGCTAGCCTCCATTTTAGGAATTCTTCTAACTTTCTGTCATCATTTTTACTGCCGTGTGCCTTAATAAATTTATTTCACCTATTCCCGAAACAGTGTTACATATTTAAGCTACGTTGCTTCCGATCCAGAATCCACGTATGCTTAGTCGCAAACTTTTACATTATCGTATTTCTGTATCATTAAGTTGTTCTTTACTACTCGGCAGGTTTTAAAAATCGGTATTTAAAAAAATTAACGTTAGTATTATTATCGCCTTAGGAGTCCTGTGGAAAATGTATTCACAGTTCTTGCAAATAATTGCACCAGTCTTGATACACAGGCATGTCAATTAATTTCGTAAAACTTTTAAAATGCCAAGTATAAAATTGATAATTTTACTGTAACCCTTAATACTGTATGTTGTTTTTCAGAGCCAGTGATTTTTCGAGAAACAAACTGAGACCGGACCGCTCAAAATTTGATACCTTCATCAATAAACCTCCCTGTTTTGCAAGAATGAAGTTAGCATGTTCTAATGCATAGTTCATCCAATCAAGAAAAAGAAACGGGACGGTAATGTTTTACAATATATATTGTCACTAAATGTTTTTCGAACATCACAGTCCCTGCTGATTGTGGGCATAGTTTAAACTTGCTTTGAAGTTGAGTGGTCCGGAGAACTGCATCGCGTTACTACGGATACGCATAATGTTAGCCTCGCATGTTTCTGGGAGACCAGAGACTGTCGCTGTGTGCTTCCCTTTCGAGCTTCGTTATTTTCCTTTGACTCTTCAATCTCTTATCGTACCCTTCAATCCCCTACCATGCTACAGACCTCACATGTTCCTTAGTCCTCGTATGCCCCGTAGTCCCCTCGCGAGCTCCTTATTCCTTTCCTAGACTCCTCAGCCCCCTTTAATGCTTTGCCCCTTCCCCTTCATCTCATATTCCACAGCATCAGTAAATGCTCCTCAGACGCACCCTGTGCCTCTCAGTCCCATCCTGTGTGTCTCAGACCCACCCTGTGCTCCTCAGACCCATCCTGTGTGTCTCAGACCCATCCTGTGTGTCTCAGACCCACCCTGTGCTCCTCAGACCCGCCCTGTGCCTCCCAGACCCACCATGTGCCTCTCAGACCCGCCCTGTGCTCCTCAGACCCGCCCTATGCATCTCGAACCCACCGTGGGCCTCTGGGACGCACTCTGGGCCTCTCGGACGCACCCTTGGCCTCTCAGACCCGCCATAGGTCCCTCATAATCACCCTGTGCTCCTCAGACCAACACTATGTCTCTCAGACCCACCCTGTGCCTCTCAGACAAACCATGTTCCTCTCAGACCCACCCTGTGCTTTTCAGACGCACCCTGTGCTCCTCAGACCCACCCTGTACCTCTCAGACCCACCTACACTGGGTCTCTCAGACGCACTCTGGGCCTCTCAGACCCGCCCTGTGCTCCTCAGCACCATTCCGTGATCCTCAGCCCCATCCCTTGCTCCTCAGCCCCATTTCATGCTCTTTAGCCCTATTTCATGCTCCCGAGCCCCATTTCATGCTCCCGAGCACCATTGCATACTCCCCAGCCCTATCCCGTGCTCCTCAGCCCCATTCCATGCTCCTCAACCCCATCCCTCTCTAGTGCAACCCGTGCTCCCTAGTGCCTCCACGTGCTTCCTAGTCCAAGCTTGTGCTCCCCGGTCTCTTCATGTTATGTTTCACTTCCCATGTTTCTTGGCCTCGTTCTATAACCTCGTTCTTTAACCTCATAACTTCCCATCTTCCTTTTTCTCTTCCTTTCCTCCTCGCTCTCTTCTCGTGCTACTCCCGTGGTTGTGTTTAGCAGTCCTTTCCCAAGTTCCAAGTGCTTCTCAGTCCACTCTCGTGCTCCGGACGCATGATATGCGCTCGCTTGTTCCGGATTCGCCGCATACTGATCTACCATCGATATTGCGCCACTCCTCTGAAGCTCGATGGACTTAATTGAATCGGAAATTTGTCGGCAGCGCACCCATATTTTGCCTCGCTTTGATGTGCTGCCTGATTAACGCGCGTCCTTCCCAGACGTGACGCCGCTTCTCATCAACTGGCGGCATTACCACGTCGTCACTAATTATTTCGCAATTAACAACGACGTCGCCATTGCTTACGTTTCCGTTCTACCCCTGTCGCCTGTTTGGCTGTTCTGGCAACATTAAAAAGCGAACATGCGACTGGAATTACTCGTAAATGCTCTTTTATCACAAGTTCAAATACATTTCTATGTTTTGTGACCGCATCTCTGGATCATATTAGTTTTGTCTAGTAGTGCACGTTTTAAGCCTATGCACGAGAGAAATTTGTCCCTACTTGCATCAATGGAAGTATTATTATCGGCTTCCCGAATTTAGGAAGGTCAAATTGTTACCCTCGTTACCAGAAATCTGTAATACGTATAAATCAAGAACACATTTCAACGCTTAATTTTCCTGCGAGTTTACTTCTGTGCAGAGTTGATAGAAGTACTTAACCCATACGTACAACACCACTTTATTAGAATAACTTGTATGAAATGCTATAGATTTTCAGAAAGCTGTAAAGTAAAAATGCAGTTTTGTGAAAATTAACACTAATCTACAGGTTTTGAGGATAGTAGAATCAAAACAAAGACGTTATGTGTGCCTCTGGATTTAATTATTTTGAAATAGATCTTTCAATATTAACGTTTAACTGTTTCCTTAAAGCGTTTTAATTGTAATTCCTGAAATTATTAATTTACTGAACGCCGTAACGACTTTTTCGTATTTTTCTTAACATAATAACAATTAGCTATTCTAATACGATATTTAAATTGGAGTAAGCACGCTTTTTTTTCTGACAAAGCAACGGTTAGCCATTGTAATGCAGTGTTTTAATTTCTTGTGAACATGTTTACAAATCACGAATCTTATTGCGCTACGACAAATACGTCGTTCTTCTTGTCAAAAAGACTGGATTTCCAAAGTCCAATGCCGGATATCGCATGGTACAAATATTGTGAGGTAATTTCTTAAATTTTGTTTACCAAACTTTACAGTTGGTACTGCGAAACATCACATATCATGTCGCAGAATATTGCGCGACTTGATAGAACAAGTAAGAACTTTTGGTAGAGAAACTACGGGTGATATTCCCCGAGTTCTGTGATAAATTCATTGACTACATATGCCTAAAGCACAGAAGTAACTTTCAGGAAACAAAGAAGAGCGTATATTTTATCACAGACCCTTACCGATTCGATATATAGCTGGAATGTTCGGGCAGACTTCGATGACGCGTTCTTCGCATACAGAGGATGATTATATTATAATTAACGCAAATACTTTTTGCATTGTCAGTAATTGCGAACAGTTCGCGACGTAATTTATATGTAAAAACTACGTCCCTATTAAACCGTTTTTATAGCATGAAGGTATTTTCGCAGTTTAGCTCTGTGGTTTCGTTTCAAACTGCATTCGTTCATTGTACCCGACTGTACAACAGCAGAGTTTATCATAAAGTAGTACAGACGCTACCAGTATTGCCAGAAAAATAAGACGTAAGTTGCATATGAAAGGAGAAAGTATATATTTAATAAACCTGAAAAATATTTTGCTAGAATTTACTTATTTATGTGTTAAAAAAATTAATTACTAGAAGTTTATTTTTAATTTAAATGAAAATTTATTTCCATTCTGGTTGCTTCAGAATGCACATAATTTTTCATTAAGCAAGATTATCGTAATTTTTCTGATTGAATGCTATAAAAAGTTAGCAATGTTTACAAATATTCTTTTAACAATTGTTAATCTGTTTTATTTATGCTTCATTATTTTAACTGAAGTTGATTTACATAAAATCAATAAATTAACATGTTTGTAAACATTAGTACTAATATTTATTACATTCAATAATGGGAATAAATATGATGCTTTTTCTTAATGAATATTTTTGTGCAAAATGTGCTTTCTAATACGCTTAAATCTTGATTTATAAAACCCCTTAGTATTCGTTTTTTATTTCCTTCAAATATTAAAGAAGTAAATTCTAGTAAAATATTTTTCAGTCTTACAAAGTATATACTTTCTTCTTTCATATGCAACGTAAATCTTACTTTTCTGACATTTTCTATAGCACCTGTTCTATTTTTTAGTGAACTCTGCATGTTGTCCGCTATGGCTCAGTACTACATTACAAGCCGCTTTAACTTAGATGTTTGCGTCTGATGAAGCATGGCCACGAGAAGTCCAGATTCTAGCGTATTTGTAAGTGGTGAACATAGACTGAAGGTCAGGTAGACCGATAATTCGTCTTCTGCGTATGTACCCAACGTTGACCTACCCCAAAGCAACACAACTGTCAAACTCATATAGTTTCTAAGTAGAGTCAATCTAGTATATTTTTTTTGTTATGGCAACGGTTAGTTAAATGCAACGTTTGTCCACGATTCATTTTTGTCAAAGTCTACCAGCAAGTGCCAGTTCCCTAAAAATAATAATTCATGTACCTTTTAGAGCTGTTTTAAATCGAGGATCTCTATCACGAATTCTCTCTCTCTTTGCTAGAATATGTTATTTTATACTATGCCTTCTATTTGTGCTAGATAATATCCTTGAGCGTGACGTTTATTCTGTTATCTTGTTCTAATGACATGTTTCCATTATGTCATTAGAAATATTTCATGAATTTATAAGCTTTTCATAACTGTGTGTACAGTGTAGTTACTATTTTTTTTTTTCTCCGTTCACCCTTTTAGGGTCTAGTAACAGCTATATTATGATCGGGCTAGTTTCTCATATTATTTGTAGGCTGTGAACGTGATTTGATGCCGCTAGTATGTACATGCCTCTCAATACAAATTTCAGGGCAGAATCTCCGCTATATTTCGCCAGTTACTTCTAAAAATATATGACTTGCAGAAGTTAAAATCACAGCGTACAGTACGTGCGTGTAACTGCGAACATGGCAGATCGGAAGGCTAAAATTACTTTGCGCTGCAGTCTTCAAGAATGTATCTTCAAGCTTAGCCTACGCTGTGACGTTGTCCCTGCCTTTTAGTGTGCATGCACCATTTCTCTGAGGACGGTGGTTTCATTTTGTTTGGTTTTTTTTGCTTTGTATATGCAGTCTTGGGTACTTGCGATATTATCCGCATTTGGTTGATTCTTGTGTCGTTTGCGTGCATTTGATAGTAAGCTGCAGTGGCGCGTACTTCATAGCCGTTCTCACAGTTGACACGGGATACGCTGACCTACTCTCTCCCTACCTGTGTACATCGGAGAACATTGTAATAAACAGAGTTTTGTGGTAGAGGTTCCCAGTTAATTATTTGCTGTTTTTTTTTTCCAACTCTATTCTCGCTTTGTTCGTAACTGGAAACGCAATTAAAAGTTTTGTTGTTCATCCCAATCTTTTATTGCACTTGAGTAAAAAAAATAACGTTTGTTCTCTCTCTCTCTTCGTATCTCCTTCATGTTATACTGTGCATTTTCAAGTCTGTTTGTGGTAGGTACTTTTTTCGCTCTTTATGCCTGTAGCTCATTTGCGATTTCTTCCCCTCGTTTCACAGTCACCTTCGTCGTTTTTGTATTTCCAGCTTTGTTCCCGATTTCTATCTCTGCTATCTTCCAAATTTTTTTTTTTTTTTTTTTTCATTTTTGTCGCCAGTGAATATTAAAATTAAAATGAGTCTTCTAAAAGCTATTCTCAGAGATTCTATTTTGTAGTTTCCCTTTTACACAAATACGTGTTATTATTTATACGCATGTAGCGATATTTTTAAAAGGTCATTTAGAAACGTAAGTATATTAAATACGTTTTCCATTTGCGGAGGTCTTAGTCGCCATTTGTTACGAGATTTTCTGTTGCTTCTCTAAACCTTTCTGCAACGAAATGCCGGAAAGTACAGATCTCACAATAATAATTAACGTTAGTAACTTCAGATGGTCCCGTGTTTTCACGTGACGACATGAAATAAAAGGTCTTGTTAGCATAGACACAACCACTGTAGTTTTGACAAACTGGTTATAGGAATATTGAATGAATGCAGGGAGAAGCCGGCAGTAGATGTCACACAGCCAGAGTAGACAACGCTGTCGTGTGTAGAATTAGAGAAAAATTCGTTCCACTACCTCCCGTGCAGAACTTCAGTTTTATACGTAGCAAAATTCCACCTGAATGTTCGTCGTTGTGAGGCGTCCTTTTCGTGAACCTGGAGTGTATGTCGTAATTACAGGTTCAGAGAATAAAGGTAGGCGTGAGTTTATAAGCTTACGGACGCTAGTTTCTTAAGACGAGCATCATTAGCGTCGCGCCGGCCGTTAGCTCCTGTACCTCTCGACGACTTTCCAGTGGTCTGTAATTGCTGTACTATGCGGTCTGACGCAGCGCAGTGTTACCGAACTGCCGACAGACAGATAATCTGCGTGCGCAATCTGGCAACACGGCGCCAAGTCGCCGTCTCATCTGCATAATGAGCTCGGAATTAAAAATGGAAGTGTCTTGGCCGGGTACTGGTGCCACTTCCGCCTCTCTCATTAGTGGCGTTCGTGAGCACTCACTTGTTCGAAGACTGAGCACAGCTGTGCCCCAGACTTGAACAACGGCACTTTCAATTGTTCTGCTGTAAGTTGTGGATGAAAAGAGCCTACACTTCGTATATTGTGTCGCGCGCGCTTTTATAGACGAAAAAGAAACTTTTGTAATTATCAATACTCTCCAAAATCCAGACATAAAGAAAACTTCTTTGTAAGATCGCAGAAGCTGTTTTAATGAAGTTAATGTGTCGTTACTCTGCAAAACTGGATACTGTTAAAGTGTTTGCAGGCGTATATTGTGCTTTTGAATATATTACAGGGAAGGGTGTGTACCAAACGTTTACATTTAATTCACCAACCACTTTTATATTGAATGGATGCCACATCTGAAGTTGCTAAAAGGTTCAATATTAGTGTCCATAAACTGATTTTGAATTGATGTTAAGCCAAAGTGACACAGGAATGAAGTGTATTTTGAAGGTTACCGTAACAAAAACTCCCAAAAAGCGTCGTGGAATCCGACAAAAAATGGTTTCATTAATTTTATTTTTATTATTACTTCCAATAGGCAAATAGCTGTAACTTGCGCTCAAAAGCCTGTAAGGTATTATTTATATTGCCTCAGAAATAATAACACTTACAATAATAGGTTTTCTTTTGTAAACAGGTATAGATTTTGTCCGGACGGAAAAGTTACACTTTTTTCAGTTGTGTCCCTTTGGGCACACAGCAGGGACGTTTAACTGTGAGTAAAATGAAGATATAATTGCAATGTTTTATTACATTGCTTTTGAGAAACATGTGTCAAGTAAGTAGTATTCTTGAACTGATTTATTAGATGATGTGTACCGAATAAATCGCATATTTTGTATGTGATCTGAATGATGGTCGTCCTTCTAACGCCTGCAATATGGGCTTTTCCACCTGACGTAGTTAGAAGTCGGTGTCATATATCTCTCTGTAATGTAATGTAAACGCCAGTTACATTAGTTCCATACATGCGTACATACCGGCATAGTGCGTAAGGAACCTCAATTCGAAAGATATTTTGGCAATTTATGGTTTGAACATGGAATATGTGGTTTTTGGATTCATCAGCGCGCAGCATTTGAGTGGTAGACGAAAAGTAAAAATATGCGATTAAAGAAAATTACGAAGCAGAATGTAAGGGCGACAATACAGATACTGCGCATCTCAGGCTACTTTCAATTTTACGTCCTACCACATATAGCTAATTCGTGTTTACTTAAGCATTTTTGTATTAAAATTTTTTTTTGACGTCACTGCTCTGAAAAGCCTATTGCATCGTAATCGCTGACAGGCAGTATACAATTATAATGGTTCTAATTACGGGGAAAAAATAGATGTTTTTCCCTATTTACATCTTACGCTAGTAAGTAATGTTGAAAAAATAACTGATAGCTGAATTTTTTTCTGTGTGTAATGGATAATAAAACAATAATTTTAATACAGTACTGTAGTTACATATTTATTTTTCTATAATATACAACTTTTGAAGGAGTGGCACGTTCGGAAGATTTTTTTATATTTATAAGCAGGTTGATCGAACCCAACTATATAATTTCAGATCAATAAAACACCCAGAGGTGAAAACAGGATATTAATTACATTAAATGCCTACATTAGTAAACAGTATATTCACTCAAAAATCTTGATACCGGACGTTGAACTCTTATTCCAGCGTATTGCGAGAATTTCTGACCGGTGTCCCCTTATAGGGGAGGCGGATGAACGTGCGCCACGTCTACTGTCATTTATGAGTGTCGCGGCAGCTGACTGGTACAAGTGGAAAATGGCTGCCGGTCACTCCTTCAGAGCTTTACAGCCAGTTCGTTATTGGCGGTGGGCATTTTTGTTTTCGGCAGGCGATGTGCGGACATACTGGCAGCACGTGTTGTCCTTGTCGCATTCGGTATGTTTATGTACTGGCGGCGCGTGTTGTACTTGTCGGCGGTGTTTGCCTCTACTGACGACGCGGTTTGTGTGCTTGTCACCGTTCTGTGTTGATGTACTGGCGGCGCGTGTTTTCCTTGTCACCGAGGGTGTGTCGATGTACTGACGGCGCGTGTTTTCCTTGTCACCGGGGGTGTGTTGATGTACTGACGGCGCGTTTTGTCCTTGTCGCCGGGCGTGTGTTGATGTACTGACGGCGCGTTTTGTCCTTGTCGCCGGGGGTGTGTTGATGTACTGACGGCGCGTGTTTTCCTTGTTGCAGATCCGCCCGAGATCACGCTGCGGCCGCGCGACCAGCAGGTGAAGGCCGGAGGCATCGCCGCTTTCTACTGCGTTGCGCGGGGCGACCCTCCGCCCGCGCTCCAGTGGCGCAAGAATGGCAAGCGCGTGTCGGGCACGCAGTCGCGCTACCTGGTGCACGAGTTCGCACCCGGCGGCGCAATGCTGCGCATTGACCCCGTACGCAGCGGCCGTGACAACGCCACCTACGAGTGCGTGGCGGAGAATGGCGTGGGCGACGCCGTCAACGCAGAAGCCAACCTCAGGGTCTACGAAGGTGAGTACCTCACTTTATTCTTTTCATTTGCATGCCCACAACGTTTTCTTCGTTTGTGTGGACGTCGTGCGGAGACACGTCTGCTTCCGATTTGGAAGTTGTCACTCCATACTGAATAATCTTGGCCAAGAATGTATATTTTATGTATGCAGAATAAATGATGCAAGGCCTTAAAAGAAACTAAGAAAAACAGTTAACTCATATAACCAATCAACTGGAAAAGCCTTGTTGGAACTGTGCGAGGTTCTAAATTCTTGTACAACTTATCCTTGAAGTATAATTTTCCATAAAATAATCAACTAAGCCACTCTAGTTGGCTGCAGAGGCGTGTGGTGAAGTGTTGCAAAGTGAGTTGGTGCTTGCTTAGTGATGTACACACTTGGCGCACGCAGCAGGTACCAGTATCCAGAAGAGTGGAACCGGGAGATATTTAATGCATTGCGGCCACTCGCGAGAGAGCGGCGAGGTACACAGTACATACGTGCTGCGACTTGTACTACTACGTTGAATTGGCTGGTGTTGTAAACTAGCAAACTATTAGATGTAGTACACAGGAAAACACAGCTTACCTTGCAACAGCTCACCACACGCCACTGGTTGGTTGACAAATACAATTCCGCTGACAGTGCATCGTGAAATCCATGATTATTTCACAAAGTTCAATGCTTTAAAATTTATTTTCATCATTATCTCCTGATTTTGTAAGTTTCATATCCATTTAAGTCTACACTCTTAGATTGTCACGTCACAAGACGTGACACATATGTTTCACGCTCCGAGTCCCTAGTTATGAAAATTCGTAATAGTGAAAGCCATCTCGTTATGATTACACATTTTGTACATACATTTTACTTACTTTTTTTTTGTGGAAAATAGGCATGCAGGTAGTTTTTCATATTCTTTGTTCTAGTTCACAGTGCATCAATTAATTGTTCTTTTTTTCCCCTCTTAATTTACAGAAACGTTTCCAAACATGTTTAATTTCTGGAAATACATAGTAGTTGTGAATATATTTTAGAAGTTCTGCGAAAGCAGAAGACTCTTTTTAGAGGACTTCTTTGTAGTTGGTTTCCGGTTTGCGCTGTTACAGATGTCACACTTAAAAAAAACCATACATATTGAAAACCATTTCTTTGAGGCTGTTTTGTTTACAGCAACACAGTGTAGCTTTAATACAAAGAGAAGGTTACAGAAACATACGTTTGCTGCTAATAAATATTTTCTTTATACGTTTATGTTTTATGGTAATAATGCCTTTCTTTATAGCAAAGAAATAAACATAATTTGAGCTGCTTTTGTTCGCAGTACGGAAATATTACTTTGTACCAAAGGTAACGGTTTATATGTTTTCAGTATGTAACTGTTGTCCCAACACAAGCGTTCATAAACCAATAAGTATATTCTGCAGTTACGAAACTGCAGCTGAGCAAATTCATAGTCCTCCTGCAGACGTTTAATGTCATTCTGAAGTTCGATGATTCTCCTTACCATTAATCTCAAATCTTCCCAAGAGGTGGCATTGTATTCTGGCCCATGTTACTACCTCAAATAACATGCTTATCAAAAGTAAGTAGCATACAAAAATACAAAATGGTCGTGTGGTGCAGGGCGTTAGGTTAATAACACAAGTTGTGTGGGTTCAAATGTCGGAGCCGCCCTAGTTTTTGTGAGAGTCTTATTTTGAAATATTTGTTACTTCCCTCTTACTTACAAATTACGTTTGTTTCTCAGAGCACACATTTTCTTTATAGTGTAACTGACATTACCACAAAAGCGTCTGCTGAACTGCTGTAACGACAATGCTTTGTTATCATAGTCATTACTATAAAGATCAAACAAAAATTATGTTTGTGGCAAGGCTACTTTGCAGTGGTTCATATTTGAACAAATTTTTCTTTGCGGCAAAAAATTGTGTGTTGCAGCAAAGAAAGAGTTTTTACATTGGACAAACGTACTCCAAAATTAAATTTACCCTTATAGAGGTATATGCGCCATCATTACTTCGTGATTCATCTGTAATTATACGCATTTCTCTTGAACCTTATAGTCTTCTTTCCTTAACTTTTTTTTTACGTTATTTCAAACTGGTATCTCATATTTGTAGGTACCTTTTGTAATCCGATTAGAGGATCAACCGAAATGAACCAAAAGTTGCGGCATTGGCATGTTGCAGCAGTGAGATAGGAAGTTAATCCTTGAGCAAAAGTGAGACGAGGACGTGTACCATTGTAGGGATTACACTTTCCATTGTTAAAATTATCCGACTCCGATCCAACAAAGGCAGGTACCGGGATGGCAACACTACTCGTTCGTTGCGACCAAGAACATTCCATACGATAAGCTTAGTGGCAGCCAAATCGACATGGTGTAACATTTTCTGGGAAAGGAAGCCCCCGGAGAAGGCAGGAAATACTGGTATTTTTTAACTTTCGCCGTTTACTTCAAAGTCTATCCGTAGATATAATTTATTGGGATTACGAAACACAAAATGTAATATAACTACAGGGAGTGAATTAAGAGATTTGGGGGTTCTCAACATCGTAGTCTTGAGAGCCTGGGAGGGTGAAGCGAGGCGATTATGGAGCAGCGCCGGAATACAAGGCGGGGGGAACGGGAGGTCTCCGAGAAAACCCACCGACCAGCGGAATCGTCCAGCACGATTCCCACATGCAAAAACCCGGGGGCAACCCCGCCGGGAATTGAACTCGGTTCGCCTAGGTGGGAGGCGAGTAGTCTAACCAATACACCACCGCGACCCCCAATAACTACTGTGATGTAATCCGTCCAGCAGATGCAGGTATATTGTAAACTCAATCGTTATTTACGACCAGTGAACTGTTACTCGCTGATGATTCCTTCAATAAAATTCATATTCGATGCTGTGGTACCTGAGGTATCACGTTTATGTTTCAGGGAAGCAAGACCGGCTTTTACTTTCTTAGTAAATTTATACTGTCTGGAGAATGGGCAGAATGATCTGAAGGGGGTTCCCCAGTGCATTTGAAGTTAAGAGTCACCTTTTCCTTGTGGGCTAGCGCGTTTAGAAATCTTTGGCTAGTTATGAAGGCAGACTCCCTTGTGCTGTTATAGCACTAAGTGCGTTTGGTCTCGGGGCCATCCTGCGACCGCATGCATTAGTGACTATTTGAGGAGGGTTGACAGGTCCATAACATCTACCCACAAACAGGGTTCCAAGACTTCACTTACAACACATCGCTAGAATGAATGTCTATGGAAAATCACAGGTCATGCCTCATACAATTAAGTAATAATTACTAAATTAAGGCTGTCGTATATCAGCAATTAACCCTGAAGTTTTCTTTGTAGGCAGCAGTCATTGATCAACAAACTGAAGGTAAAACATTAAGCATAATTTAAAATTAAGGATTATTATGCAATCAAATTGCAAATATATGGTTAACATTTTCGAATATTTATGAACTGAAAAAATTCCCAACTAACTTGTGAATTCAAACATTTTATTTCATTGATAGTAGAGAACAAATTCTGTTCTTTTCATTCACAATTTTCGGATACTCCTTCAAATTACAAGAACATTGCAAATTTACGTTGTCAAATATGTACTTGAAAAATAAAATTATAGTCTCATGAGAAAGGGCTATTGGCTTTATTTCTTTAGGTTTATGGAATTAATATTGTCGTTTTTTTTAAGAGGCTTTATTGCAAAATGCATTAGGCCTGCATAATTACACATTACACATTATAGTACTTAAATTACGATACGTGCATTCATCTGACAAATTTTTGCTAACAGATTTAATTTGTTTTAAAAGATGTGGCTATTCATATACCTAAATATGTACACGTGCACTAAAAATATTTTTTCAAAACAACAGAAAGATAATTTTTGTGCGTCTACTGTACAGTTAAACTTAGGTAATTATGGCAGCATTTAAAAATTACAAGTCACCAAAATATCAATATATAACATTTTAAGTTATACACATGGGCCATATAAAATAGTAAACGGTATACCACATTTTTAAAACTACAATTTCTTATCGCTTACTAGTGGTAGTTATAACAACGTAGGCCTATTTTTCTCCCCCATAAGCTTAGTATAATTGAAAACTAACTGTGTTTGTTCCAAGGTAAGCATTAAAAATTTTGAATACCTGTAAAAAAATTAGTGGTTTGCTCTTAAGTGATCATTTGCGTGGTGTTGTTCCCCGATGTGTTGTTTACTGTTATAGGCTGTTCATGGTAAAGTCGGCGCTTTTGAAAGCCCTGCATAGTTTATACTGTCATCTCATTTTGTATCCTTATGATTCATCAATATAAATATCATCATATGATATGTTTAGATCAGATGTTCACAACTTCACTATATTTACTCAGTACATAAAAAGCAACATGTAATAACAAACAACAACACATAACAACTACCAAATTGTAACAACTAAGAACAATAAGTCCTTTCAAGTGACGTGTGTCATTTTATTCCTTTAGAAAGTTACAAAATTCTATCTGCTGGTGATATTCATAGTAATATTTGTGGACGTATCAAAATTCCCACGGAAATGGGAATTTCCGTATTTAACAAATGCCTTGAAAATGAATACAGTAACACTAATGTTAGGTACAAGCAAATAGTTGTCTGCCGTGATAGTACGACTGAGGAAATATGGCTCAACAGAGCGGTTGGAAAATTTTACTGTGCCAGAAGTAAGGCGAACTACATTTCCTAATTGGAACTACTTTCCCTATGTCACTGCCAATTTTACCGTGAGTTTTGCGTCGGTGCTTACTGTACTTCAAAATGTTTGCTGTTACGGGCATTAATTTTTTAAAGATCTACACTTTGTCATGAAATCTTGTATTCTTGTTTTAAAATTATCTAGATATACATCCAGTGACAAATCATTTAATACAAGCTGTACCTGCTCAAAATGTCTTGAAGAAATTTTGTATTATGAAATGTTATCCTTCCGTAGATGTGATGGTCCCTTGACAAACTGTGTCACACTTTGTTTTTGTATTATAAAACGAGTTATAAATTTTGACGAATTCTTTTAGCAGATTTTGGCTGATCTTTTATTATTTTCCTTTTTTCATTCAAAATACGTTCCGGTTTACGTAATGGCATTGAACGTGTGTGTTGAGGGTCCGCGAGTTCTGGCAACAGACATTCCATGTAGAATTAAGTTAACTTTTTTAACATTTCTTTTGCTCAGAATTCATCATCCCGCTGTATACTTTCGTAATACGCAAATGGTGGATTGAGGCTCCACACAGCAAACAAGCAGTACAACCTTTGGGTAACATACAGCTGGCCTTGAACTTGATGATAATATTTATGGCACTTGTTTACCCCCGCAATTGTATTATCTTTCCCAACTTTCCAGAACGTCACCTTCCGTTGCAGAATAGCAGATTCAGGACTCAACGATTCTGCGGACGCCGGACATTTGACTTCCACAATGCCATCTTCATCTATCAAAGCCATCAGGTGTAGCACTGAAATACGGTAATTCAGGATCAATAAAAAAAACCCACATTTCCGAATTTTTACATGTGCAGCTTCCTCCAGTGCTTCAATAGTTCTGTGCTCATTTTCTTTCCAGTATTTCACAGCTGATATTTGTTGAAGATCAGTGTAGAGGATATTTTTTACTAAACCTTCACAGCTGGTAGATGGAAGTCTTCTACAAACATCGCCTAAATTTGATGATGTTAGTCGCTTCCGTCTTTCTTCCATCCACTGTCCAGTATACAAGAGGCCCCTGGTTTGTTTTTCAATTTCATGCACAGCTTCGTTGCTTTTTGAAGGCTTTCCAGTTTTCCAGTAGCTCATTACTAGAGACCGGATTATTTGCAAATGCATATTTTAGCTTTTTTTTTTTTTACAGAATTTAGCATATTTTAATGAAAACCTACTGATGTGTCATATTTGCGCTATTTTTACAGATCTAAATACATTTAGGTAGGTACATTTCCAAACGTAACAACGCTACTTGCTACCAACCTAAATAAAACGCACGGATTTCTTAGCATTTCCGCATATTTTGCTTAGGCAAGTAAACACAGAATCGCGCCGGACAAGAACGGGTGACACCTTTTCGCTTTTACCGTACTTCTCCCACAGGCCAAACAAAACAAAATACGCGCTGTTTTGTTGTTGAGATAATAACTTGCTGTGCACCGCTAGTTTCATTCGTCTTTGATTTTGTGACAATTTAAAGTGTACGATGCCTCCATAGAAAAAAAAAGTGTCTCAACGTGGATGGTAGACTATCCTGGCATATTTACTTATGACGGGAACATTTCATTCTGTCGAGTTTTGTGAGAAAAATGTTTCGTGCATGAAAAAATTTCAAATAAACCAGCATGTTAATACAAATCTTAATATCGAAGCGTTGAGCAAGAAGGGTCCACGACAACAACTTTTAACTGCCGCAAGTAACAGTGCCTCTGCTTCTAAAGGCAAACAAAAAAATGAGTTTTTCTAGGATCTATGTGAAGCATTGCTTGCAAGTAATATTCCTGCTTACAAACTATCAAATTCTACCTTCAAACGTTTTCTAGCAAAACATTGTTTGAAACAAAATATACCAGATGAATCAACATTACGTAAAAATACATACCAACAATTTACCAATATGTCTTGGAAGAAATACGGAATGACCTCAAAGATAGCATTGTATGGATTTCAGTTGACGAAACTACAGACAGTTGCGGCCGTTATATTGCGAATCTGATAATCGAAAAATCCCAACTAGAGCCTTCTTCTTATTTGGTAACCTGCAAAGAACTTGAAAATACAAATCATTCTACCATCGCCAGATTTGTGAATGAGGGAAAAAAAAAAGTATTTCAAGATCCTTCTGTAAATGAATGAGTGTACATATTTATCTCTGATGCAGCCCCTGTGTGATCAAGGCAGCCAAATCCCTCCAAGGATTTTATCCTAATTTGATTAATGTCACCTGCTTTACCCACGGAGTCCATCGACTCGCCGAAGAAGTACGATGCACGTTTGTAAATGTAAATAAATTTATTTCGTCAACAAAGAAGGTATTTCTCAAGGCACCTATTCACATTAAAGCCTATAAAGAAAAACTTCCCACTGTGCCTTTACCACCTGAACCGGTGGTGACCCGATGGAGAACGTGGCTTGAAGCTGTACTGTTTTACAATCAACATTTCTATGCCATTAAAGGTGTAGTAAATAACTTCGACAACACAGATTCTATGGCAGTTTGTCAGTGCAAGGAAGCATTTGAAGACTCTTCTACTAAAAAGAACATTCTTCTGATTAGCACCCATTTTTTCCACATACCGAAGAGTATCAAGAAGCTTGAAACTCATGGTTTGACGTTGAATGAATCCATTCCATTGAGTGTAAAATCCGCCGAATGAACTCCGAATTGCCAGAAACAACAACAACAACAACAGCCCAGGCTCCTAACCTTTGTGTCTAATTAATAGCACGTAAATTCAAGTATTGCCCGGTAATCTCGGTGGACGTCGAACATTCCTTGTCCACTTATAACTTCCACACAACTGAACATTTAGAACAATATATGATTGTAAACGTTTACAAGAACAACAAAGATTTTTTATTCAATTTTATTAAATAAAATACTTAGATTTTTTGTTTTATTTTATGTTGCATGTTTTTACATATAATTGGCATATTTTAGGCATTTTTCATGCATATTTCAGTATTTTTATGTTGCATATAATCCGGTCTCTACTCATTACACAGAACATTAAAATAATCTGCAGGTAGATCTGGCTTTTGTGCCTTAGCACCGTAATCAGAATCGATGTATTTTGTACCAGAAAACAGCTTCTTATTTGGTTTTAGAGATGGCTTTCCACCTACATTCTTTCGCTTTATTCTAGCTACTTTCACTTTCCGTCTTCTTTGATCTGTTAATATTTTTGTAAATGTACCTGGACTTTTACCACATACTTTTTTATGAAGTTTATAGTATACAGCTCCACAATTGTAGGCAACCGACGCCGCGGCGCATCTCGCTTGATAAGATACACGTTTCGTGTAGGTGATGCGCTTGTTGTAATGCAGAGTTGTAATGCTCAACGCAATTGTTGTCGACATTGTAAAGTAAACTGTGGCTATGCTCGCTCAACTTACCTGCCAAAGTTTCATTTGACAGGCCATGGTCGTTAAGAAGCGGAATAATATTTCTCTCGTCTTCTTTTACACCGGCACAGAAGTATGAAACACATCGTTGATGGTCACCAAAAACATGATCAACGCTATTTATGATGTAATTTCGCAGGTTCGCTATACGTTCGTGCATATCCACCTCCTCATTCATTCTGTGTTCAGCAACTTTTACATCAGCAACACGCAAGTGTAAGCTTTTGGCATGACTTGTTCCTCAGATGAAATGGGCCATTTTTTCCAGTTGTCAAGATGACTTTTAACTTGTTGCAGTAATTACGCAAAAGGTGATTTGGGCATTCCACTTTATAGTCAGTTAAGTTTCTGTACGATCTTGCTTCAAGTAGTTTTTTGTAGACACTACTATCACTATCGGCTATCAGAGTTCTATTCCGCAAATAATACGCTTCTTCACTTCTGCAAAAGCCTTCTACGATAATGTCAGCTTCCATACTGGATGCACTTTGTTCTTGACTCCAATTGTTGTAACATGTGTGCAATGGCTGTTCCTTCCCTTGTTCCTGTGCTTGATCACACACAGTGCAGTACTTATTTCGTACGCCAATGAACAAAACCTTTTTCGTCTTGTAACCAACAATTGCAGCCTGAAATAAAATCATATTAATTGTACAAACCAATCGCATAACTTACAGTTACACTCGTGTGGGACATAAGAAATGTGTACATATGTGTTTGTACATACATACAGACGCACACAAACACACACACACACACACACACACCTACATTTGTCACCACGCTTGATATGTCTTACTATAAAAAATTATGCAATTTAGTTTGAGGAGCTAGTTCTCTGGCCTAATATTGCGTATACTGCGTTTCACTTAACTTCAGTCAATTTTGATAGACAGTGTGAACAACCTACACAGCATGTGAACAGTAAATGCTTTAATTTGTAAAGTATTACGTCAGTTGATGGTTGTATCAAGATATATGTTATGTTGACAATTCATGCGACGATTATAGAGAGAAGATAGTACTCGAAATTAAAAATTATAACTTTGAAATGTAATGGCTATTACAACACTTATAATTTAAATTACGTTTTTCGAGTAATGCACAATATTTTTGGACCGTATACCATGGACCTTAAAAACATGTTAGAAATTAGGGTAGATCATGAGTACATCCCGGTTATGTGAAACGTTTCCAACCCAGCAAACGTCATTGAGCTCTCTTTCGTCATGTTTGAGTGAGTACCTTGCTGGTGTTGTCGGAATGTTATATTGGCAGTTAATTATTTCAGTATTTGTACATGTCAACAAGCGTAGTTCGATGTAGGTGCCTGTCTAGTGCGTCTTCTCGAGTGAAATGTATTATCAGCATGTGTTAATTGGTTGACTGTTCCATGGTCCGCCATTTTCGTTAACCGTCGGTCATGAAGCACGACCGGCTACGTACGTATTTACCTTCTGATGTTTAATTTTGTTGGTAGGTTTTGGTTGTGTTTTATTAATTGAATGAGTCAGCAAATAAATTACTTCGTATCAGTTGTAGACACAAGTGATTTTAGTGATGCAATCGGTCAAGGATTGTCATAGGACAGTACTTGTTCAGGAATTGTGATTAGGAATTACAAACTTTAAGTTATTGCGTTTTGTAAAGAATATATTTCGAAACGGTTGTTAGAATTTTTTTAATGTGCGTGGTATAAACACTCCCTTTTTACACGAGTTTATTATATTGAAATTCAAAGGATTTTTATTTGTAAGTTTAACCTCGCTTAAAATATTTACAGTGTGTATTTCTTGACTCAGTGCGTACAGCGACATATTTGTCGTGTTTTTTTTCTTTGCGAAAAGTTTTGAATTGTACGTAGCCTTAAAATATCCACTCTTTTGCCCTTATTTATTACACTGAAAATCCAATTTTTACGTATAAGGTTAACTTTGCTGAAATGGTTTACAGTGAGTATTTCTAAGAACGATACGAACAGCGACACGCTGATCGCTTTTTATTCTTTTGGTGCAGTTTAAACTTTCCAAGTTATAGTAATTTGAATATTTCCGTACGAGCAAAATTGTCCACTACACCATCAAAACAATATGCGGTTCATATTGCTATTGCATCGCAAGAAGAACCGTGAGAGATGTTTTCTTCGCCATTTTTAAATTCAAAGAGATTTTATATAGTCTACATGTCCATACCATTTATGTACACTCACGCACACAATAACGCACTCAGTTGTGTTGCACATCTCTAAACACCTTGCATTAATAAAGATTAATAAAATTTTTTTGAAAAACTCAAACTTAGTTTACTTTGCGATTGCAGTCCGGTCGTATTATGGTGTTCGATTTCATACAGAATTCATCTTTCAAGGAGAGGCAGCGTACGAGAACTACGGATTTCCGGAGCCCTCTAAAGGAAAGATCACTTGCGTGTGAATTCTCCTGTCATCCTCCTGCTGCGCGTCCTTTTAACAATGAGCAGAGATGGCCTTTGAGCCCAGGATAAAAGTGTTCTATCTCCTTGCACGATTTTGTTATCACGAAATAGTTAAGTTTTTTGTGTTTGTCAGAAGTACCTCACACGTCAGGTACAATATCATAACACATTTTGACGCAGAAAACATTGAAGATGCTGCATATAATAGTCAATTACTAGTTTGGTCCGGTATTTAAGCTACACAGTGTCCAGTTCTTTTGTGGTCGTGCTTTTTATCAATAATCTTGCTTTTAATAAAATCTAATTTCGAATATTACAATATACTGGTTATATGCACCATAATTGGATAAATAACATTAATTGTATACCGCATTGCAGGTGGTGACGTATATGGTTTAACCAAAAACCTCAAAAATAGATTAACCTGAGAGTAAATGGAGTTAATGCGTGTTGCATACTTACGCCTGCAGATGTAAAGAGTTCACTGTTTATCAGTAGAAGTAGCAGTTAAATCAGCGACATTCCATCACTTTAATAAACATCAGATTTAACTTATTCCAGAAGAAAAGTTTATGCAGTTCTGCAGTCAAAATCAGTGATTTAAAACAATTTTCATGAAGTAAGCTAACCCTGCACTACTGGCACTGGAAACAGCCGAAACGGTTGATGTTATAGGACACGATTTTCTTTATTATTCTCAGTCTTGCTACTACGAATAGTACACCAGCACCCTCCCCAGTCCTAAGTATTTTATCATTAATCGTAATATATGTATTTATGTGTCCCGTCGAGTACGGCGAAGACTGTCAGGATGAGTAGTTGTATAGGTTGCTCGTGGCGTTATGGTAAGTGCTTCCATACCCGGTTTGGTGCCGAGTCTTCGATGGCCAGGACACAGCCTGCATCTCACAACAGTTACTGTACTCGCTCCTTTGTTATGCTCACTCTAACAAATTATTCGTAAAATTACCATATCAATGTATTGGGATAGCGAGAAACTGCGAATTATTAACTATTTTCCCATACATCCATGGTACCGTTCCTACATTCGCTCACGAAACAGTCAAATGCGTAGGGAAGTCCCCAACCTTGTATGGTAGCGATGCTCAAAATTCCCTTATTTGCAGTCGGACATGTGGCATTAGATCCATACAATGTATAGGTTGAAAACTTCCATTAGAGTTTAGGAAGTTTACCAGAATTTTTTTTTTTTTCGCATGATGCGTTAATATGATTGCTGACTTGCTTGGTGTCTCGCCAGACTTCCGACAGGGGTTAGCTTACAGCCATCACTGCCTATTGTCTATTATTAGAAAACTATGTATTTGCTTCTTATATTTTGTTGGTAACCATAATATAAACTAAGAACTACAACATAGAATCCACTTTTTTTTTTGCAGCGATGTGTCTGAAAGGTTTCCCTTCATACGTCCGGAAGTGATTTCTACTTTTATATTTGTAGTGACGTGTGCAAGACGTAAACAACGTACTTGCACACTATAAGTTAATCATGAATTTGATAAGACTGTAATGAGACCTCTTAAAACGAATATTAAAAACAGTAAATTAGTGTATTATTTATGAATAGGAAAAAGTGGGCTTATAATAATCCATTGGTGGGTTACGAACTCTTGAGCATACATTTTCTATACTTGGTTGTATGATGCCTGAATTTTTTTTTTATATTTTAGGCTACAGATCAGTTACGTTATTTATAAATGAAGTAATGTAATATAATTCTACATTTTTATTACATATTTTTAGTCAATATTTTTATTAAAGGCTGTTCACGGTAAAGTGAGCACTTTTGAGGCCCTAGTTACTTTTTCCTTCCAGCCATGTTTTATTCTTTAACTACTTTTTATATAAATATTGCTATGTGAATAATAGAACATAGTGTTTATATTCCACCGCACCGGAAACTTGATGTCTAAAGCTATCATAAAATATATTTATTGACTATTATTCCAAACGAGAGGACTTTTAAAAGTGCTTACTTTACCGTGAATAGCCTATATCATTCTGTTAACAAAAGAGTACATACTTTTTACTTAATTTGACAAAGAGCACGCTTGTGTAAGTTGTACGTACCGGCTGGCTTGCTGAGCGGACGAGTAATGCTTCTGTGATCTTAGCTCTTTCCACCTTTATGTGCATTCCTCCATGTTACTTCAACACTATTGTAATTTTTTTTTTTTTGCCTGCCGGTTACTCACAGTCTTTTTATTAAGTCGTGTCTGCCATTTTGCCTCCATTTTTATTTTCTGAAATTTGTTGAATTTTCTGTGTGTAATTGCATTTTAAATTGAACTTATTTGATGAATTGTAAGTGAAAACATAACCGATTTTAATGACTTATTGGGCGTAGCTGAAATGCTTAAAAACAGTAATTATGTCGAATTGTGATAGTTAAAATATAATTTCATTCTTTGTTTATGTTTTTTGCATCACGACCTGAATGTTTTTCGGTATGTATTTTTAAGTTGTGTGCCTGATTTTGCGTATCAGTTGATTTCGCAAATCTTGCGAGACGGATTCATTTTCTTTTCAAAAGTATGTGTTCGGAGAAAAAAAACCATAACATTACGTATATATAAATTTATATTAACATAACATGCAGACAACTCAAAAAGCTTCAAATAAAAAAAAAGTGCCGGAGAATGATTTTTTTAAATAAAAAAAATACTTTTGGATATGATAAAAACTGGCTTCCTCATGCTTAGTCTCCATTATGACTCAGTAGGCCTACCAAGTCATTTTGCCCCATTTAGGTTTTATTAACTTCAGATTGTACATTCAAGGAGTTTTTGAATACCATATCGAAAATAAAACCACAACATCTATGGGCTAATATAAGCAATAAATTCTTGTTTCAAAAGGTTCAGAGATATATTCTAGTATTTTTTAATTTACGTTGAAGTTAGGCAAAATAATTCAGGGTTTTCCGCAGCTTTACATACCTGCGTGCACAACAAGTTGCATATTATGAAAGCGAACGGAACTGGCGCGCCATGCTGAGAGCGTCTACACGCAGGACACCATAAATGGGGGATTAGTAATTGAGTTGTAAGTGCTGCTAGAAGTGATTGCATTTTATTTGCAATAAAACACAAACAGCAGTATTGGCGACATAGGGTATTCACGTATTTTCATGGAGGCCTATGTACAGGCGGTCGCCACAAGACGCACCAGTTACGTTCGCCTTCGTAATATGCAACTTGTTGTGCAAGCAGGTATGTGAAGTTGCGGACTCCCAGCGCTGTTTTACTAACGGCAATTAAAAATTTACAAACACGAGATGACCTTTTCAAAAATTTGGTTACTAGGATTTATTAATTATAGACCCTATTAGTAAATAATGCTGCGGTTTGAATTTCGACATGTTATTCCAAAACACGTCGTATATGTTTCCATATTCTGTGGCATATGCAAAAATTGCTCTAGAATAATGGTAAGCAATTTAACTATACATTTTTGTATTTTTTAATAGGAATTGCAGCAGGAAGTTACGTTTGCCTATCAGCAAACGTGTCGTGAATCCAATTCGCTCAACTTCATCTTCTTTCACTTTAAACACTAGTTTTTCGTGTGTATGTATAGTAAAAAGGAGGCCGATTTACGCATTTTCCTCCTGATTGTGAATATCGTGCGTATCACATGACACGTGGCGACCCAATCATGCATGCGTAGAAAACAAATATTATGACTCCCAGTTAACATATTTATGAAGTCTGTTCGGTAACAAAATAAACATTACACGCGTTAAAAATAATATGATTGGGTGAATGTTTTTTTCCCATAAACAATTTTTTTTTTGTACAGAATTGATATTTTTACCAAGCAAACCAGTTTATTTTTCCTATATAGTGCGGAAAACTGCAACATTGCTATGTTGTAGCTACCAGGGTGGGGCTGGCTTCTCACAATACTTTTCACGTTCGGATTATTTACCTCTTCACCTGCCTGCCCCCTGACTCGCTGATCGAACAGAATGGAAGTATTGGCAGGTAAATAAATTATCGCCTACACACAAAGAAAGGTCTCCCCGCGTGAGCGGGTAAAAAAATATTGGTTTAAAAAAAAGAAGTAAGGTCTCCCTCGGTTCTGCGTGCGTTTGCCTCCCCGCGACACGGCGGGAGCGGAGCAGTTATCGCCGGGCAACCTTTCCCTTACATGAAAAATTGTCCGGCGCCGCACCGGTCGACTGGCTTATTTCCCCGGCCGAGTGACGGAGGGATTACCGTATTATTATCCCCGGAAGGTTGAGGGTCGGCGTTCTCTGAGGACTGCCCACCTGTTCCTCATCGATCGTACGAGCCACGCCCAAGAATGCTCGTCTGCCATCTTCAAATGTCTGTCGGACACCGCGCCGCCACTGCTGGCATGGAGGTCGGGCCAGGCCACGCCAACTCGAATTGGAGAAACCAATCCTTACCAACATACCCGGAGTCGAGGTTATTCTTTCTTACTACTTTGGCATTGAAGTGATTTGGGGTGACTTTGTATCATCAGGGAAACTTTGTACCATCTGCCTAATTTCATTTTAAATGAAGGCTCGAAGAATATTTTGAGACTGCCGTGTATCTTACAAGTAAAATAGCTAACAATGAAGTTTTCTTTACGGTGGAGGCTGTAAATCCCTTGTTATAAACGAAAAAGTATGGTACAGTGTTGCCCTTAATTGGTACAAAGTTACCCCAAATGACGGTAAAAAAATGTTGCATATTCAAACCTAAATGTATTACATTTTATGAAGAAACTTTTGACTTTCATGATAATGACTTCAGAGTGTCCACTCATAGGGAAAACAGGGAAAAGTCAGCGAAATACGAGGAAATTTTCACCTGGGTGAGGGAAAATGTAAGTGATTGCTACTGTGAAAAAATTGTTAATTGTGTGAATACAGGATAATGTAAATATAAGAAAATGCGTTTTAAAATTTCTAATTGTGTCATAGGGCGTATACGTACAAAATAAAATATTTGTGTCTTTGTAATGGGCATTCATGTGTAGTTAATACACGCTATTAACGATACATGACACAACAGTCCATCGATATTGCGAGAAATATCGATGGACTGAATGAAATATTGACGCTGCTTGCTTGGTCTGTTGCAGCGTAATTTATTTCAACTTCGCTGGTATAATAATATTTTTTTCTGTGAGCGGTGAAAAAATACAGTTTTGGAAAATTTCTGTCTTGAAAATAGGCCAAGGACAATGGTAATATTCTGCCTGCAAAACAAGGAAAATTCAGG
Organism: Clitarchus hookeri; assembly: GCA_002778355.1. Taxonomy (NCBI): domain Eukaryota; kingdom Metazoa; phylum Arthropoda; class Insecta; order Phasmatodea; family Phasmatidae; genus Clitarchus; species Clitarchus hookeri. The sequence goes on along the minus strand of NQII01002888.1, from coordinate 103,272 downwards.
GAATTCCAAAATGGAATTTCAGGAAACATCCTCGACGTATATATCCTCTCAAATGTATTTGTGGCATTAAATAACTGGGAATAAACGAAGCAATCAATAATATAGGTAAAAAAACATACGACGCTCTTAAATTTTTTTTATTAAATACAGGTTGACGACTTTATACTGTTTGGTCTTAATTTAAGTTGGTGGTACAGTAGAACCTACTGCGGCAAACACATGAATAAGGTAAGGATCTCTTGTTACACTGGTGAGTTACAACTCTTACCTTTGTATGCTCTTCGAGTAGGTCGGTCGCTTAGTTTCAGCTGGTGGAGACGAACTGTCGGCATACAGACGATCGATTATTGTTAGCCGAAACCTCAGTTAGGAAACGATGTATTGCTGGAATGTTTATACCACAGTAAGGAATTTCCGTTACGGAAACTTGTGTTTTGTTTGTCTGTATTTGCCGAACATTGTTATACGTAAAATTTATTAATAAAATTTCTGTTTCTGAAATTACTGATCCGCTAAAATTTGCAGGAAGGAATGCGCATTATTATTATACAGTTATTCAAATTAGTTTTTCTTCTTATATAGCTTCTTCGAAAAGTGGCATTTCCGAAAAGGTTTCAAAGGTCGAGTGTAAATTTTGTTATATGAAATAAAAATTAAAAACATGAATGAAATAGCCCACCTTAATTTGAATCAATGCCGTCTTGCATTTTGTACGACAATTTCCGAGCCAAATGCCAACGGAAACCACAATTTAATCGTTTATACTGCGCGCACAACCCAAAACAACACGCTACACGAAACTTAATGATTTGTTCGTTTTTTGTCGACACTGGTTGTAAGCCACACTATAGGATATTTTATGGTTTCGTGACATGTCAGTGGTAGTCTAACTTGATAAAAATTCCAAATCATGGTTAAGTGTGAGAATTTTAACATCAAATATTGACTCATACAAATTTAAGAAAGTTATTTTAACTCAGTGTTTGATTTCAGCTGGTGTTTTTCTAGAAGTCACAGAAGTTGGATGTTACAATTTCTTTGACATCTGACACTTGGTTAACTTGCGGTAAAGATTTAACTTCTGGTTATTTTGACTATAAACATAATCTCAAATTTATAATTGAAATACTGACGAACCACATAAGAAATTAAAAGTATATTACATTAATTTTTGTTTTTAATGAATAATTATCTGGAGCTGTGTGTTAATTTTGTTCAATTTTCAGCTTTATATAAAAAAATATTTAATGTAAAATTCATATTACCCTTGTTAAAATTTAATTTTCCAGCGTTGTCAATTTTTTGCCGACTGTTATTTCATACCACAACGTAAAGGTGTGCCNTTTGAATCAATGCCGTCTTGCATTTTGTACGACAATTTCCGAGCCAAATGCCAACGGAAACCACAATTTAATCGTTAATACTGCGCGCACAACCCAAAACAACACGCTACACGAAACTTAATGATTTTTTCGTTTTTTGTCGACACTGGTTGTAAGCCACACTATAGGATATTTTATGGTTTCGTGACATGTCAGTGGTAGTCTAACTTGATAAAAATTCCAAATCATGGTTTTTAGCTTAAGTGTGAGAATTTTAACATCAAATATTGACTCATACAAATTTAAGAAAGTTATTTTAACTCAGTGTTTGATTTCAGCTGGTGTTTTTCTAGAAGTCACAGAAGTTGGATGTTACAATTTCTTTGACATCTGACACTTGGTTAACTTGCGGTAACGATTTAACTTCTGGTTATTTTGACTATAAACATAATCTCAAATTTATAATTGAAATACTGACGAACCACATAAGAAATTAAAAGTATATTAAATTTATTTTTGTTTTTAATGAATAATTATCTGGAGCTGTGTGTTAATTTTGTTCAATTTTCAGCTTTATATTAAAAAGTATTTAATGTAAAATTCATATTACCGTTGTTAAAATTTAATTTTCCAGCGTTGTCAATTTTTTGCCGACTGTTATTTCATACCACAACGTAAAGGTGTGCCNGTTGTTAAAATTTAATTTTCCAGCGTTGTCAATTTTTTGCCGACTGTTATTTCATACCACAACGTAAAGGTGTGCCATATGCAAATAAAGTTTATAAAATAATTTTCAACTTTTCAGAGCCTTTGAAATATTGTCATCTGCTGGCATGAGCTAGTTACATAACTGCGGTGTTCTTAATTTGTAGCTCGTTCAGAAATACTGTAGTTATTTGGTTTGTGATTGTTTTTTATTTTCACGAATATTGAAAAAATTTAGTTTCGTTTGGCGTGGCGGTACTTAATTTTCTTCGCATAAGTTTGGTTATTGTGTTGGTTTTGTTGTAATTAAGATTTCAGTTATGAATGTTTTTCAACCGAAAATATTTTAAGTCTCTATGTATACTTGTATTCTCGTTTGGTAGGCAAAGAGCTTGGGAGAGATTGAGACACATAGAGAGAGGGCTTGACAGACAGGGGATGATTAAGGGAGTGGGGAGTGGGAAAAGGGAGATAAGTATATTAATTTCACTCCGCTTCAGGGCACATTTATGAATCAAGCGCGACCTGTTTTTGAGGAACGTTTCGTGACTCATGTATTTAGCTGTCTGTTGATGTGAATGTCGCTATCTTTTGAAAAACGACGGACTGAACGCGCTCAGGCTTCTTTAGAAGGCTGCTTAATTTCGGTTCTAACTAAAAAAAAATTTTCACCTAATTTTGTATGTGAACTCGTATGACCGAAGGCGGACTAGGACTTGCATGNTAACTAAAAAAAAATTTTCACCTCATTTCGTATGTGAACTCGTATGACCGAAGGCGGACTAGGACTTGCATGCAAGTGACAATTTTTGGTGGAACCGTTTTGTATTCCATGTTTTTCCCTGTGTTCGATAGGTCTGTGTTGCGCATGTTTGAAAATAGTTGCATTGATACTAATGTTTTAAGAAGATATTTTTGTGATATTTGTTAATACTCGCCCAAATAAATGTGTTACACCCAGCGCTTCAGGGATGTAACGTCGAACGTCAAGCTTATCTGGCAGTGTTTGTAAAGCCTTAAGTTATAGGTTCNACCCAGCGCTTCAGGGATGTAACGTCGAACGTCAAGCTTATCTGGCAGTGTTTGTAAAGCCTTAAGTTATAGGTTCGATTAAGACCGATTTCACTTGGATAATTTATGCCTCTAAATAATTTTCCACGCCATTTTTGACTTGGCATCGTTCTGTTTCATTTTGTGTAGATATATTGGCTGTGGAAGTCNTAAATAATTTTCCACGCCATTTTTGACTTGGCATCGTTCTGTTTCATTTTGTGTAGATATATTGGCTGTGGAAGTCTTACGTGCACGACTACGTTAAATTAAATATCAAGATAGTAATAGTTTTTTTAATTATAAATTATTCACTCAAGGCGACCAACGTGGCCGAAATCGCGAATTTATCCCTTTTGGGGATCGGGAGGTTGCATGTCTGAATCCCGGAAAACGTGTTTCTGCGCCGTGTGAGTTTACTCTATTTTGTCATTATGGCTGCCTCTAAAAATGGGGACTTTTTAAGTCAAGTAAAAAAAAAAAAACTTTTGAAAACCCCAAAGTCTTCGCGGAAGGCGAAATCACAAATCGGTTACACAGGTGCCACCGAGAGAAATCGTACGGATTAATATGTCGACAGGATTGTAGTCTGACTGCGTAAATGGCGCTTGCGTAACGGTGTGCAGGCGGTCTTGCAGCGCGCTGTAGCTGAAAGGGCCTCTTGGCGTAGGCAAATAGATGTCGGACTGTCGTAGCACTCGACGTAGCTCTTGGGCCGTGTCACTGTCGGAGGGCGGGAAGAGCCGGCGCGGAGGGGACACCGGAGAAAGAGAGGGACATAAAAGAGGGAAATTTGGAAGTTCCGCAAGTTTAAGTGGCGTTCGGAGCTGCGATAATCAGAGATAAAAGACGGCGTTTGAAGGGGCGAGGGGGGTTTGGAAATTGAAAAAAAAAGAGAGACCCGAGAGTTGCTCTGGGGAGGATCGCTGCCTCGCGGCTCGTCCCCTTGACAAGCTCCGCAGCCGTCCGGGAAGATAAATGATTCAAACATTCCTGTCGCTTGTTTCGCCGGGCCACGAGTTTGTTTCTCTTCGCGGGGTCAACTCTGCCAGTTTTCATTACGTCGAAACCGCGACGCAGGGAACTGGAGCGCAAAGAAATACTTTTTGTGCGAGATTTTCTTTGTAATTAGAACGCCGGTGACACCAGCTGCTTTTCACTAGTTTTTTTTAAGTAAAGTGTACTTCGTAGCCTAAACCGAATGCAAGTCAGAAAAGCTTAATTTAAAAAAGTGAATCTGAGTGTGAGGAGAAGCATAGCGACATTAACGGTTGTTCGACTCTACGGCAGCTTTTTGAAACCCACATTTTTTTTGTCGTTATTTCTCTAACTAATTAAAGAGGATAAATAAAAATTCCACCATACTGGAATGTTCACGCCAACTTGAGTTTCTCGCTATCCTGTTTTATTCCCGGATGACGTGCGATTTCCAAGTTCGTTACTTTTCCGGCACCTGTAAGGTCTCTATTGGATAGCCCGTTTGAATTCCCACGTGAGCTTGAGCACTATCTAGGGACACCCTCCAGGTCTCATACTACGATATTGCCGCTGGCCTTTTTTTTTTTTCACTTGTTGGATGTATGTAATTTGGCAGGAAGAAAAGTAGTAAAACAATTCGCAATAAACTGCCAACCACGACCATAGGACGTAACATAACCTTATCAATAAAAGCACTATTTGTTTCGGTGCATTAAATTGTAGGAACTCTATGAAAGCTTAATATTAGTTGAATAATTTTTTTTTNAAAGCACTATTTGTTTCGGTGCATTAAATTGTAGGAACTCTATGAAAGCTTAATATTAGTTGAATAATTTTTTTTTATTGGTTCGATTTTATCTAGCCACTAACTGAAAATGGCTACATGTGTAAATATTGGTATTCTCATGCAATAGTAACTCCATCATTAAAATAATGAAATGTACATTAAGATTGATTGCATTACATAAAATATATATTTCTATAAAAAGTACACAATTTTTACTTGTTAAGAACATTTTATGGATATATCAACGTTACTNCATAAAATATATATTTCTATAAAAAGTACACAATTTTTACTTGTTAAGAACATTTTATGGATATATCAACGTTACTAATCACGCTATGTATTAAATACTTAGGTAAAATCTAAAGTTTAGTTGGCAACATGTTTTGTGAGACATATGCTTCGGGCGCATGTAACGTGTTGTTATGAAACTTGCCTGTTCTGTGATTTGCGCATAGTTACTGAACCGAAGTATACAGAAAGTATAGGTTCATGGCGTATCACATTGTTTCAGCATGGCAGTGTTGTAGCTGCTCTGTAAGTTTCCTTGTGCACACCCCAGCATTTGTTCACCTGAAATTCAGNTTTCAGCATGGCAGTGTTGTAGCTGCTCTGTAAGTTTCCTTGTGCACACCCCAGCATTTGTTCACCTGAAATTCAGCTTTATCCTGAACAACACAATTTACCAAAAATGTTAAGTAATTTTAAGGTATGCCTACAAGCTACGTTTGATATTCAAGGTACCAATAACACGCAGTAAAACAAATTAGTCGAAAAAAATATTGAAAATTTATTTATGTAATTACTATAATGAAGATTTCATTTTGCGGTACTTTTAAATTTGGAAATGACCTTTCGGACAATGCTATAGGGTTTTTCAAAGAAATTGCCAATAACTGTTTGTATATTAATAAAAGTCTCACTAATGTAAACGCACCTTTCTTTTTANGTTTTTCAAAGAAATTGCCAATAACTGTTTGTATATTAATAAAAGGCTCACTAATGTAAACGCACCTTTCTTTTTATGTATAAATGTGAAATATTTGCGTAATAATTAAGTTGGATTCAATAATGCATTTCCTTGACCCTTGAATACTGAGGCTACAGTGTATCTTAACAATTCACATAGCTAACCATTCACAGCAAGTAANTTAACAATTCACATAGCTAACCATTCACAGCAAGTAACAATAAGTTTGTATGTAATGCACACGTGATTTACACATGCATTAATAAATGTGTTACGCAATTTAACAATAACTTAAATAAAATACTTGCCTATTGTTTATTGTTGTGACACAATCGCAGCTGTGTTTATAAACAGCAATGACAACACGAAAACGCTTGGTTGGCCAATAATAACGTCATGGCGTTACCAACTCCTGCGAGAAGTGACAATAAACGGTGCTACAGGATAGACAACGTGTGCAAATAGTACACTTCTCGGGCGTCATAGATAAGACGCCTTACGTACGACTAGCCCACTATGACGCGTAGAACGGTAATCGCTTTGTTCATGCGGCGTCATAACGAGGCCGTTGTACGAAAGACGCGTCGTATGTACGACGTCTTAGACGAAGAGAAACATAATCGAGGAAGTTGACCACCACTCTCCCTACTTGAATTTTTAACTAGTAGTAGGCGCTGCCGTCATTCGTAAAGTATCAGATTGCCTAAGGCATATCCATTTTCTCTATGGATGAATGTCTTAAAAAAGCGAACGTCACATAATTTTTAAAACGCCGATAACCCTCCATTGTAGAAAATTGTGTACAAAGGGAGCATTCAGTGACGTAAATTTTAGTGTTTTTGTGTTATTCGTTTTGACTTCAAATTTAGCTTAAAATGTATTAAATGACGTGAATTTGAAGATTTAATGCAAGGAATTGTTGTCGCTGTGTGGAAGAATATATTCGTATTATTAAAAATTAATTACAATCCGCTTTTGTTAATAATATGATGTGTGACAGTACAGTATCTCTGCCACATTTTATTATTAGACTAGCGAACCGGGTCCGACTTCGCCCGGGTACAATTGAGGTTTACAGTGATACGCTAATAAATAAATTGGGAAAAGACAATTCAATTATGTGAAAACAGAATTATAAAATTTTACTATGTTGGCCTGGGCTTTTAACTGATTACGGCAACCCAAGAGGAAGGAAATATTTTTTACCTGATAGCAAAGGAGTAAAGTATTGTCTTTGGAGTGTATATGTGCAACTATCGTGTAGTTACCACATTTCCACTTTCTATGTATGAAAATCAAAACGTGAGTTTCATCAAGTTGTAGCTTTAGGAATAAGTGTACCTAGGTACTACTTTTTGCGCTTGAGTGAGGGATCTTTATCGATCACCGAAGTTAAGAAACGTTCCCAGCGGCACAAATTTGGATGGGTGACCGTTTAGTGGCATAACATCTGAGTCTACATACCAAATTTCATCAATATCCGTTCAGCCGTTATGGAGCTGAGAGGTAACAAACATACACACACACACTCACTCACTCACTCACTCACTCACTCACTCTTTCGCATTTTAATATTAGTAGCATAAATTCGAAATTTACTGAGCCAGCCCCGAAACATTTCAAACTGTAGGCTGTTAAGGGATAAAATAGAAACGTGAACGACTTACACCTTAATGTTCTCAATACTGGTCTGGCCTATGTATTAATTTACAAGTTGGCAGATGCTGCTACTTTAAAAAATTTTTACTATAATATCACACAATCGTATTTCACATGTCTAAATTAAACAAAAAAATCGCCGTGTGGAGTTTTGAGTGAAATTTTGATCTCAAAACATAAAGATATTAAGATTACAAGTAAGTAACCTAACCACTCGCCAATATATCAGTGTGAATATGTTGGGACATCTTAAAAATGGGACCCCGGTGGTCCAGAGGTTAAGGTGTGAAGATGTTCCACCACTGCATTCCAGGTTCGAATCCAGGTCGACCTTACCATGGACATGGCGTATGTCGGAAACCTGGCGGATGTTGTCAAGGGGCTAAGAATTTTCTGTGCTTACTCTCTCTCCTCCTCCCCCCCCCCAGAGAAATGAAATACGTCGCTTGCCATTCTCATTTCATTCCGCCGTCTTAGCACTTTATCCCACAGAGGCCCGTCGCTTTATCGCTATCGCTTTAACGAAGGCCGCATCTTCCCAGAAGCAATTTGAATTTACACACCTTAACATCCACGAAGTGGAACTCGATCCCAAGATCTCGTCGTGGGTACGCGCTCTACCTCCACAACACCGAAGACAAGTTTTGTGAAAATCCTTGGCACTTAAAAGTAATGACATCCCTTTTCTCCACTGACTTACGTGTATACTTTCTAGGAATATGAAATGTACCCAAACGTTAGAGAGCTAAAAAAACATGGGGTGTGGCTGTGTCGGGTACACGGCCGTTTGTTTTGCGTGAATCCGTCTACGTTTTTNTCTCGTCGTGGGTACGCGCTCTACCTCCACAACACCGAAGACAAGTTTTGTGAAAATCCTTGGCACTTAAAAGTAAAAGACATCCCTTTTCTCCACTGACTTACGTGTATACTTTCTAGGAATATGAAATGTACCCAAACGTTACAGAGCTAAAAAAACATGGGGTGTGGCTGTGTCGGGTACACGGCCGTTTGTTTTGCGTGAATCCGTCTACGTTTTTNCAGAGCTAAAAAAACATGGGGTGTGGCTGTGTCGGGTACACGGCCGTTTGTTTTGCGTGAATCCGTCTACGTTTTTACATTCCCGGCACCGCTTCACTCGATCATATGTGGTTTCATGACTATCACTGGATTGCTCTTGATATGCTCTTTACAACTGTGTACGATTTTTGTATTTCGACTTGGTTTTTTGACGAGTATAGGCCGACATTGTGTTAAGTTTTCAATTTTTTTTACTTTAAACTCCTACAATTTCACCATAACCACGCCACACAAATGTTTTATACACTCAATCGATTGATCTGGACGAGAGCTGTTGATTAAAACTTAAACGAGCGCCGTAGCTACTCAGCATCAAAATTTATACTACTTGGAAATTACGAGACGCGGCGAAACGAACTCAAAATGGCGCTGTCCCCACCCCGCCGCGCGTGTAGCTTCGCAGTTCTTACTCAACGTAAGAAATTATTTGATCCTTTGGCAATCGAGTGGTGTAATTGAATTTTAGATGTATAGGATAGATTCGGAGCTGCAATGCCAAACTGTATCCCCCGATTTTGTTATCATTCAATTTTCTGGATTGCCCGCTATTGTTGCAAATTTAAAGACGTATTCACGTCAAAAATATTTTAATTTAATTTCGAAATGTATTTAAAGTATTATAAAAATACATAACTTTATTTATTTAAAAATTACAACTGTTAACACGTATTATTTTTAATACTGAGTGCAATTTTTATTATAACCCGGATTGCGTAGATGGGAGGCGAACAGTCTAACCGCTCAGCGACCGCGGCCCCATATTGCGTAGTGTTTCCAGTTTAGCTGCGACTGTTTGAACTTGGTCTACAAGTATTGGAATAACGAGCTGGGGCGACGACCTTGGGCTCGGCGGCAGGCGGTTATTTCCGTGCCGCCGCCAGAAATCGTTACAAATTCCGAAACCAAACAGAGTGGCAGGCGGCGCCGTCCGCGGCAACATGGGTGGAGTTGTCTGTTGTCATTCACAATTTCATTATAAAGAGTGCTGTCCCGGGGGTACAGTCGCTTCCGCTGGCGCTGGCGCGGCCGGGCTCCCCTCGTGCTCTACGCCTCGCCTCGCTCGTTTGCGCGAGGCGGCGGCTGTACTGGTATTTAATTTGGCCCCCCGTTGTTTGGCCTGTGGGCGGCTCCCACTCGATGCCCCCTCCGAGCTGCGAAAACTACTTGAAACTCTGGAACACTGGCCGTGGCGTGTATCGAACACGCGGCCTCTCGGAATTTCACGGTGTATTTAGGCTACTCGCACATCCGCTGGCGCGATAAACGTAGTTATTGTTGCTCTTACCGGAGCATACTCGCCGCAGGCTAGGAGTAGGTTGGAATACCGCACTGTATTCTAAGTGCCCCGCTCGTCTGGAGCTATTTTGCTGGCTTGAGCCATTGGAGCAAAGAAGTGGTACTGTGTTCACATATGTGAGGTCAAGGCGAATGTCATCCAGATCTAACATGTTGGTCGGAGTCACCANATTGGAGCAAAGAAGTGGTACTGTGTTCACATATGTGAGGTAAAGGCGAATGTCATCCAGATCTAACATGTTGGTCGGAGTCATCAGTGCCACCTAGGAGCAAAGGTGATAGGGGTGGAGGCCTGCCGACTAATTAACGAATGAGAAACATTGGAAAAGGGAGGGGATCGTTAATACAATGTGATTGATTGGTGGGGGATCAGTCGTCTGCTTGACATGGTGCTGTGGGAGACCTCTGGAAATGTAGGTTGTTAATAATAATTTTTAATAATAGTTTCTATAAATTTTTTTTTAAACTCATCGGAAATGTTGGGGATTTTCAAGTAATTTTTTTGGTTCAAGGTCAAATTTAACGGGTTAGGTCCAAATGTCAAGGTCACATGGATAAATATGGTGTTAGTAGTCAGTAATGTAATATTTTCGCTGACTTTTATGAATTTATCGAATTTTTATAATTTTTCTTCGAGTTTNTTAATACAATGTGATTGATTGGTGGGGGATCAGTCGTCTGCTTGACATGGTGCTGTGGGAGACCTCTGGAAATGTAAGTTGTTAATAATAATTTTTAATAATAGTTTGTATAAATTTTTTTTTAAATTCATCGGAAATGTTGGAGATTTTCAAGTAATTTTTTTGGTTCAAGGTCAAATTTAACGGGTTAGGTCCAAATGTCAAGGTCACATGGATAAATATGGCGTTAGTAGTCAGTAATGTAATATTTTCGCTGACTTTTATGAATTTATCGAATTTTTATAATTTTTCTTCGAGTTTNCGTTAGTAGTCAGTAATGTAATATTTTCGCTGACTTTTATGAATTTATCGAATTTTTATAATTTTTCTTCGAGTTTTTGGTTTTAATGTCATCCAAGATCACATTTATAGGGTCAATGTCATGGGTACAGGTCACCTGGGTACAACATGGCTGTTGGGCAACGTCATAAAATTGTGACTGGTCGGTTCCAGTCCCTCGTCCCCGAACATAAAAAAATTTAGTTTTATATTTATTTGAAAATAATCATTAAAATAATTTTTTATAAATATTTGGGGATTTTCGAATCTTTTTGGGATTTTGGGAATTTTTTGGGTTCAAGTTCAAGTCAGTGAGGTCAAGATCAAAGGCCAAGGACACAGTCACCGAAATCCAACGAAGTTGTTAAAATGGCTGACAGAACCAAGATGGCTGACGGTTGGCTCCGGCTCCGATCCCGGATCCCGTGAATCGATTTGGAATACCCTATGCCTATAAAACCAATATGGCCGCCACTGCTCTGCCCTCGAGAAGCGAACCTCCCAATTCCTCCCGATGGTGCGAAAAATGCCTTTCTGATTCTGAGGCTCGTTTTTGCAACTAGGGTGATCAATATTTTTTTTTTTTTTAAGGAAAAAACGGGAAATCTTGATGGGAAAAAGGAAAATTTAAAGATAAAAATTACCTTCCGGGGGACCGGAATGACAGAGCATGAACAGCTCCGGCGACCCACACCCTTGGCTCCAAACATACTAAATCATTTTACTTACATATATATATACACACACATTAAATGTTTCGTGTTAAACAAAAAATCTGTAATATTGTAGCCCATTGCAATTTTTTGGTTGTGTCCTGCAAGTTGTTAAAAGATGTAGGTTTAGTGTTTATGTTTTATATTCACCCGTTCCCCTCTATGGCAAGTACAGCTACAGTTTATCGTTTGTTTACATTTAAGCAACAGTCATTAACTTTCTAGTAACGTTTTTCTTCATCAATTTCTTGTTGTGGAGAGGGTTCACGCTCCCGGCTTTAAATTTACGGTTACGCTCACCTAATGAAATTCCCAATTCCGTTAGTTCAAGTTTTGACTCCTAAGTTAAATAAAATTACTTCATGTCCCCGAGGGCTACGTTCGCCCGTGTCTGCTGACCGAAATCCCAACATTTATGTCGGCTACTCTTTGGCTACTGGATAACTAAGCCCTAGTAAAATTTTACTTCGTAAGAATCTGCACGTCGCGACGTTTCAAACCTAAAATCATGTCCATTAGTTAATATAGAGCATACCACGTTTCGTTTATCCAGTATTGTATTAATCCAGTTACATAAAAAACTCATTTGTTTTGACGTTTACAAAATCGTGATTATTGTGATATTATACTTATAAATAGAATATTCTACAGATCTTATAGTTGCAGACTATATGTTTGACATCTATACAAACACCTTTATTATAAAAAGTATTTCATTAATATATTACAGTATTAATATTTTACGTAAATTTAAATATTTTCTCAATTTAGCAAAAAAACACTTCGGAAGCGATGACGGAAAGATTTACTTGCTAAAAAAAAAATGAAAGAATATGTTATTATGAAAACACAAGGAAACACAAGTTTCGATCTTGTCATAAAAATTTTCCTTCTAGTTTCACTTGAATGGCGTATTTTGTTTCCTTTTGTCTACAATTCAACGAAGAGCGTTCTGTTTTCTTTGAAATGTAATGTCGCCTCTTACTTAAAGGTTGTCTTGTTTTGCTAGCAGTGTCCTTAGGTGTTTTGTTAATCCGGTGGCTTGAAAAAGTTATTTTGTTGTCGTGGCAATTTTTTTAATGAAGTAGTTGCGTGGTTCCATAAACTGAGTATGTAAAGTAAATAAGTAATTCTTGTNGTCGTGGCAATTTTTTTAATGAAGTAGTTGCGTGGTTCCATAAACTGAGTATGTAAAGTAAATAAGTAATTCTTGTGCTGTACAATGACATGCCGAGCTCGTCGACTGACGTAACGTGCACGATGCGGCTTGTCAAAGTGTCGTGTTCCATCTCCCAATCTTCCGCAAAACAGGTCGGTGTGCTTATACTATTGCGCCATTCAAGTCAAATTACTAAAAAATATTTTAACAATTTTATTTTTCAGAATGGAATATTGCGGGGGCAGACTACGAGCTAAATTGATTTTAATTCAATGCTATGTCGTACGTGATGCCTTAAATCGGCAACCAACAATGTTGTTTGTTATGCTAAGAGAAGGTTGACGTAAAATAATTACATCCTAAAAGGTTTTTTTTTTATTTTCGAAATAATTCGCAGCGTCCATTTTTTCCACATTGGCAATTCCAACACAATTTAGTTCTAAACTACCCAGGCCCAACGGTATGTTGAATATAGATAGGAGGCCTGCCAACCTACGGGTGGAAAAGCGTGCCGGGCGTTGGAAATTCGTCCTGCACTGGAAAACTATCTAGCATTTTGCTGTGGGGTCAGGTTACGAATAGCGTTTTTAAAATGGTAACACAAAAGATGCACGCCACTTCTAAAATATTTGGCCTGAAGCCACTTGGCGTTAATTCATCTATCCTCACGTCACTTGACCTAAACTTACTTGGCCTAAATACATCTGGCCTAAAGTCACGGTCCAAAGTCCCTTGCCCTAGAATTATTTGGTCTTAAGTCACTTCGCCTTGTCACCTGACATTGCCCTAAAATATTTGGCCTAAAGACATTTAGCCCAAAATTGCTTAAATCACTCGGTCAAAATTTGTCCAAGTGGTGGGTACCAAATTATACACATTTTATTAATATNGCCCAAAATTGCTTAAATCACTCGGTCAAAATTTGTCCAAGTGGTGGGTACCAAATTATACACATTTTATTAATATAAATAACTAGATCATATTAAAGTGTTTTATTAGAAGGAATATAAATAAAAATGGGATTTTTCAATGATATCGTTATATATTAATATATCGGCAGTGATAATTGCAAAGCTAATAATGAACACAGTACCCCTTCTTTGCTCCAGTGGCTCAAGCCAGCAAAATAGCTCCAGACGAGCGGGGCACTTCGAATACAAGGCGGTATTCCAACCTACCCCTAGCCCGCGGCGAGTATGCTCCGGTAAGAGCAACAATAACTACGTTTACCGCGCCAGCGGATGTGCGAGTAGCCTAAATACACCGTGAAATTCCGAGAGGCCGCGTGTTCGATACACGCCACGGCCAGTGTTCCAGAGTTTCAAGTAGTTTTCGCAGCTCGGAGGGGGCATCGAGTGGGAGCCGCCCACAGGCCAAACAACGGGGGGCCAAATTAAATACCAGTACAGCCGCCGCCTCGCGCAAACGAGCGAGGCGAGGCGTAGAGCACGAGGGGAGCCCGGCCGCGCCAGCGCCAGCGCCAGCGCCAGCGGAAGCGACTGTACCCCCGGGACAGCACTCTTTATAATGAAATTGTGAATGACAACAGACAACTCCACCCATGTTGCCGCGGACGGCGCCGCCTGCCACTCTGTTTGGTTTCGGAATTTGTAACGATTTCTGGCGGCGGCACGGAAATAACCGCCTGCCGCCGAGCCCAAGGTCGTCGCCCCAGCTCGTTACTCCAATACTTGTAGACCAAGTTCAAACAGTCGCAGCTAAACTGGAAACACTACGCAATCTGGGGCCACTGTGGCTGAGCGGTTAGACTGCTCGCATCCCACCTACGCGATCCGGGTTCAACCCCCAGCCGGGGTCACACCCGGATTTTCACAAGTGGGAATTGTGCCGGACTATGCCGCTGGTCGGCGGGTTTTCTAGACGATCTCCCGTTTCCCTCACCCTTATACGGCGCTGTTTCTTACTCGCCTCGCTTCACCCTCTTCGGCTCTCAAAACCTCGATTTTAAGAGCCGCCCAAATCTCTCCACTCCACTCCACTCCACTCTACTCGCTCCTTCCCGGCTGCACACTTGGCTTGCATAGTAGTACGGCGTCGTGCCCAAGCTTGCCAATCACGCGGCAATATTCCGTCAGCTTTCACTTTCGTTGAACGGGAGAAAGCGTGTGCACAGGTAGGCCACGGCTTGGGTTGCCCGAAAATTCTGCGGTCGATAACATCGCGAGCTCAAAGACCAAGCATTTGAAACAAAAAGACAGTCGCAATCATACTGTTACACACGGGCCCATTATTGGACAGGCTTGTTCACTTCCCACCCTTTCCACGGGACGTTCAGTGGTTGTTCCTCCCCGACGACGTCATAGGTGGCCGGTAGTGGGAAAAGAGGAAGGGAAGCCACNTCGCGAGCTCAAAGACCAAGCATTTGAAACAAAAAGACAGTCGCAATCATACTGTTACACACGGGCCCATTATTGGACAGGCTTGTTCACTTCCCACCCTTTCCACGGGACTTTCAGTGGTTGTTCCTCCCCGACGACGTCATAGGTGGCCGGTAGTGGGAAAAGAAGAAGGGAAGCCAGAACTAGTATTTATCGACTGAGAGGTTGACGTCGCTCCCAATTGTTGGAAGAGTCAATGATCTGGAAATCATTACGCGAATTTTCTCGTCGCCATCTCCGTCGGTGCCACTCGAAGTATGACGAACATTCTGGACCAGGTCATCTCACCTATATAAACTGCGCAGAATCTGTGTTTCGGCACTCTTGAATGGCCAATAGTGCCAAGATCATCCGACGTGGGCAAGTTGAGAGGCAGCGGGCGACTACACAGTGACCAGTGACTATTTGCTGCAACAAGCGACATGAAGAAAGTAGCAAACGCCGAGAATGCTGGCTACCTATTTCCCGAATATCCGAATAAAAAATGAACTTGTTGATTGACTCAGATATTTTATTTTTCTTTAAAAAAAAAAAAACATGGGGATCTCACGCACATTAGCGAGATATCTTCAATCTTTAGTAAACTGAAGGATCGGGGATATATCGCATGATGTGATGAACTGCTTTCTTCCAAAATTGTAATTACAAAATAGTAAATTATTATAATAAAATAATCGATATTTAATTATTTTGTGTGTCGTATTCTTTTTTCTCGCATAACTTTAAAGTAGTGATATGGACACTCGACTATTTACGGAAAGATCTGCATATAGAATGATAATAAAGACTCTAGTATAAAAATGCTTGGATAGTTGACTGCATACAAAACATCAATTCCGTCGACATGTACAAATATGAAGAAAGTTGGCGAACGAATGTAATTTCCATACGTATGGGTGGGTGACAAAATGAAGGATTGTTCGAAGGATCGATGGAAGGTTTGGTATTGATCGAATGATTGGGATTTATCGAATGATTGTAATGGGTCGCTGAGAAATGGCGCTGATTGTGGTGTATGCGTTGCTGATTGCGGTGTGTGCGGTACTGATTGGAATGCATGTGGTTCTGATTGTAGTGCGTGCGGTGCTGTTTATGGTGCGTGCGGTGCTGATTGCGGTGCGTGCGGTGTTTATTGCGTTGCGTGCGTTGCTGATTGCGGTGCGTGCGGTGCTGATAGAAGAGAATTGCAAAGGATTGGTGGAAAGATTGACTCCTGCAGACTGACTCCTTCTGCAGGAGTTAGAGACTCACTCCGGCAGACTGACTCCTGGATTGGAGTGTGGACTGGTGTGGATTGCTAGTTGCTGTGCTGATTGCGGTGTTGATTGATGGAAATATTGCGAGATTAATCGAAATATTGATGAAAAAACAAGTTTTTTATTAATTGTATTAAAGTTATAAGAATTTATTTTTGTGTTCAAGGTTATTCAAGTTCATGGGCACATGGTCAAGGTCACAGATGTGAGGTCAAGGTGAATGTCATCCGGATATAACATATTGGTCGGGGTCATTAGTGCCTTCTTGGTGGTTGAAAATTTAAACAAATGACAAACGAAAAAATCAAAATGGCGGGTGTAGTGCATTCGGCAGATTGAGCATAGATGAGCGGGGTGGAGGTCGGCTGACTGATTTACTAATGCGAAACATTGGAATGAGGAGAAGAATTTAATACAGGGGGGGGGGCAGTCATCTGCTGGACATGGTGCTGTGGAAAATATCCGGAAATGTAAGATTTAAAAATAAAAATAATTTGTTAAAAATTAATTGTTAATAATACTTTTTGTTAATTTTTTTTATTCATGGGACATTTTTGGGATTTTTGACAAATGTTTGGGTTCAATGTCAAAGGTCACCAGGTTAAGGCCAAATGTTAAGGTCACCTAGATTCAAGATGGTGGTAGTTATCAGTAATGTATTATGCTCGCTGACTTTGACTTTTATGAATTTATTCTAATTTTACAATTTTTTCTTGTTTTTAAGGTCATCCAAGGTCTCAATTATAGTGCCAAGGTCACAGGTCAAGGTCAGCAAGGTCAATGTCACCAAGGTCTAGGTCACCAAGGTCAAGGTCACCAAGGTCACGTCGTCCAACACTGTGGTTGGGTGACGTCATAACATGGTGGCTAGTTGGTTCCAGTTTCTCGTACCCTCTAAACAAAAACATTTAAAATTTTAATTTTATAATTTTTTTTAATATTTGTTTAGATATTTTTATAAATATTGACGGATTTTTTTAATTTGGAATGTTTTGGTTTTTTAGGAATCTTTGTGTTCAAGGTCAAAGTGCACTGGTGTCAAGGTCAAATGTCACAGTCACATACGCCTATCATGGTGGTTAAAATGGCTGAGAGAACCAATATTCGTGACGGTCGGCTCCGGCTGCGATCCCAGATCCCGTATATCGATTTGGCATACCCTATGCATATAAAACCAATATGGCCGCCAGTTCTCTGCCCTCGAGAAGCCAGCCTCCCAAATCCTCCCGTGAGATCGAAAAATTCTATTGTGCGGCTAATTTTTTTTAACTCTGGGAATCTGTGTTTTTAGGGGAAAAAGAAAATTTTAATGGGAAAAAAAGGAAATTTTGATGAAAAGGGGTAATTTTGAATGAAAATTGTTTAATTTAAGCGAAAGAAGGGAAATTTTAAGGAAAAATGGCCGCCGGGGACCGTAATGACAGAGTCCCGATGCCCCTCGCCCTTGGCCACAAACATACCAAATCATCCTACTGAAATACACATAAACGGTTTCGTGGGAACCAAAATTATCAATGCCGAAGCGTTATGGCAAATCGTCATTACCACTCCTTATGTGTCATCTGCAAACGGCACGCGGAACAGATAGGAGTGAGAACGAAAGACAATTGGCTTTAGTTCCAAAACTGCCGCTAGGATGTAAGGAGACCATTAACNAACAGATAGGAGTGAGAACGAAAGACAATTGGCTTTAGTTCCAAAACTGCCGCTAGGATGTAAGGAGACCATTAACAAGCACAGACACCGCAATCACGTGAACAGACGATATGTCGAAACCACTCTCCGAATGCATCTTTACTCCAGGAAAAACTGCAGACATACACGCTACATAACATGGGCACGTGGAAGGTAACAACGGGTGTTGACCTGAGAAATTTGCTGCGTTGCAGCGCAGGGTTACATATAGACAGAAATGAAAGCAATTTACTAAGCCTGGGCTCGACTGGAAACTAGCGAAACATTACTGGTGACTTGTAATCCTCCANAGAAATGAAAGCAATTTACTAAGCCTGGGCTCGACTGGAAACTAGCGAAACATTACTGGTGACTTGTAATCCTCCAGATGAAATTAACTAAAATGATGTTACAGAGGTAGGCAGGTAGGTAAGCAGGACCTGACGACAGTGAGGTTATTGAGTCGGAGTTAGTTGTTCAGAGNAGAAATGAAAGCAATTTACTAAGCCTGGGCTCGACTGGAAACTAGCGAAACATTACTGGTGACTTGTAATCCTCCATATGAAATTAACTAAAATGAGGTTACAGAGGTAGGCAGGTAGGTAAGCAGGACCTGACGACAGTGAGGTTATTGAGTCGGAGTAAGTTGTTCAGAGAAGCATGATCGGGGAAGGAATCGGCCATGGCCTACACTAATGATCCATCCCAGGATTCTTCTGGAGTATTTCGGGAAACCATGTGAAACCCTAAATCAGGAAGGCTGGGCTGAGAATTGAATTCTAGTTCCGAAAGTTAGTCTGCTTGTTAACCACGGCGCCACTCCGTTCGGTATTAAGTTACAAAAAGAAAATGTATTTTAAAATATAAAAACATCACAATATAATGAAAGTAAGCTCAAAATAAATGAACCTGACACTTATAAAATGTTAGGTCAAAATGTTGACATTTTTATTTAAAAATATTTCGTACCATACTTGCATACGGTACACATCTTCATGCTAATCATTGATTTCGAAAGTTTTAGTGTACAATCTCTCAACATACAAAATAAGTTGATTAAATTGACGTGTACAGAGAGATAAACGCATTGGAACGCAGTGTACAATCTCTCAACATGCAAAATAAGTTGATTAAATTGACGTGTACACAGAGATAAACGCACTGGAACGCGTGCAGAGGATTTGGTACATAAATTAGACCGAAATAAGTAAATTTAATTTAATAGGTATTTGGAAGCCATCATTGAAACAATAAGAAAGGGCAATCCTAGATAACGGCTTTTGCCAACTTTATGAGCAACTATTTACTCATACTGGTGCATTTATAATGCATAAAATCTTGCGCCATAGCAAAATATAAAATTTTGCGTTGTCGGAAATACGCAATGGTCTGGTAATATATTTTTTCACACAGTTTGTAAAAAACGTGTATTTAGGATTGCCCTTTCATTGTTTTTTCTACAGGATGTATTTAAATTGGACCGACAAACTTCTGCAAGCTAATCACGAAAAACGAAAATGAAAACATACGTCGTGTGGTCTAAATTGAATCGTAAGGATTAGTTCTTCAGGTCCTACCTCAAAAATGTGTACCGCCCGTACGATTCACTTTAGATCACAGGTCATAAATACGTTTGCACCTTTTTCGCGATTAGTCTGTTGCCGAAGTTTGTCAGTTCAATTTATACACATGCTGTATACTGGATTCCATAAATCTGTTTAATACGATTAACGTTTATAGTGGTAATGTAAGTGCCATATACTCTTAACTTGAATTCAGTTGTGTACAGCCCATCACCTCTTAGCGGTTGATCGGCTAACTTGTGTTCTTATTTTTTTGTGTAACATTTACCATTATTATTAATATGTCTGGGGAAAATACGTCATGCAATAATTGTACCTGAAAGAAGTCAGCTTTCGCATTGTTTTTTTTTTTTCACTTGTGTAGTTATTGACATGTTGCTATAGACCCCAGTTTCCTCGCTACTGCTTCTTGCTCGCCTCGGCTTGACTTTCGCGCTTTGACATTTCTGTTTAATTACTCCGAAATAGGGGGTGCTCTATATAACCCCGACTATCTCGAATCAAGTGTTTGTAAATAAACCCTTTGAATGCTGTAGTGTTTTGGCCTCCTAAAATTTCCGTTTACTGTTGCGCTGTCGTAAAGTCTGATTGACAGTAAACTGAAGTAACAGTATTAAATTATCGTGCGCGCCATAAATGCTCTGTGCCTCGCTGCATTGAGTGTTCACCTGGCATATCTCCACTCCAAACGAAATTGTTTGTTTTTGTACGTATTGCATTAGACAAGAAACGAATTACGCTCGTGTTCGGTTTCCACTCGATTTATTATTCGTAGTTGGCAGTTCGCACCTGGTCGTCTGCTCTGTAAATTCCTTTAAACAATTTTTTTTTTTTTGGGAGAATCACTTTTCTCGTGCCAGGTTTCATTCCACCGGTGCTCCAAGTTATCTTACTACCAGCCATATCTCCCTCCGCCATAACGTTGCGTTGCGTCACGTCCGCTCCAGCCGGCACCCGAACGTGTAAATTGCTACCACCTTCGATGGCCGCTTAGCCTGATAGTATTTCGCTTGTTCGAGACCTAGAAGCGCGGGAGCGTTAAGGACGACACAGGTACGTGCAACTTATGTCTTATCGCCTCTACGCACAGGATGTTAAACTGGCGCGTGGTCTTTTCGTCAGTTTCAGTTTGAGATTATGAGATTAGTTTATGACTGAGTAAGACGGGTAAAGTGTGATGCATGTTTTTGTATAATTGTAAATATTGTGTACCCGAATTTTGTACCTCTAAATAGTTATGAACAAATACTCAGTAGTATTTTTACACAAAAAAATAATAGAGATTTTGAGAGAACAGTCGTGAAATTGACATTTGTTTACATACCGTATAATTTTTATTAAATGCGATTCTTTGACAATACTCAAAGATAATGAAACGTTTTAAATGAAAGCAGTTTTACTGAAGTTGTACACATCGTTTGACGTTACAAGCAAACGGCCAGCGTAATTTCTAAAGTTAATCAAGTGGAAACTTTTCGCTCGCCAGACTCTCCCCAGTCACAGAGAAAGGCAGCAAATAACTTCTCTTGAATGACTCTTCTCAATATGTTATGTCCCAAATATTTTAATGTCCCAGTTAAATACGTCTTGCAACACACATGATAANTTAGTTTGAGATTATGAGATTAGTTTATGACTGAGTAAGACGGGTAAAGTGTGATGCATGTTTTTGTATCATTGTAAATATTGTGTACCCGAATTTTGTACCTCTAAATAGTTATGAACAAATGCTCAGTAGTATTTTTACACAAAAAAATAATAGAGTTTTTGAGAGAACAGTCGTGAAATTGACATTTGTTTACATACCGTATAATTTTTATTAAATGCGATTCTTTGACAATACTCAAAGATAATGAAACGTTTTAAATGAAAACAGTTTTACAGAAGCTGTAAACATCGTTTGACGTTACAAGCAAACGGCCAGCGTAGTTTCTAAAGTTAATCGAGTGGAAACTTTTCGCTCGCCAGACTCTCCCCAGTCACAGAGAAAGGCAGCAAATAACTTCTCTTGAATGACTCTTCTCAATATGTTATGTCCCAAATATTTTAATGTCCCAGTTAAATACGTCTTGCAACACACATGATAAACTCACTACTGCAAATGCGGACTGGCCAGTCCCAGCACTTGAAACATCTCGTATCCTAAAGTGACTATAAACTTGAGATAACGGACACATTGCAGGGGCAAAGTACAATGATAAATCACGCCTGTATTATAACATATATATCGCAACTCAGAGTGGCCCGTAGTACTAGGACCGCTGCCTTGGTGGCGGGGAAATACATAACCTCAAATATTACAACCACTGAATAGAATTATATCAAACAACCTTTATTCATCTTGATGCAGAATATACAATCTGTAAATGACCAAGAACACTCAAATCTCCTGTTGTACCAACAAGCTTTCTATACAACTATATTTCATCGCCCAGTTCTAGTTTCATTTTTTTACGTGAATACAATACAGTTGAAAACGGCCTCATAATTTTATATACCGTCTATGAACGTCGGATAGAGTCTATTTCCTTTTGGTACCATCAAAATGTATTTTCTGTTAAAATGTATTGGTCTGGTTAGGAAATTGTGTATTTCAAATTCTTATACATTCCAAAGAAGTTAGCGGATGCGCAAATTTTATGATGGCAGCAAAGTTTTTGCAGTATCTCCACTGCTCTTTTATACATTAAAAATGGAAGCTTCTTAGTTTCCCTTTGCGGATGCATTTTTTACTAGTAATAACAAACTACGTTAAGTATTTTTTTTATCGTCGGTAGTTCGTGCATGTATGTGCGTGAACTATTCACCTGCATGTTTGCAAGAATATTGGAGTATGACGCCAGAGCCATCGAAACTGAATTTAAAATAATAAACAAATGGAAGTAAGTCTTTTAAGAATATTTACTTAAATGTACTGCATTAATGTTATTACACTCAATTCGGACCCGAAATAATACATGATTATTACTAGTTGGGTTATTTCGTCAAGGAGATTAACATACAATATATAGTCCTGTGAGAAATCAGAACGTATATTTGGGGGGAAGGGGGTATCACGTAAATCTGCACTAAGACCTCCGATTTTTTTCATTTAACTAATTTCCTTAATACTGCGGTGCCAATTCAATTTTCTCCCTTAAGGTTATTCAGGGAATATATGAATGCATAGCATGCGTTGCGAGTAAAGTGAGAATTGTGCACTGAAGCTGTGCTAATGGAAATGGTATCTGCTTGGTTTAATGCTGCTCTGCGCTCCGCTGTAGTATGTTGTATGCGTCATCATCCTGTATACAGGATGTACGATTGGCCGAATTGTGAGGGAGCAAGGACTGTAATGCCTTAGGCACAGAATATTATGGTTTATCGCCCGTCAACTGCAGAGGTGGCCGTACCTACTCCTCCCGCCCCTTTTTTACTTTTCCCCTTTCACGTTCCTTTCCTTCCTTCTACATCCCTTTTCCCTCTCTTTACCAACCATCACCCTCCCCTTCCTTTTCCTCTACCAGCCCTCCTGTTCTTCTTCCTCTTTACCACCCTTCTCCTCTTACATCTTTCTTTTCCCCTCTCCTCTTTATCAATTTCTCCTTCTCCCCTTCTTCCGTTTCTCCTCCTCTTTTTCTCTTTATCCTCCTCCCCTTATTCCCTTTCTCCTTCGCCCTTCATCACTTCATTTTCCACCCCTTCCCTTTCTCCTCCCCCCTCCATTCTTCCCTCTTATCATTCCTCTTACATCCTTTCTCCTCCCTCCCCCATATCTTTACCTCCTTCGACTGTCAACCCCCCTCCCTATATTCGTTGCAGCTTCCAACCACCTAGGTCGCCCTTTACTGCGCTAATTTTGCAAGTAAGAAATACAGAAATGCAGTAGGATCGCCAGCTCTACTCACATAAGTGCATGGTTGCCAACCCGTTTCTGATAGAGTACTTTTCGTGGATTGTTTCGTGTCCCGCCACAGTTTTGATTGAATACCTTTAAGGCCCCACGTTTTTTAACTCGTTAATAACTTGATGAACGAAAGAATTCCAGAAGTAAGGGGAAATATGTAAATTATTATTCATTTATGTTGGTTATTGTGATATAATACATAATGTGAGTTACTGTCGGTTCCCATGGCTGCTTGTATATACTTACTGGCATTGCTAAACATAAACTCATTGCATAGTTATACCTTGCGAATTGACATGAGTTTTAGCCTACGTATCTGAGTGCCCAATAATTAAAAATACACGCTTGTGTCGAATTCTGTGGTAAAATCTTGAAGGGACAATCACATATCTTAATTAATTTCCTAAGAAACTTCACGTATAGTGCCAGTTTGCCTACCGCACAATTGTCTTAAAAATTTGCTTATCAATCCATGACTTCTGGTTGAAATTTTAACTTGTAACTTGTTCGGTTAGTTTGTCAGCCAGTTTCTTTCTTTTGTGTTTTCGAAACGGCGGCCGTTTACATTTGAAAATAAAACTTTCATGATTGAATATTTGTCTGTATTATGAAGCACCTTTGGATCTCTCGTATAAATGTTCAAATACAATGTGTTTACAGTACTAATGTTAACTTTGTTTCGAGCGGTGTGTACTTTAGTCAGTGTAATTTATTAGACGTGGAAACTTGGAAGTATTTTTGACTGATTCTTAATTTGCATTAATTAATATTACTATTAGTTTTAATGATTTATTCAAGTTTTGTTTGGATTATGTATTAATAATTTGTTGACGAGGATATTGTACGTTATGGAATATTTTACATTATTAAGTGGTGGGGTATTGTTAACAGTACAGTAAGTGTAGTGCTCATTGTTCATTCTGCTCATGTCTGAAGCCAGTTTATACAGTCTGTTTGGTAACAACTCCTACAAACTCTGCCAGGTTATTCCTTATGAAAATATAATACGAAAACGTATGTACCACTTTTACCGTAAGTGATTATTAAGGGAGCTATGCGCCCCCGATTTCACCGATTTGTTACTTCATCGCAAATACTTGCTGATATTTTTAACTGAAAGCATTTCGAAACTCGATTTTCGGTGCGTATAGCTCCCTTAATAATAGCTTAAAGGAAAAGTGGTACATGCGTTTTCGTCTTATATTTTGACAATGAATACATTGCGGAGTTTGTCAGTGTTTTTCAACTTCATTTGGTATAATTACGCTTTCCGTAACGTATAACTGTTTCAGGGAATGTGAAAACGTAATAATACCGCTGATGAAGCTTGTCCTGGCGTATCGTGTTCCCTCTATAATTAACTTTTTGATGACAAACATTTGAAATAAACATAGCGTGAGTAAATCATATTTTCGTAATCTTGTTTGTTCCCTGTTTGTTGTAAAATGGTAGCGTAAAATTCACTTTAGTTTTCAAACAGCTATAAGACTTCTCGAAATCAACGTGAGTCACCTCCTTATATTTTGTTAACTGTGCATTTCAAGCTTACAAAGTTGTAAGCATAATGTGTCCTAACTAACTCATAAACAATAGAAAAATTGATTCAGTCTGAGGCTACGGTTTTGACCCCAAGCGCTGGAAAGAAGTGAAAATTAATTAAAGTCGCATAGACTCGCGAGTCTAATTCTACTGTTACACACTGAGAGAAAGGTTTGGTTGAGCCAAGCAAATTTATACGGTTGATTCAACCAAATATCTTGCTGTCAGGCAGATTTTTTTGGCTCAAAAACATGCGTTTGTTTGGTTCAAGTACATATTTTGTTAGCTGAACCAAATCAGTTTTATTGAATTTCATATTTGGTTAACTCAACAGAATATTTCGTTAAATAAATTATCTCTTTGTTTCGCCATATACAGACACACGTTTGGTTGGTTCAACCAAACCTTTCTCTGAGTGCATATAGTCCTTTTTTTTTTTAAATAAACTGACCGTGTATGAGTGAACTACGACTTGAAGTGCCAAGCATTGTAATTATTTGTAGGTGGCCCGATGGGAAAATTAATTGTATCCATGCCTGCCTCTCGATGCCTTCTGGTTATCACTAGGGCATATGGAGTACTGTTGTAAACTAGCTTGACCAACAAGCACCTCAAACCCTTTTGAAATGCGGCCAGGTACAGAATTTAACTAGTGCTTGCGTGTTACCGTCTTTGTGCAGGACTCACGCTGGACCAAGATGTGTGCTGATCATCTAGTATTTCTAGTGCTTTCGAAGAGGGTTATTTAGTTGGAGGGTGAATTCCGACGGCAGATTATGAATATGGCGTTTATAACCACCCCAAGATTCATCTGTGTTTGGGGGGGGGNTTTGTGCATATAGATAGCTGTGTGATGAGACTGTTTTTAAAGTGGTATTTGAAGACTTGGTGAGGAATATGCTGCACTTTACTTACTGATATATTTCGAAGTTTCTCTTGTTTAGTAAACAGACTTTGTTTTTCTTTGTTATCCAGAAACTGTTTCTTTTTAATTAACTGTTATTATTTAATGAGGACGAATGAAATAAATATAAGTAAAAAAAATCCATTGACTTATATAACATTTATTTAACGCTGCCGTAAAAATATCAATTATAATAAAAAAAAGAGCTACGACGTTTTCATTATTAGTAAGGTCAGTTACTTCAAAAGCATTTCCAGTGTCTTAGTGTGGTGAATTAAGAAATTGCCGTAACCACTTTCTTCTTTAAAGATAATTGCAAGTCTTTGTGAAATAGTTTACAAAACCTCGTATATTCCATTTAGTGTGTTTTAATATTTAATTATGTGTTAGTTACCAAATACATTAATGCAGAGAAAGCTGCGAAGCGTTATTACGTGCGAGTTTTTTGGTAATAACATATCTGCTATTTAAAAGGAGAACTCATTTATTGCTACTGCTTGACAGTTATTGTAATGGAATAGTTATTCAAAGTATTGGAGATGACAAAGTTTAATATTGTGCGACTCTGTTTATAAACCAGAATTTACAGACATATATTAAATTTAGTACCTCCGGAATAAATCAAGTAAAGTAGTAGTTAAATGGTTTTTAAAATTCATTTAGCACGATAAAGATAGTAAATATCTAGTCAGGAAATTAATTCCCCACTATCTTGAACACAGTGTATTATTACATCTAAAAATAACATTTCATGTATACTTATCTTGTTAAGGGAACAACAAAAATTAGTATTGTATTAATAAAGGAATTATGATCAGTATTATCGTTTTTCAGTGTCTGCATTTTTGAAACCACTGATAATTAATTAATCTGTGTCATTTATACTTTTCTTTAAAATCATATTTTAAAAACTTCTCAATAATTTTTCGAAATTTGTAAAGTCGACAGAAAATGTTCCCGGAGACTATTGATATTCGGATTTTCAGAAGAGTATAAAGTTAATTAATTGTCTTCAACATATGATAGGTGAATCTGTATGAGAGGTTGGCGTTAATTTTGCCGTTGAGGACATAACACTAAATGTTTTAAAGTTGAAACATTTTCTGAAACTCGAACTCGAGTTTTGAAATAGAGTAGACTGTTGGTATTTGACATGGAACAATAATTATTGTAGCATGTGTTGCATTGCATATTGCTTCTAATATAATTGATTTTGTTCTATGGCTGGAATAGGCCTATGTAATTTATGATTTTCTCCTAAACGATGCCGTATACTGAAACATTATAAATTACGTCTTGTATAGGTCTGGCAGAGAGGTTCTAAGCAATAAAATAACTAGAAATGGAAATATGAATTATTCCTTATTTGAACGACTACCATTTTGGATCCGGTGAAGTGATTTTGCTGTTCCATAGAACTCGTCCGAAACACGCTAGTCTATCAAAAAGTCCATATCTTTCTCTAATACATATATATGTATGTATATATAATTTCATGTACATACACAGTGATAGACAAAAGTATTCGTCCAGAGAGAATGGTAAGCGAAATATCAATATTCTATCTACTGTGGAAATAATTAACAAGTGATTGTCTGCAGAGGTCTCAGGAATAGATAAATGAAACCTTCTGATTGTAGAAAAGGAATGTATTTTATACAGATAACGGAAAAATACATGAAGTCTCCTTGAGGGACATTTTTTCCGTGAACATAAATATTTGTCCATTCCCCGACTATTACAAAACAAAACCAGTAATATTGATCTAAATACTTAGTTTGCATACCCTTTCTGTTATTATTGCTGTAAATCTTTTTTCCTTAGAATGCACAAGGTTCCGCGTAATATTCGAGCCAACATTGTTCCATTATTTCTGAAGTAACTCTTTCAGTTGTGGTTTGCTGGGGATGTGGTGTTTTCCCAGCCTTTTCGCCAACTCACTCAAAGATGTACTATCGGATTAACATCTGGTGACTGAGGATGTATTTTAAAATTATGTGGAGTGTTGTAAAGCAGCCACAGGCGTACAATTTTCGCCTTATGCTTGAAGACATTGTCGTATTGACAGTGAAAATCATTTGCAATGCCTGGTTTTTCTGCGCTCTTCGATAGATTGTCTTTGAGTATTTGAAGATAGACGAATCTGTCCATATACCCTTCGATGAACACCAGTTCCCCCACTCCTGAGGCCGACATGCAACCCAAAATCATGACCCCACCACCTCCATTTTTAACTGTGGCTTGCAAGTTACTTTGTTCAAACTCAGTGTTTTGTTTGCACCACACAAACTTTCTAACATCATTGCTATAACTATTGAAATTACTTTCATCTGAAAATAAAACTTTCTCCCGGAATTCTGTATCTTCTGCACGTACACTTTCGCAAACTACAGCCGTTTAGCCCTGTTCGTCTTATTTATGTAGGTTTTTTTTTCGTAGGACCGTAGCACGATTGAGAACCCTTCGTACGGTCCGTGACGTAACCTGTTCTTGTAAATATTTGTTCACTTGAGCTGTTATGTCGGACGAACTCGTTTTTGGATTATTTTTAATATAATTCATTACATACCTCTGGTCTCTGTGTGATAGTTTCTGCGGACGGCCGCTTCTTTCCTTGTTGGTGAGCACTGTTTGATCTTGAAATCTTTATACAACACTTTTGATGGTCAAACAACTTCTTCCCACAATTTTTACGATATCAGAAAATGGTTTTCCTTCTGATCTAAGTCTTGTTACAGTCCCCCTTTCTTCAACGGGCGTTTCTTTAAATTTTCGCCCCGTCTCACAACACTGTTCCACTGCAGCCGGTCGATCATTCACCATCTGACCACGGAACTCAAGTGAACCCACAGAACTGATACGTGTTAGCGGAAAGATCCCATGCACACTTGTAAACGTCAAGCGGATGAATACTTTTGTCCAGGCATCCACAGCGACACATCATCATAATTTGAGACTTAGGTGTATTTCCTCGTTGATTCTGGAATTGTTGCGCGTAGACACATAGGATAACATTCATTCTTTCATCTGTTGTAATATAATTGTGTATCTATAAGCGGAACATGGGATATTATACACGTTATTATTGCAAATGCAAGAGGGCGAATACTTTTGTCCATCGCTGTATACATGGAAGAATACATAAGCGCTTACACACGATGAGGGATGGATACCACGATCTGCCGAAAGTGATTAGACAGAATGGTTCCTCCGTTGGTGGCGTGCCGTTGTCTTCCGCAGTGTGTTCAACTAGATCCATCAACAATTGCCGGGAATCGAACCTAAATTCCCCGGTTAAAAGCAACAACGCTACCCATTACACTATGAAGGTTGTCACACACACACACGCGCGCGCGCGCATACATACATACATAATCATACACACAGAGTGGTCCGCCTGTCGTGAACACCCCCAAAATTTCAGGAACTTTTGCAGATCACGAAATTAGATTTTAGCAAAATTAAATTACTTACGGGAGCAAGAAATTTGCCACAAAGTGACAATTCGTAACACTTGTATGGACAGAAATATTTAAACCACATATGATTTTTTCCCCTGAAAATAGACTTTTATTTTAACGGCATCTGAACGTATGTACAACAAGGAATTCAGCCATATAGCATATCAAATGAAAGTAACACAAAAACGCCAAGAAATAATGTGCAATATGATTAAGTTAGGTGGGTCATTAGCATGGGGCAGTGGACCTGTACTCACAGATGTAAGCAAGCAACACGCGCCGTGACTCATCCTGGCGGGGCAGCTTCCTGATAGCAGCGCAACACCAGTCACCGTAATCTGTTATGGTTAGTGGTATTGCAGTGTGTGGCTGTACTTACGCAATGAAGTTCACGAATGAGGAAAAATGGGACGCTCTACTTATTTACGGTGAGTGTGCGGAAATGCCAAGCAAGTCGTCCAAATGTATGGTGAAAGGTATCCTAATCGGACGCCCATCTCACGACAAAAGGTATGAAGAATTTCCACACGTCTCTTGTCACGAGGTGATTGGAATTCCACAACACGTGTGCGACGAAGGACTGCTACGGGCGAGACGCATCAATACGATGTGTTGGCAGGTGTCGATGCAAACCCCCGCATGGGTACGCGAGAATACCCACCAGGTTCCTTCGAATAAGTAAAAAAAGTGTATTATGGATACTGCGCCAACGGAAATTCCATCCATATCACGTGGCTCTTTATCAGGCATTACGTGTAGGTGATTTCCAGCAGCATGTTCAGTTTTGTAGGTCTCTTGTGATGCCTGTAAGGGATTAAAGCAATTTTCTGAAGTATATAATATTTACCGATGAAGCGACCTTCACAAACCATGGACGCGTAGATTTACGAAATATGCACTACTGGGCGACGGAGAATCCCTGTTGGCTCCGGCACTTGGAGCACCAGCGACAGTGCAAAGTCAACTTGTAGTGTGGAATCGTTGGCGAATACATCAGGGCCATACTTAATTCCAGGGACAGTGACCTTTTGTTCGCATCTCAATTTCCTCAGAGAGACTTTACCGGCACTTCTGGAAGACATACCGCTCGAGATACGTAGTGATATGTGGTTTCAGCATGATGGTTGTCCTGCGCATTTTGCTTTGGTGGCGAGACAAGTGTTAAATGAAATGTTTCCAAACTATTGGTTAGGACGCGGCGGTGTTGTAAGATGGCCATCTTGCTCCCCGACTTCACACCTCCCTTGTTTTTCCTGTGGGGAACACTGAAAGATAGTGCGTTCAACATGGTTCCTACGATACCAGAAGACATGCTGGAACGTATTGTGGCAGCTTGCATATGCATTACGCCAGAAACACTTCAGGCCGCTCGTCGCGCGCTACATGTGCATTTACAGATGTGTATTGCTGTCGATGGCAAACAGATCGAGAACATGCTGTGAAAAGACCTAATGTGAAGCGTTTCAACCATAAGTTTGCTATTTTGTACTATGCATGCGGATGCGATTGCATTTCTCCTTATGTTGGTTTGTTCTATTTTNCAACCATAAGTTTGCTATTTTGTACTATGCATGCGGATGCGATTGCATTTCTCCTTATGTTGGTTTGTTCTATTTTTGCTGTGCATCTGTACGCACTCGTTACTCAGTACAGTTAATGACTAGGGAAGAAATCTCCTGAATTATGTTGGTATCTGAATAAAATGTAATGTATTGATATCAGACTTGCACTCACATTGCCCGTTTCCCCTCTGCTGCGATGCTCTCCTATGTTCAATATCGCATTCCGTGCCCCATGCCTTATTACGGTAGGGGCTATGCTGCTATAAGAAAGCGGTCCTGCCAGGATGAGTCACGGCGCGTGTTGCTTGCTNCAACCATAAGTTTGCTATTTTGTACTATGCATGCGGATGCGATTGCATTTCTCCTTATGTTGGTTTGTTCTATTTTCGCTGTGCATCTGTACGCACTCGTTACTCAGTACAGTTAATGACTAGGGAAGAAATCTGCTGAATTATGTTGGTATCTGAATAAAATGTAATGTATTGATATCAGACTTGCACTAACATTGCCCGTTTTCCCTCTGCTGCGATGCTCTCCTATGTTCAATATCGCATTCCGTGCCCCATACCTTATTACGGTAGGGGCTATGCTGCTATAAGAAAGCGGTCCTGCCAGGATGAGTCACGGCGCGTGTTGCTTGCTTACATCTGTGAGTACAGGTCCACTGCCCCATGCTACCGGCCCACTTAAGTTAATCATATTGCACATTATTTCGTGGCGTTTCTGTGTTACTTTCCATTGCTTATGCTATATCACTGAATTCCTCTTTCTATGTACTTTAATATGCCGTTGAAATAAATGTTTGTTTCCAGGGGATATATCATGTGTGGTTTTATTATTTCTATCCATACACATGTCACGAATATTCACTTGGCAGGAAATTGCTTGCCCCCGTACGTAATTTCATGTAGCGAAAATAGCATTTTGTGATCTGCAACCATTCCGGAAATGTTGGAGGTGTACACTTTAGGTGAACCATCCTGTATATGCATATAAAAATAAAAAGTCCATATTTCTTCATAATCGGTGGAAGGGGCTGTGGTTATGTAGTGCTCACACACACTCGCCTCCAAGCGGTATGCATGGGAGTTTAAGCAAATACTCTGCGATTTTATTGGTGGAAATCCTTCAGCAAGTTTGAACACAGGGACTGCCCTATTTTCGCACAATTCAGTTATTACTTTCGTAGGTTTACCATTCAGAAAGAGCCAGTTGTTGCTGTGCAAAAAGTCTCTCTCTTTCTCTCCGCGCGTGTGTGTGTTTGTTGTATTTCTTAGATTAAGGCACTGACAGTTTCTATCAAAATGTAGTTTCGTTAAAAAAAAAAAAAAAAGCCTTATTGCAAGGTAGATATGTAGGTTGTTCACAGTTAGTAAAACATTTTAAATTGTTTGGAAGGAAAGCCATGCTCGTAACAGCATAGATTTTGCGTGTAGGCCTAAACATGACTGGTATATCTAATGGTGACAACAATTTATGAACAGTAGTGCTTATTGCTTTGTTCAAATTGGTAGTCACAGAAACAAGTTTATAGGCTATTCACGGTAAAGTGAGCACTTTTGAAAACCCTCTCATTCAGAATTAAGAGCCGATTAATATATTTTACTTTAGCCTTAAACGTTAACTTCCGAGTGCGGTGGAACATACACACTGTGTTTATTACTTACATGACAATATTTATTTAAAAAAAGGATGGTTAAAGGATAACAAATGGTTGAAATAAAAAAGTAACTAGGGCCTCAAAAGTGCTCACTTTACCGTGAACACCCGGTAGTTTGTTGTATACTCATTGCATTAAGAAAAGTATGTTTTGTAAAAATTCCAGTGTCGCTTATTCGACTTATGATTACTAACAGCTTCCTCCACGACAGTGTTTATTTTTATTTGTAGAAATGTTTTTGTGGGGAAGGGAAGAGAGAAAGAAACTCAATACTGCGTTAATAAAAAGTGCTTTATTGACGTTGAACCAACCATATCAATAGTGATATGAGAAGGGAAGCTGGAGAAAGCGGAGAGCTGGCAGTACGCCAAGTGCCCCTGTCAGAGTTCCGCGCCTGGCAGACGGCTGAGTGTGTGCGCGTGACGAGTGGCGCCGGCACAGCGGCCCAGCAGGCCGCTAACTAGGTTACACTGTTTATCTGCTGGTTATACGTCGCCACCCCCTCTGGTCCTGCCAGCCTGCCGGCCGGCCGGCTGCGCAAACTACCCCTCGGCCACGTGTTGGTTCAGTTTGCCGAACCCCCTTCCCCTTTGCAACGCCTACCTACCCTACGGCGCTGTTTCCCCGGCAGCTGGTTTCATTTCCCGCCGGCGTGGTTTCCTCCTATCCCGCTTGTTCTCTGCCGTTATGGTCCATACGGTATAAGAAGGCCGTTTTCTGACAGTTCGGCGAAAGTAGCGCCAGTGTTTACATCTGACTNGGCATACATACTCAATACAGTTTATAAAAACCAAATAATTGCTTTTAGTGAAAAACAAGTATACAACTTTACGTTTCAATTTAAATTAATAATTTTATTGTTATGAACTATTTTCTTTCGTACGGTGCCAACACTACAATATACACAACGAAGCGACCAGTCAGGTGATACAATGTTGTAGCAATGATAGTAAAATTTGTTTCACTGCTACGGAGTTGGTGGTTCTGAATTTCGGAGACCTGTCAGAAAACGGCCTTCTTATACCGTATGGACTATACCACCGCGGAAACAATTCTCACCCGTAATTAAATGTTACTTGAATATTGGCGAATTTTATTCCAAAAGTAAACCATCACTCTTACTCCTCTAGTGGCGTGTTTTATAATTATTTATGTCTTCTAAACTTTCGACAATTTTATTATTATGTCAAACGCTATTAATATGGGCACTTTTTAAACATTTGTGTGTGTTACATACGTATTCACTCTAATTGCCGTAAAAATTTGTTGCACCAAGGAGGAACCGTTGGATTGAACCGTAATGTTATTCGTGTGATGGTATTGTGGAAAGGAAAGCAGGATTACTGCATCCCTTCATCAGACGATGTTCCCATATGTTCGTCCTAAGACGAGGGCACCGGTTTGTACCTCGCTGGACCACCTCGCCTAGATACATGCGTCGATAAAGTCGGGTATTGAAATCTATCAAACTTCGTATTATATACCCCGCATTTGTTGCTGATTATGCTACAAATTATGGTCACTTCGACATGGAGACGGCTGGCGTTCAATCTGCTCCCACAGGTGCAGGGGATAGCAACCCGGAAATTTCGCGGATTCATTCGGTAGCTAGCCAAACTCCGCAATACTTTGTGTACTTGGGCGTCAGTAAGTTGTTCGTTGGTTCTTGATCCACTTTAACCGCTGACCAGGTAGCAAGGGATTCTGTCATTGTTTTCCTTGCAGGTTGAAAGTGGTTCGGGACGTGCCTAACAAACTGTGGTCCTGAAGAAACATAAACTCAAATGTACATGTGGTTGAAGTTTAACTTGCCCTCAAATGATTTCGCAAAATGCCCGAGTCTCTAAAATGGGCTACGAATCATGTGACTTGTCAGGCANTTAACTTGCCCTCAAATGATTTCGCAAAATGCCCGAGTCTCTAAAATGGGCTACGAATCATGTGACTTGTCAGGCATTATAAGCATTAAAACATGATTTTAACACTCTTGGAAACCACATCTGTGTGCGGAAGACTGTTTCGTGGAAACCGGCTCCTGGCACTCAGCCAAAAAATAATATAATACAAGGAACTGCAGGATGTCTTCAACACATAGCATACGTATACCAATCCCATATTTGTAATCACCTGTAGAACTAGCCGTGTAAATAATTCAGACAATGTTGTAAATATGATCAGTGCTTAAATTTATATTCCAAATATAACTAATATGCAGGCGAAGTTATTTAATGCTCATGTTTCTTGCTCANTTAACTTGCCCTCAAATGATTTCGCAAAATGCCCGAGTCTCTAAAATGGGCTACGAATCATGTGACTTGTCAGGCAATATAAGCATTAAAACATGATTTTAACACTCTTGGAAACCACATCTGTGTGCGGAAGACTGTTTCGTGGAAACCGGCTCCTGGCACTCAGCCAAAAAATAATATAATACAAGGAACTGCAGGATGTCTTCAACACATAGAGGTTTATAGCATACGTATACCAATCCCATATTTTTAATCACCTGTAGAACTAGCCGTGTAAATAATTCAGACAATGTTGTAAATATTATCAGTGCTTAAATTTATATTCCAAATATAACTAATATGCAGGCGAAGTTATTTAATGCTCATGTTTCTTGCTCANTATCAGTGCTTAAATTTATATTCCAAATATAACTAATATGCAGGCGAAGTTATTTAATGCTCATGTTTCTTGCTCAATTAGCTACATAGACTTGATCTAGTTTTACACTAAACCCTTCATATAGCTCTGCATTTTTTTGACATTGGCTGTGGGTAATTGTAGCACGCAACTGCTTTCTTCCAAACGATTGAACTGCTGTCGTCTGCTTCCAAAGACAATACTTTGCCAATATGTAGTATTCGTCGTTGTTCCCTGTTGGTACCCCTGGTGACGAAGGTGATAAAGTTGAACACGTGAAGAGCATTGGTATGCTATATTTATCTGTGATTGGCATCTGGAAATGCTTATAGTAAAGAAATGGGGTCCTATGAAGCTGCCTCATTTCACTTAATGGTGGCCAAAGTGTGTCAGGGATGCTGTATTTAAAATTAAAGTTTTTGTGCCATACTTTGGGAAACAATCTACCTATTATTACCAAATTTGGCAACCAAGTATTACTTCGGTACGCCATGTAAATTTATGCTTATTGTAGGCCAAACACTTATTTTAAAAACGGCAGCCATATAAACATTTTAGCTTAGTATGCTATATCTACGAAACCATGTAACTAATTTCAACTTAACTTGGTATGCTNAGCCATATAAACATTTTAGCTTAGTATGCTATATCTACGAAACCATGTAACTAATTTCAACTTAACTTGGTATGCTGGCATTATCTTTTACGACTTTCATACGTGTCTGTAGAAAGTCCTTTTGCTCTACCATTTTTTGAAATACCACCACATGAAAAATAACATTTTTTTTGTCATATCTCAGGAAACAATCAACTGATCCCGACCAATTTCAAGCGACAAGTTATGCTTTTGTAGTCNTTTTTTTTTGTCATATCTCAGGAAACAATCAACTGATCCCGACCAATTTCAAGCGACAAGTTATGCTTTTGTAGTCTAACTAAATTTCTGTGACTTAAGGGGGTAGTCTCGCATTATCAGTATAACAGTCATGTAAATATTTTAGGTTGGTATGCCGTATGTTCCAAATAATATCACAAACTTTATATTCTAGCACTATCTATGACTAACATAGAAATTATTTGTCCGTCATTTATTAAGATAGGACCACATGATAAAATGCGCTTTTATACCGTATGTCGGGGACCATTCAACCGATTGTCCCTCAAATTTTGCACACAGGTATGGTCCATGCTGTATAAGAAGGCCACTTTCTGACAGTCAGTGAGTGGCAACTTGATTTATACGAAACAAACAAAGTGCCATTTACAAAATCCTGTATCAGCTTATGCACGAACGAACAAAAGTTAAAATTACGTTGGCTATTCTGAGTGCACTGCCGATGCACATCAGAAAAGCAGAAAATACGCGGATAAGAAAGAGTTCTTACATTTATTAATACATTTTATTTTACAAGGTCACAAAACAATGGTTGTTAGTGTTAAAAACTAAACTTCGTGATAATGTAGTTATGTTTAGGTGATCAAAATGAAATGTACAATAGAACGATACGACGTGGAAAAGTTTTCTGAAGTTGTGCTAACTTCAGAAAGCTTTTTCACGTCGTATCATCCATCTCAAACCTTGCTTTCAACACGTCCATGATATTAATTCCAAAAGCATACAGAAATATTGCATAATATTGTTGAATTATTTTTTCTAATAATTTGACGAAACGACACGAATTTTAAATATATTTCCAGCCCGTAACATAAGAATTATCAACTTTAAAAAATACGCTATCTCTTGACCATAAAGAGAGTTACTCAAAACTTCGCCGTGACGTGCTGCGCGCTATCTATCGGATATTCTGCGAGCTATTACCAGCCAGAAATGAACCTCTTTCTTGCGCGATATATAACGAATTTACAAACATATGCCAATAGTTATATTTTTCCACGAGCTCTGCATAATTTTTAAAGTAACATATATTTCATGTACAACGATTTGGAGTACAAGTAATTTATATTCGGCCGGTAATCGTTCGTCTACGTAAATTATACGCCATATTGTTCTCTCGAAACCCATCTCCTTGTTTCCGTAGAAAGTGAGACACGCGTGAATAGTTTTTAAGCAATTCTAACGTTATTCCACGTCACATATTTCCAACTCGAATATATTAGCTATAACGTCCAAAGTGTGATAATAGATACAACAGACCGTCTCGCAAATGTTAACCCAAATTCACTATCTCGGACAAATTAAAAAAGAGTTAGCAAATACTTAATTATTTGCAACATTTTATATTTTAATTTTTATAACCGACTTATTTTTTTTAGACAGATGTCAGTCTTAAAATATCTTAAATTTGTTTTAGTATTACAGTACAATGAGAAGTGAATTAGCTGACAGCGTGTTGATAAAAAATACAGCCCCGACTTGACGGACCAGCTTATGGCGGAAGGATACGTATTCAGATGTAAACAGTGGCGCTACTTTCGCCAAGCTGTCAAAAAGTGGCCTTCTTATATGGTATAGAATATATTTCTGTATTGTTATAGAGCGTCATGTAAACTTACACGATTTAAGGGACTCGTATACTTGATTTAAAAATGATAGACCCTTTAGTATTTCGGGTAAGTAAACCCTGCCTTCTAAAATGTAACACTGATTACAATTGAAGTTGATGCTCAAATTCCTAAACCTACGTCTGTAATGTAGTTGGTTGCACGCCAGTGTACAGTCCGAGCGGTTCTTGTTTAAATCCCTGGTTAAGGCAGGTGTGTATTTGTAATTGCCCCACTAATATTGCATATGTTTCTGATAATATATCTTAGTAATATCTCTGTCAACAAGATGTAATATTTACAATCTTCACTAATAAGAAATTAATCGAAACTATTTGTACACATCTAGAGGAAAGTAGGCTTATTATTTAATACGGTAATTTATTGTTATTATTAAAATCTTAACTAGGTGTGAACTGAGTTTCCTACTTAAAATATGTTTAAAAACGTATACAG
Organism: Clitarchus hookeri; assembly: GCA_002778355.1. NCBI lineage: Eukaryota > Metazoa > Arthropoda > Insecta > Phasmatodea > Phasmatidae > Clitarchus > Clitarchus hookeri. The sequence continues at coordinate 65,069 of NQII01002888.1, read as the reverse complement.
CATCGGGAAATTTTGGGAGGCAGTGAAAACAGACGATATGGAATGACATTTGAGATCAGCACTCTACTTGTATTCAGTTTTATTTATGAACTCAAATATAGCAAAGTTCTCCCGGTGTAAATAATTCATAAAAATCTTCTGGAGTCTGAAAACTCGTAAAACAAAATTAAGTTTAAATTTCTATATACTCTTACTTACGAAATGCCCCTTTCACCCGGAATATGGTTGTTTTGTGAGAGCAGTGCCACATTTCGAAGAACTCTGTTATCATCAGTATTCTTCAAATATTCTCTTTTTTTTTCTATCTCTCTCTCTCTCTCTCTTTCTCTTTCAGCAAGATGAAATATCTTCTTACGAACGCTTCGTTTTACTTGTGCACACCGAGAGAAAGCTTTCCTCTCGGTGTTAGCAAACGGACAGCTAATGCGGGCTCGCTATAAAATGAGTGAAGATTGTACGTCAACACTTTTATAGTATGAAAAAGTGATGGAACACGAAACTAAAATTTGCTTTATAGAAGGAATAAATCTGTGCTAATTTCCCTGTATCGATCATGTAAACGTATCTTCCGTTTTATTTTTAGATTTGATTAGTTTTTACCTTTATTAAGTCGGTTGTTATGTCTAGAGAGAGTATCTTTGCCTGGCATTTAAGTAATTATTCACAGAAGTGTTATAGACTGTACTAAAAACACCAAGTGATGACAAATAATTTTTGTACGCCATGCTTTTTCCTTAATTTTATTCTTTCCTGAACAAGTACTCGAAACTAAATAGCTGTTAATTACGGATTTCAACGAAGTTCACTGCGTTGAAAAATGGAAAAAAATATAATAAAAATATAATAACATTAGAAACTTCTCTAATTAAATCTCCTCGCGTAGTTTTCAAGTAAATAAATTGAAGTACCACATCGGCTTGGAGAAATTTTCGTAGGGAATATCTTTACTATGAGGAAGGTATCGAAATTTCGTTAACGTACTGGCTAAACGCCATTTGCATTTAAAGGATGCCACGCAACATTCGCTCGTGTCGTAAGTGAGAACTAACTCACGAGTTCTCATTTGGTAAGTGAGCAATTTGGATTCTGATAACCGAAAGGAAAAAAGATGGGTTCGTAGGGCTTTACTTTGAAGTGCACTCTGTTGGGAGATGTGATTCAGTTTGTAGTCTTTTTAAGGATTTTTCATTTGTTTTGTTATATTTACGTTTCATTCAAGCATGTACTTATTGTAAGTGACCTGATTACTGAGTTGCAAGGTTTTGAAAACTCCAAAATTTAAAATTGATTACGGCCACTACAGAGAGAAGGTTTATTTCTTTTTGAGATCGATGGTTATTCCAAAAATGATTCATTGTGTTATATCTTTTGTTAATCAATCGCTAAGATTTATATTTTTAATGTAGTGCCTGAGAACAAATTGTGTGTAGAAGTTGTGTATAAATAATTGTACTGTATATATATATATATATATATATATATATATATATATCTCGCCCAAACCGTTAGGCCGAGAAATATGAAATTATAGTCCTGGCTTCCTCTGAGGGTGTATACTACCACGAAAAAAGAATCACGACCCCGTTAATGGAGTGCAAAAGAGTTAGTATCGTTTATATCGATAGTGAATTTGTTTGAAACTTGTTGATATGTCTACAGGCTTCGTTCAAATACAAATGCCAAAATACTGCACATACATATTCCATAAAGAAAGAAAGTGTATTACTTACAGAAAGCATAACATTTTAGAATCAGGTGTCAAGCTAATAAAAGTCTTTAATAGGAAGAAAGTTTTGTGTTAGATAAAAAATACTCTAGTTGGGAGGAGAAATTGTTTCAGCTGATGATGCAGGAACGACGTTAACATAAGTGCAATAACTCGATTGAGAAATGAATATGTGTGAGATGTTGAAGGTTTTATTATTTTTAGATTATATGTGTAATAATTATTGCATATTGCATTTTTACTGTAATTTAATACAAGTGAAATTGTATTTGATATTCTAATTAAAGAATAAAATGTTTATCAATATTCAACCAAATAACTATCGAATAGTATTCCGCAAAAACAGTTTCAAAGAAAACTAAAACATTAAAATAAGGAAAAGCAATTTCACTAACATTATCGATTCTTTAGTAAAAAAAAAATTCATAAACTAGAACTGGATTTTTAATGAATTTGCTTGACGTTTTATGACTATCGAATTTATTAATAATGGGTGCAAGTACTACAAATAATAGCGAAGAAGAAACAAGAAGAATAAATAAGTATTAGGAGAACCAAAAATACATAATTTAGCAATGAATTACGAAAGATTTTAAGTTAACAAAAAGGAATGATCAATTATTGATAAACTACTGAGAAATTAAACGTTTGCAAATAACCAAATCAAAATTTTCAATACTTTCATAATCGTAGTAGTCATATATTTTAATGTGTTAAAACCCNGTTTGCAAATAACCAAATCAAAATTTTCAATACTTTCATAATCGTAGTAGTCATATATTTTAATGTGTTAAAACCCATTTTCAAACGATTGTAAATTTATTCATATTTTAATGTTGCAACGGCGCGTTAGGCGCCATATTTTTAATATTCCACCCCTGGATATGACAAATGGAAATTACAGCTCGGTTAGCTCAGTTGGTAATAACATGAAACTTTAAAGGCGCCAATAAATATAAATAAAGTCCGATGTTTCTTTATTACTCTGTCATTTTATTTATCATTCCAATGAAACAGCCCACATGCAATCGTCATGTGTGCAGAGTACGGACCGGTTTACAAGCAAACCAACAGAGAGCAGCGCCACAGTCGTTTAATTATTAATTAACGTCTTGAAAACTTGCCTCGCAAGAAGAACAGAGGCAGCGACCTCCCACTGCCGGCGGAGAAATAAACAAGTAAGTTCAAGCTCGAGCACTGAGAGTCTACTGCTTGTTACATTTCTTGAGGGCGACACACACACATAGTATTTATTGCTGCGGGCCTATCCATCCCTCTCTCCACGCAGTATCAAAACGTAACCAAATAAGGGCGTAGCTGGTGTCAAGCACGCTCTTCCCACGCTAGCCGAACTGCGTCGTATTAAAAGATACCTTCTAGAACACAAACTGTTGATGCAGTTCGGAAATCTTTCATCACTGATGCTGACGCGTAACAAAAACTAAGATTTCCCGAAACGGCAAACAGATGCCCGATAAACATTATACCAGGGTAAACGAACTCCCACGCTTTAATTTCAAATCCCGATAAAATTTTACGACTCCCCGCTAAATGAAAAAAAATTAACCGTGGCTAGAACCTTGATAATTAATAATATTGCGTCATTACAATATTTTCTTTGGTTTTAAATTGTGCAAATCAGGAAAACAATTATTAAAATCTTGGAAGAAATATTTGATAATTTATATAAAAACGGAGAAAATAATGTCACCAAGTTAGTGTTTAATTTATAAAAAATAAAAAAATAGCGATTTAANGCAGTTCGGAAATCTTTCATCACTGATGCTGACGCGTAACAAAAACTAAGATTTCCCGAAACGGCAAACAGATGCCTGATAAACATTATACCAGGGTAAACGAACTCCCACGCTTTAATTTCAAATCCCGATAAAATTTCACGACGCCCCGCTAAATGAAAAAAAATTAACCGTGGCTAGAACCTTGATAATTAATAATATTGCGTCATTACAATATTTTCTTTGGTTTTAAATTGTGCAAATCAGGAAAACAATTATTAAAATCTTGGAAGAAATATTTGATAGTTTATATAAAAACGGAGAAAATAATGTCACCAAGTTAGTGTTTAATTTATAAAAAATAAAAAAATAGCGATTTAATGTAATAATTTTAAAATTATGAAAATGTGAAGAATATTATTACACAAAATTTAATTAAAAACAGTTTGGTCAAATTTTACTCAAACATAGCAGAAATATTTGTCCATAAATTTTACGTAAAGAAATATGTCTAGAATTTTGATACATACAAAACGTTGATTTAAAATGTAAGAGTTGTTAAGATTTTTGTTTGAAATTATATTTTGGTAACTGAATTCAGACTTCAAAGCAACTGTATTTTTAAAGTGAATACTGAACAAAAAATAAATTATTGTGATGAAAATATTAAAAACTATAATAATACATAAATATTGGAAAATCATCATAATTTTTAACGGGGTTGTTTCAATATTTAAGATAAGTGAGGAAAATATGGAATAACAAATCTATACAAATTCAAATGATTAAAGATTTATATGTTCTAAAGTTGAAAATATACAGGTCTGAGAAAGAACGGAAAAATAAAATGATTATGTGGCAAAAATATAACATCCGANTAATGCCATAATAAACAAACCTATTTATAAATATTATTAAATTGTTACTTGATCATTTTTTTTATAAAGTAAATACAAATTACGAATTTTCATATTTAAAATTGCCACGTGCATGCATGCCTCCGCAATATATTCCCATTTAAATTATGTCGTGACCTTTTATGGCGTTAAGACCCTACAATTACGTTCTTTTTTTTAAATATATTTTTTTCTAAAAAAAAAAATTAAACTGTTTTTCTTCTTAGTTTAATTTACTTGTATGATCAAGCATGAAATATTAGTTTTGTTCTTTAAATATTATATAGTGTTTATAAAAATTTTGGTTTATTTTTTAATACTGTTTCGAAAATATAACTAATTTTAACATTACAGAAATACTTCTGTTTTTGACTGTTTAGATCCATTTCATTTTGTCATAATCTATTTTATTGTCGGATTTTCATAGTTCTATTCCTGTATTTAATGTAAGAAACACTGTTCGATTCGTAGTTTTCAGTTATGTTCGTTATTTTGGGCAGAAATTGTCAAATGTTCTCTAATGTAACAATAAGGAACATTTTATATTTTTAAAATGTATGTTAATGTGTGCTAATGTTTTAAAAATGTTTTTTGACATTTAACAGATAAATATTTAAGTGTCTACAAAGGAATAAATATTTTTATAAATACTACTTATTGTCTATATTGCTACTTAAACAATAAAAAAATATTTTTATTATTTTCTAATGTTGATAATTATTTTCTGTTTTTGATTTTTGTATTTAAATCGACATAAGGTAATTGTTTTAATATTATACATTTATATATGTAATTTCAATTTAATTTACCCAATTCAGTGTCTCACTGTATTTGCTAGCTTTGAATTCTTCCATTTACTTGAATAATTTATCAAGATCTATTATGAAGGCATTTAGCTATATTGGTTGTTTTATGAATTGTATTGTTTTTTGTTTTAAAATGTAATTATTCTAATATATTCTTTTCTTCATATTAACATTAAAATATTAAATTATCTCCAAGTAAATATTAAATTATCTCTAAGTAGCAAATATTCTTTAAAAAATCATTTTTAATTGCGTTTTTAATTTTAAGGGTTATTGAATGATTTTGCCATTGTAAATTCTGTGTTATTATTCTGCATTTAAACTTCATTAAATAGAGCTTAATGTGTTCGTTTTATTTATAATATCTTTACCAAAATCATAAAAATGATAATGATTAGTTAAGTTTTGCTTCTAATTTGTTCATAAGTTAACACTTTAAGTATTAAAAATAATTTAATATAAGTATTACAAATAAAATTAATTTAATTAGTTCTTTTGGAGTATTTAGAGATCTCCAAATAACTACATTTTTACAGGAATATTTTAATTTATATAATGCATATTTTTTAAGATTTTAGATATATTTCTTTTTATTTCAATGTTTTTCTTTAGTTTATCATTAACCATCTGTTTACACTTTACATAGTAAAAAAAATATATTAATACAATTTTATATTCGCGCAATTGTTATTCAGAATATATTTCAATAAGAAGAAAATATTTATAAAATCACAATAGAAGAACTTACATTTTTTAAAATCAAACCTTGTGCCATGCACAAGCAATTGTCTACTATTTAAAAAATACATATATTATCCTCATTATACTGTATGTATATAATTTATAAACCTGTTCTGTTAATGGATTCTTAAATAATTAGTTTCAAAAATTGTACATGTTTTGTTAAAATTCAATGCGATTTTTTGAAAGTATTTTAGAACTCCCACTCTCGATCGTCCACTTGTAGAAAATATTAGACTTACATGCGTTCATATTCCACTATTTATTCTGCCCAAAATGCAAGATGTTTTGAACTGAAGATCTGTTTGTGTACAATTGTAATTCCAGCAGTAATGAGTATAAACCTCGTCAAACACTTCGAAGATATTCTGTTTGTTGTATTTTCTTATATTGTTCAACATTAAATAATTAATGCATATTGGATATACTGAGATATGCGTCATCGCCTTTACCACGTTGTCGTAGTGGTCACAATTTGGACAAGTTGTGCTGAAACAGAGTAGATTTAACAACACGTCACGGAAACGGGACCGTTTTCCCTTGGCCGTTGTCGCAGTAGCATTTTCCGGTGTGAATATTGCCGTTTTTCAGGGATGCTATACGATTAAATGCAACATATTGTTTTGCAAAATCGATATCTAAATATTATGTGTACCAAAAAAGAAGGAAGATTTAGCCTGATTTCTGCGAAAGGAATTCTATAATATCACAGTTGCTTCATCCATGAAGATAACATAATAAGTAGAAATATGTATTTTTTTTTAATGCACTGAGACCAGGAACTTAATATAATGGGTACAGGATTTTAAAATGTTTATATCCTCCCGAATAGGAATCAGGTACATTACGGCGTGGCCCTACACGCTCGGCTTGTGTTCGTAAAATGCGAATAGCGAGATATGCAAGTTGCGCAAGCAAAGTGCATGGATTGAAGAAGTCCTTAGCCCTCTAGTACGGATGGACCAAGAACCGTACAGGTCCGAAAGTGTCCCGTTTGATCTTTACAGATGTCCGAATTATATTAATATTTACGTAAAGTACCTGCAGCGGGGGCTCGAGGGTATGGTAACGTTGCCGTCTGTCTGAAGAAAGCGCTTCCAAATCCGTTGTGGAGAATAGTGCAACGTTTTTAGTGGGAAAGTTGAACGCCGTATTGGATTTACGTATTATTTTACCATCGTTTATACTTGAGAATAATTTTTGATCAAATGGCTTTTTGTAGGGCATAGAGCATTGTTTAATTTAAAAGACAATTATCATTTGACTTCTTGTACTACTGTCGCTTCTGTAGTCATTCTGAGAAGGTAGTCAATAATTAATTTATATTTATTCCACATGGAAAACAAATAAAGGCACTCCATTCTCATTACAGATATAGTATATTCGCGGTTTCTTCACACTTTTGTAATCAAACGTTTGAAAAAATCACCCCACTTATGATGGGGTCTTTGTTTCCTAATGTTATGTATCGGAAGCTTTTTATACCTTTATTAACATAAGATATAACAGTACCTTATTTTTCGTTAAATTGAAATTTTATTTATTTTATGTATCAATTATAATATTTCATTTATGATGAATATGAATCAAAACAGAGATAAAACAGGTGTGTTCGTAATGCCTAGTAACCAGTAGCTCTTATGCAAAATATTATTACATTGAGTGCGGACAAATGCNAAACAGGTGTGTTCGTAATGCCTAGTAACCAGTAGCTCTTATGCAAAATATTATTACATTGAGTGCGGACAAATGCGGTGCTTTGTCTGTTTGGTGTATTTTTCTAGACTCAAGCTTTGTTTGTATGAGGCGGAGAAATATACTCGAAGTACAACTTTAGCAGGGCTTCAGAAAAGTCGGAAGTAAGCGTGATGGACTATAACTTATCATCCGAGAAATATACTATGCCTTGTGAGAGAATAACTTTCTACAATGAATGCCGAATACATTTTATCGCTCAAAATTATATTTGGTAAATTGGTTTGTCGAGTGTATGGATTTAGTCCATACACCCCANCGAATACATTTTATCGCTCAAAATTATATTTGGTAAATTGGTTTGTCGAGTGTATGGATTTAGTCCATACACCCCAGTGTGAATGTACCATGTGAACGTAGGCTTTAAAGTGTACTGTTTGATCTTCACGTAAATCACCCGCAGCGGGGAATAGAGGTGATGGTTACGTGGCCTCGTGCCGGAAAAAGTTGCCGCGTGTAAACACGTTGGGCAGGATGCGGCAGTGAGGTCCCGCCTGGCTGCATCGTTTCTCTCTCTCTCTCTCTCTCTCTTTTTTTTTTTGGTCGAGGAGCGCAGGGGCTATAGAGTTACAGTGGTACGCGCTACAAGAGCGCCATCGCTGCTACGGGCTGGGTATGAACTAACGTACAGTGTTTACGTAGTGCTGCTGTGTGTACCTATGGGACTTTCAGCGGCAAACCTATTATTTTATTAATAAAATTCTGTAGCAAAGTTTAATACATGTTCCGTTCCTATCGTAGTTTGGCTCGTGTTCGGCTAGTATGTTCGCTGTCTGGAAAACATTTTTTCGCTATATTAGAGTGCTCCAAAATAATATTTACAGCCTACGTGGTAACTATAAAGTACCGTTCGGTCCTCGTCTGGGGTATAATGTCTTTTCGTATGTAAACATACTGGAGGCTCGTTTAATAGTTTCGTCAACAATCCAGGATTTCAAACACACTGCAGTGCAGTTCAAGCTCCAGGCAGGCGGAACGCTTAAAGGGGATCAGTCCCCGCCATCTTGGATTTATAATTATTTCGCCATAACTTACATTTAAGTTGGTTTAACGAAATTTTTCGAACGACACAACAAAAATTTTAACTTCTTAAACGTTACCAAATTGTTACAGATTCACTGCCTTTATTAATTTTGAACTAGTAACTGCTGGGAAGAAGTAAGTGATATTTCCTGCGGGTGATTATAGATTATAGCAATTAAAATAACCACAGTAGACAAGCAATGCCAGTAGAGCTACCGGGCCCTTTTCAGGACGCTAGGGAGTCATTGGTGGCCTAAGTGCAATTTGAATAACCTGTAAACGGGAATTCGGAGAGAGGGATTACTAATTGCCTGCATCCTTTAACCTGGGAAACAGATCATCCCCCCACCCCCCTGGGTGCTGTGTTGTGGTTGGCTGGCGGGTTCTCTCACCCCTTTTGAGGTGCTCTGTGATTGTCTTTTGCTTGTGGGGATACCCTTTCGGCGCACAAAGCGCCCAAGCTACAATTACTGGATTTTGTCATTTTTCGTGGAAGTCTGGAAGGTGGGCGGCTAGTGGTTGGGAAAAAGGGGCG
>NQII01002888.1:37032-55556 GCA_002778355.1 Clitarchus hookeri | reverse complement strand
GGGAAAAAGGGGCGGGGGGGTGTAGTGTTGAATCAGGAGGGTTGAGGAATCGGCCAGTCCTCGGTTCAAGACCCGTAGAGGGGAATTAGATGTAATTACGATTCTTTTTTGTTTTAAGCATTAGATTTTCTTCGAGAGGGCAGCTCGTGGTCAAGGTCACATGACGTCATCCAAGGTGAAGGTCGCTTATTATGGTTCCTGCTATTGTGAGTGAGGCAAATTTATTTTTTCAGACTGTTCCCATTATTGTTTTATAAACAAAATATAGCTTTTTTTCCCTTCATCCCTAGCGCATATGTCGTCCGAAATGTTGATCGAAGTGAACATTTTCTGCGGAGAACGAACTCTTATTCGATGATGAAAAATAAACGGGAACGTTATTTGTGTTGCTTCTGTAAGAAGACCTTTTCTAACATAAACTGTCGAAAGCATGAAGTTGGTTGTAATCAGAATGTAGTATGTATTATCTTCACATGAGAAAAGTTTAAATTTCAATTTTGATGTCGTAGCAACTTGAAAATACATCTTGCAGCATGTAAGGGTCTTGCTGCACTATCTGTTATGAGTTATCTGCGTAGAGTAGCAGATCAATGTGAGGGTTTATCTATAAATGTTGAAAGCAGATCTTTGTTCCCACCAAGTAAATTATGCAAGTAATGTGACAATACGTTTATATATTCATACGACTCAAGAAGAGATGAAAACTGTATGTATGTGAGGAGAACTATTCGTATGACATATCGATGTGATAAGTGTAGACGAATGTATGAACGTGTTGACAATTTAACTGGTTATTTGAAACTTTGTGAAGGAAAGAATATAAGGATGTCTGATTAACGACAAGGTTATCATTCATCTTCACAGTTTTAAGTCGCAAAATTGCTCTTAAGCTGTCTCTAATTTTATATTGTATATTATGCCTTTCACTTCATCGTCAACATCTGATTCTACAACACAGTCTACGTCAGTGTTTTGCAAGCCAAAACCTAATGTAATTTTTTATTCTGAGGCGATCTGCATTCAAGGGTTTTCTAAAGGAATACATTATTTACATCGTGAGATGTTTGTTCTTAAAGTATGGAACCTAATATAATAAACCAACTTATAGATGAGGTGGAAAAAAATGGTATTGAAAATACAATATTTTGTTGGACTGTAACTATATATATATATATATANTACACGTATTCGTTTTGAGGTTGGGCAAAAAAAGTTTATGTTGATGTTAACTTTCATAGTATTTATCTTGGTTGTGTAGTGAATATATACACTATCAACGGGATGCTGTATTTGTGATTTAATTTGTATTTATAGAATTTATATGAGCTTTATATCTCATCTACCATTTGAATGTGGAAATATAATGTAAATTATCGATAAAATACTAAGAATGTGAAATAAGTATTATTTCTGTGTTATAGTTGACATATTCTAAGCATCCAGGAAAAAAACTATTTATAATGTTTTTGTTTAGTAGCCTACTAATTTATTTATTTACGTTTGTTAGTGAGTTAGAAGGATATTCCTTTTGAATTCCGGGTATGGGATTCTGTTATATGTTGGTCTTAAACAATTTTAATTGATGTATGCTTTCGCGTTGTTTTTTCTTTGATATATGTTTTCCTGGCAGGATACGTGTTGCAGTAGTGTTTTGTAGTGTGGCACACTCGCGTAAATTCCCTGTGATAAAGGAGAGATAGGAACGGTTGTGTATATTAATAGAAAATATTCTCTTCCACTCACATCGGTTTTGTAAAATTTGTATGACGGATCGTCTAATATGGTGTGATTTGGTAGGTGTCAAGTGGTTTAATCGCTGCTCCACAAAATGTTGGACACCATATTCCTATGTGTTTATAGAGCTATGGGTTGCCGGAGCGAAAAATTTAGATTGTTGGTTTCTTAATTAAATTTCATACTTTACTATTCGCATGGATATGCGGTGAATATAAGTGTTTGCGATTCTTATTTTATATAAGTGTTTGCGATTCTTATTTTACAAAATTTATGGGGACATGTTTTCGAGGAGGGTGTATGTTCAGTTCGGACTTTGATGTAGGTTTGTTTAAACAAATAGGTATGTGTTGTGGGCTGAAAAATCCATCATTTCCCTCTGTGAATTGGGTTCTGGTTACCTAAATTTGCTATGGTAAGGATATGTAATAGTGGAGATATTTCACATATCATCCTTCGTATGTAAATAGTAAGTTCTTTTTGAAAATTGCTTACATAATTTTTTTATTTTTATTAAAATTAATCAATAAAGTTTATTATTATTACGATTTCTATAAGTAGTGGTTTCTTACCTGACACGATGATGTGGTATCTCGCTCTCTATCTCTCTCTCTCTCTCTCTCTTTCCCTCTCACTCTCTCTGATACTGATATTTGTGAATGATTGGGTGAAGCAACATGCATTTCCCGTTTGTTTTAACTCTTCTTTAGTTGTATATACATATATGAGTAGTGTAGGTATATCGCATTGTCTCGATAGCGACAACATTGAAGACTGAGCAAGTTGTTCAGAAAGACAGAAGTGGGGAAGGAATCGGGTATGGTGTGTAGTATGGAACCATCTCAGCATTCGCTTGTAGTGATTTCTGGAAACCATTGGGGAAAAAGTAATTCTGAGTCTTCTGTTTGGAGTTCGAACCCACGTCCTCCCGAAAATGAGATCAAATACATAATTTGCCACTGCACCACCTCTCATGGTAGGCGAGTAAGACGTAAACATTGTTTATTTCTTGTAAGTAACTTGGTTATGGAAAACTTTTTTTTAAAGATTTTTGCACTTTTTTTTTACCTTCCATGATACATCCTACAAAAATACTGTAATTTACCAGGGGATGATTTTCATATGTGTCATTTTGTCAGCATATGTTAAATGACTACACGAAAATTATAAATGGGTAATTATTAAGTTTAGAGGCTTTTCTGAAAAGCACAATAAAAATTTTAAATTATGATATATTTCTACTCTACTAATGATGCAGAACACGAATATACTAGGGGCATTAACGTCCCGACTAATTTTGTAATGTATGCCCACCTAACCTAACAGAACCTAACCCCACAATGCGTGAATCACTATTTTACATTTTTAAACTAAACTAGGATTGTTGGGTTTTACACTAACCTAGGATTGTAGGGTTTTACACTAACCTAGGATAGTAGGGCTTTACACTAACCTAGGATGTTTGGGTTTTATACTAACCTAGGATGTTTGGGTTTTACACTAAAGTACGAATGTAGGATTGTAGGGATTTAAAGGAACCGTAAAACACACCAAAAGAATGTAAATTGACTCACCTAGATAGGGGGCTGGTATGATTCCTCTGACGTTAATAGACGTAAACAAACATATTTCGCAAGTTTTTTAAAAATTTTCTACTTATTTTAACATTACGGCGTCTTGAATATGAACAAGGTAAGCTGTGGAGAACCCATTAATGCAACTTTTGTTGGTCTAGGACGTTTCGTTCAGAAACGTAAACAAACTGGCTATACTGTTCATTTCGCAATTTTGTTCAATTTTTTAAAATATGTTGTACTTATTTTTAAGTTACGCCCCTAGTATATTCGTGTTCTACGTGATTAGTAGAGTAGAAATATATCATAATTTTGAATTTTTATTGTGTTTTTCAGAAAAGCCCCTAAACTTAATAATTACCTATAAATGGTCGATGTGTATAGCTATTTACTTCATTCTGTTTGTGGGTGCTTACATGTAATGATGGTATTAGGTTTTTTTTACGTGAATAGCACATAGCCTACTTGTGTTTCTTATGCGAAATATTAACAGTGCGGTAGTAGGTACACCATCGCAGTCTGTTGTGATAGAGCTAATGATGTCGGATATGCGTTCTTCAGAAGAAACTTCACAGCAAACATTGGATTCGAAACATACGTGTTGTTATTGTGTTAAGGAGTATCCTGATGTGATTAAGTTACGTCGTCATGAACGGTGTTGTAGTAGTAAACCTACTTGCCATCTACACCGCTGTTTGAAATGTCATTGTATATTTGATAGTAGTGGTGAAATATTTCTGCATGATGTTAGATGTTGCGGCTTTACTCCTGCAACGGGTAGGTCATCACCTGGATTTCGGTGTCATCATTGTTATAAAATATTAAAGCATAGTCGTAGCATGCGTTGTCTTGAAAGGAGTAGGTGTGTAAATAACCATAAGTGTATTAGATATTGCTGCGCAAAGTGTGGTCGTTCCTTTACGAGAAATTACACATTAGAAAAGCATCCAGCAGTATGTAGAGTTAGTGCTCGAATGGAAATAAAGCCTGTATGCCGTTTCTGTGGATTTCGTTATGTGCGGCAACATGAAATGAGGGTATGTTCCATGAGTCTTAAAGTTATTCTATATCGTTGTACACTATGTATTTGTTTGTTTAAGAATGACAGAGCACTAAGGAAATGAGATTGTTTGCAATTTTTCCTTAACAATAACTACTAATTCGAATACGTCTCCAAATTCGTCGCCGCCAGCTACTTTGGAAGAGAATATACAAAACCTCGTCACCAGGATGTATACTGCAAGAAGAAATATACTTTAATTCGCAATTTGAGAAGACATAAAATAATAATACTTGTTTGGGAAATACGGTTGTTTGTATAAATGTCAGCATGTGTTTACTGGCCATATGCAGATTGAAAAACATCCGTTGACATGGGAACAAGGTGTTGCGGTGGAAATCTCGCCAGCTGCTGGATATCACTGTCGTTTTTGTCAGTAGTTATTTACTTTACGATGTAATATGCATCTTCACATGAGGATAAATTGTTTAAAGAACCCTGAGTGTGATGTACATCGGTGTATGTTGTGTAGACATTGTTTACAAGAAAGTCTACATTACTGAAACATTGATCGCTGTAGTGTTTGTTTTTTCACGAGTTCTGCACATACTTGTGGGTAATACGTATGCGATTTTATACTTCTGTATTCTTATATATTGTTTGATGTTTTAAGGATGTAATAAGTGTGATTCTTATGATATTATTTTTTTTGTTTGGTGTAAGGTACACCAAACATTGTAGTGTGGTAGGATATAGAGGATTTTTTTATTAGTGTTTTGCTGTTTTTTTATTGATTTGGTTATACGAGGGCTTTCTGGTTTTGCCGAATAGTTATGCGGTCAGAGTCCGCCCGGAGGGTTTCCCACTCTGACTTCTTTTGAGGGATTGATGTTTGGGAATTGGTTGAACTGTTGTCAGCGAGGGTTTCGGTGTGTGTTCTCTTCTGAACTTGGGATAGAAAGCAATTTAAGCAATGACAGATTATAAGTATTACTGTACGAAGCAGAATTGTACACGACTTGTGGAACGTTTGTATCTTTATACACCTAAAAAGAGTATCACTTAACGAAAATTGTTTGGTTACAGAATGTATTTTCTGAATGGAATCTCTGTTTGCTATATGGATTTTGTTTTCGATATTGTTCTGATTGAAGCGATTATTTCATTTATAGTAATACACAGGTTTTAATTTATTTTAATAGTAACTTAGAGAAATAATTTTTGAAAAATTTTTTTTTGAGTGACATACTCAAATTAGGCACGTGTAAGGAATTTTATGTGTAACATTGTGTTATCGTTTCCGAAGCTTCAGCCTTGATGGTCCTCCCCAAAGAAGGGATACACAATGCGATACTACCAATCATTGGTGCACAAACCCACATACACACAGAGACACAGCACACACACAGACACACACCACACACACTTTAAATTAACATTGCAATTATTAAGTTAATTTTCGGGGACAGATTCCACATTAATGTAGGAGTGTGTCTCAATTCACTGCAAGTTTCGTGTACGCTTCTCCGCGGTGTATATTCCATTCCCCTCCTCGCCGGCTTACAAGCAGTATGCGATGTGTGCTAGACACGTAGATGGGTGCTGGAGGGATCCCTCGAGCGCTGCGACTGCCTTCCTCGACCCTGTCTCACCTACTCTTTTAAAGGGAGGGTCTCGATGTGTTAGCTTGGACCTCTGGAGAAGGATTGTTGTATCCCAGCCTCACCACACTCTGCGCTCCTGTTGTCATTCAATGGAACTACACTCGCCCCCTCGTCCTTCCTATCGCTTCACGCCATTCTTCAGGGAGCGACCCATTGTTGTTCGTTCGCTCACATCTGCTGGTCGACTGAGTGTCTACGCTGCACAGCGCTCCTAGCGGCAAAAAGTCAACACACTTACCCGATGGAAGGAAATCTCCTCTAGGCACTCGTGAGTTCCTCGGAATTTATTCTTGGTTAAAGTATTCCAACACGCTATCAGCATGGTTGTGGGGGTGTTATTTAAACGATATACATAGATTAAAGGTGTTCTTTACAATTAGGATTGAAATCACATCTCTTTAAGACAGTGTTTGGCAAAGACTACGTTGCTTTTTTAACTATTTCCCTCTTATTTGACATTCAAGATGGTTTGGGTTTTAAATCAAGTTTATTGGTGTTCTATATTCAGTCTGCATCCAGGCTCCGAGCTTTTCGGTTGTATACTTCCTCTCTATATGTCTCTATTTACTCTCGATGCCCAATTTACTTAGAATTTTTTTTTTTATGGTTATAACTCTGTAATAGGGTTCAGTATGGTAATGTCTCTCATAGAGGTTGGATGTGTAATTACAAGTAGTTGCTCAAATGTTATTACCCTCTGTAATTATGCTTTAATTTCCTTCTACAGTGTGTATAATTTTATTGCGATTTACCTACCCTGGACAGGAGTCGAACCAAGGACTTAATGGGTTCACATGTATGTACGATCACCGGGATTTGAACCAAGGTCTATGTCAGTATAAATGTATTTTCGCTTGAATTACCCTAGATGTGTATCGAACTAAGGACTATTTAATTATAAATGTAATTATGTTTTAACCTTGGTGGGATTTGAACCAAGGGCTAACCCAATACAAACGTACTTAAGCATTAATTACCCTCGGTGGGAATCGAAGCAAGGTTTAGATCAGTATAAATATATTTGTGTTTTCTGTACCCTTGATGGGGTTCGATCCGATGACTGGTCCAGTATAAACCTATTTATGGATTTATTATCCTCGAGGGGAATCGAAGCACAGTTAAGGAGAGTATAACTATATTTGTTTCCCATGCCCTCGATGGGATTCGAACCGAGGACTTGTCCTGTATATATGTATTTATGGTTTAATTATCCTCGACGGGAATCGAATCAGGTAGTAGACCAGTATAAATGTAATTATGCTTCACTTACCCATGGCGGGAATCTAATCCAAGCAAGATGGCAGACATATAACACACAAACACATTAGCGATTCACATCTCAGTTGGATTTGAGCAGTGATCGGGGTAGGACGTGTACGTAGTGTGTAATTACTCTCGGTACGTAATAATTCTCGGTATGTGTAATTTATCTCGGTACATGCATTTCTGTATTACGCAATTACTCATTATGCAATACCTTGTTACGCAATTACAAACCAAAGAGCGCCTCATCAACCTCGTCAGTTGTGTTTCGGCAGCCGATGTTGAACATGNCTTGTTACGCAATTACAAACCAAAGAGCGCCTCATCAACCTCGTCAGTTGTGTTTCGGCAGCCGATGTTGAACATGTGTAGTAAGTGTGTAAATACTCTCTCGGTACATGTATTTACTCTCTATACTTTTAATTAATTATTATACATTTACTCATTACACAATTACTCATTAAATAATTACTAATTATGCAATTACTCATCACGAAATTAACATCTAATTACATATAATTATCATCTACGGGTCTTAAACCTAGGACTGACCGACTCCTCAACCCTCCTGGCTCAACCCTACACCACCCTTACCCGGCCACTAGCCTCCCCTCCCGCCTTCCAGAATTCCTCGAAAAATTTCAAAATATCGCAAATGTCGCTTGGGCGCTTTGTCCACCGAAACAGTACCCCCACAAACAATGGCCAATCACAGCCCACCTCAGAAGGGGTGGGAGAACCCATCAGCCAACCACAACACACCTCCCCGGGGCGCGGGAGGTGGATGATCTGTTTTCGAGGTTAAAAGGTGCTGGCAATTAGTATCCCTCTCTTCGACACCCGTTTACAGGTTATTCAAATNTGATCTGTTTTCGAGGTTAAAAGGTGCTGGCAATTAGTATCCCTCTCTTCGACACCCGTTTACAGGTTATTCAAATTGCACTTAGGCCACCAATGACTCCCTAACGTCCTGAGACGGCCCCGCTAACCATACTAATACGAACTTAAAATTCATAAACGAATGTCCTTTGTCGCGTCGTTCCGTAAAATGAAGTACAATATATAAATGCAAGTGTTTGCAAAAATTCTAAAAATCCAAGATGGCATGAACTGATTCCCCTTAAGTTTCGGTTTCACCCCCTTTTTGCAGAAATTCTTCGTTTTCGCGTCGTCATTTTGGATTCAAAGTAAATACTGACAATGCCTGATTATAGAAAATTTACATTTTTCGAGTTGTTTAATATTTTTGTGCGTAACTTTAATTGTGTGTTATCTTGTTGTTGTAAAAAGGCGAGAACTTATTAATAAAATATAAATATTTTCTCGACATTCTACAACAAGCAGATGACTCATAATAAAAATATACACAAAAATATCAAACATGTCGTTTAATGTAAAAAAAATTTTCATCGTCCTTTGTATTAACTATGAATCCAAAATTATGACTCGAAAACGAAGAATTTACGCACAAGAGGTGAAACCGAGCCTTAAGGGAGGTCAGTCCCCACCATCTAGGATTTACGGAATTTCCGCCGTAACTTGCATCACAGATTTAATGTTTTATTTTTTGGCGTCGATAAGGCATAGGGCATTGCTTTGCACATGTCCTAAAACATGTATTGCTTGACTACTATTGCCAGGATAATTACTGTAATCGCCAGCCAGAAAAAAAATCTTATTTATTGCCAGCAATCAGTAGTCAAAAGTTAATACATGCGGTGGAGTTGTAATAGTTTGTGAAAGCTTTAGAATATGTTATTTATGAAGTGTTACGCGGAAAATTTCGTTAAACGTTCTTAAATGGAACTTGTGGCGAAAATAGTGAAAATCCAAGATGGCGGGGCTTAATCCGCCTTAACAAGGCGTTTGAGGAAACGCGCCGCCCGGGGAAGTGGTGCGGGTCGCCGTGCATTATAAGCGTGCGGCGTGGCTTCGCCGATAGCTGTCGTGCATTACCGCGGCTGCTCAGCTCAGTCAGGCGCGTGACAGCGCGGGACGCCCACAGGCCGGTAAATCACCGCCGCCCTGGATGAATGTCCGCCGCAGTATTTTACATGCTGGCCGAGCGCTGTGTTCGTAAACATTGACATACATCACGGAGTAGTGCCGCGTGAAGAATTGCGTCCCCCCTGCTGGCCATCCCCTCTACTACCTGTCGCCCTGACAAGCGCCAGCTTTGAAAAAAAAACCAGCTCTTCATTTGTTTGAAATATGTAGAAGCTATCTGTTCGGCACGATTTCTAAGTGCAGCATTTCCCTCCCGTGTAGTAACTTCGAATTTCGTGCACGGTCGGTGAAAATCATCATAACGATTAGTTCGCCTATATGGCTGTGCATTTTCTCCNTAACTTCGAATTTCGTGCACGGTCGGTGAAAATCATCATAACGATTAGTTCGCCTATATGGCTGTGCATTTTCTCCCCTGTGGTTGTGAAGTGATGGCATCCTCTCCCGTATCTTTAAAACGCATGCGTAAACCATATTCCATACGTAGTTTACATTTATAATTAATACGCCAGTGTACTATAAATGTCAACCTCTAAGACTGTAATGAATTCGAACTAAAATGAGTATAACAACAGCTTATAATTTAACGTTAACTCTGTCGTGCATGTGCAGTTCATATTTACGGTTTTATTAAGATGAAATGTCATTATTTCGTCGCGGGCGTTGTTGGTAAACTATATCGGAATAATAGGCAATTCACGGAAAAGAACACCTTTTTAAGGCCCTGCAAATTTTTTCCTTTCGGTTAATTTCTATATTTCTGTCATATTTAAATATAAACATGCCCATGTGACTAATAAAAACAGTTTAAACATTCACAAAAGTAAACGTCTGAGGCTGCAATAATATATATTATGTAGTAATTATTTGTTATTCGTGAGCCGTCTATAACTAATGTTGCTGTTAATGTAATATACTGTAATGCTATTAATTGCAATGTAAAATAAAGTATTTTGGAAACAATATTACCTCCGTAGAGTTCTACTAACATTCAGACGGTGTTTAAGTTGCGGCAAAACAAATTTAGTATTGAATTGATAATACTTGTTTTAGACAATTTTCTTGTATTTCCTTTGCGTAAAAAAAAAAACATTCCGATGTAAAATAAATTAAGTACAATATCACAAAAAAATATTACTTATGAATAAAAATTAAATGTTGAGGGGTGGGGGGCATAATCGAACCCGTGCCTTGTGTACATGATCATCTCCACATCACAAAAGTAGCTATAAATGACCGGTTCTGGGACACCTGGCTAGAAACGGAGAGCGGGGATCCATAGAAAGTAAGACACAGCATCTCGTTCCCGAAAAATTTCCCGAATGTCCCAAGAAATGTCAATTTTCCCTGTTTTTCTCCCATTTATCCCCAAAATTGCCCTTTTTGCCCTAAAAAGGTCCCGAATTTATCCAAAAACAGCATTGGTTTTCTCTCTTCACACACAGCTGCAGGCAGCACCCAACAGAAACGCCCGCCATGACGCCATAGATAGTATGACACAGCACGTCTTTCCCCAAAATCTCCCTTTAGTCCCGAAAATTTCCCAGATTCCTCAAAAAATTCCCTCGCNATGACACAGCACGTCTTTCCCCAAAATCTCCCTTTAGTCCCGAAAATTTCCCAGATTCCTCAAAAAATTCCCTCGCCCGTGCATCTCAGTTCAGGCCCGCATCGCCGAACGCGAGACCTACAAAGATTTTTGAAAAAAAATTGTTTGTAAAAAGTTTTTTAAAAGTTTTTTTTTATTTGTTATTAAAAATTATTTGTATGTAAAGCATACAACTCAGCGAGGCAACGTAAGGTTCAAAGTTTCGTGTGTGTGAGTCAATGTCATCACACGAAGCTCTCGTACTGATTGAAGTTGCTGCTGTGCATGATGTTTTAAATTACTTCTAAGGAAAAGCTAACAGATGCTAGCAAAGGAATCTAAATAAAAAAAAAACAAATTAAAATATATTAATACATTTTATTAAAATAATTGTATACATTTTAAACCAGACTGCTTTCGAAAGCTACCTATCGTCGAGTAAGATCTTCAGAGCTGGTAGGCCCACGACTGGTGTTCGTCGCTGTTCGCATCCGGTGGTCGATGTCTGGCTGCATGTCCACAGCTGGGAGGAGATGCTCAGCCGGACCTCGTTGGCAGCGCTGAAAAAAATTAAGTATGACAGGGACACCGAAGCTTACCAAGGAAATGAAAAATTCAATGCGTTTGCATTCCCCTTCGATGGAGGCCATCTTGGCAGCCAGTGCCAAAATTTGCCAAAATTTCAATTTTAACATGTGTGACTGCGTTTTATATTATGGGTATTCTACTACATATAACAGCAAACTGTAGTAGGCATACTCCTTCCTTGTGTGAAATTACTTTATGCTCGAGAAATATATGCATATTTGACGCACGTAAATTGCTTTGTAAGGTTTGAAAGCTTAAGTTACATTTAGTTCTCAATCTGTGCTTTTAAATTTAAATATAGTGATTTAATTGTGCGAGGTTACCGCTTTTCACTAGTATCCGACATTTTACAATGCCAAGTGAGTGTAAACTTGTGTTGGATGGGTATTACTTTAATGTCGTAGTAACATAAATATTTTGTTCTTCCTGCTATTATTTAGCGTAATACATTTGGTTGCTGCAACATTACTTTGATGTTTTGTTAACATTATTAACTTTGTCACAACATTTTTAAATTTTACTAGAACATAAACATTCAAAGAACTGGCCCAATAGTAAATTTTTTTCAACAGTATTTACTGTGTGTGTTTTGGTTTGTACTCATCACAGATATTTCTCCATTTGTTGAACTCTTAAAAATTACCTTTGTAAATTCCAAATAAGTAAGGGCTAGGAACAATTTTAATTATTAGCCAGAAGGAGAACTAAACAAGCAAAACTTAGTTTCGTCTGCCTCTAGTATTTGAGAAACACAGCAGTGCTCCGTGATGCAAAGCTGTCAACTCGCCCGTGCAGGAGATAAGGGTCCCATAATAATGACATCCGGCTAATCACGACGCGGATCTTGTTTTCGTCGTTGCTTTTTTAACTATTTCCCTCTTATTTGACATTCAAGATGGTTTGGGTTTTAAATCAAGTTTATTGGTGTTTTATATTCAGTCTGCATCCAGGCTCCGAGCTTTTCGGTTGTATACTTCCTCTCTATATGTCTCTATTTACTCTCGATGCCCAATTTACTTAGTATTANTTTACTTAGAATTTTTTTTTTTATGGTTATAACTCTGTAATAGGGTTCAGTATGGTAATGTCTCTCATAGAGGTTGGATGTGTAATTACAAGTAGTTGCTCAAATGTTATTACCCTCTGTAATTATGCTTTAATTTCCTTCTACAGTGTGTATAATTTTATTACGATTTACCTACCCTGGACAGGAGTCGAACAAAGGACTTAATGGGTTCACATGTATGTACGATCACCGGGATTTGAACCAAGGTCTATGTCAGTATAAATGTATTTTCGCTTGAATTACCCTAGATGTGTATCGAACTAAGGACTATTTAATTATAAATGTAATTACGTTTTAACCTTGGTGGGATTCGAACCAAGGACTAACCCAATACAAACGTACTTAAGCATTAATTACCCTCGTTGGGAATCANACAAACGTACTTAAGCATTAATTACCCTCGGTGGGAATCGAAGCAAGGTTTAGATCAGTATAAATATATTTGTGTTTTCTGTACCCTTGATGGGGTTCGATCCGATGACTGGTCCAGTATAAACCTATTTATGGATTTATTATCCTCGAGGGGAATCGAAGCACAGTTAAGGAGAGTATAACTATATTTGTTTCCCATGCCCTCGATGGGATTCCAACCGAGGACTTGTCCTGTATATATGTATTTATGGTTTAATTATCCTCGACGGGAATCGAATCAGGTAGTAGACCAGTATAAATGTAATTATGCTTCACTTACCCATGGCGGGAATCTAATCCAAGCAAGATGGCAGACATATAACACACAAACACATTAGCGATTCACATCTCAGTTGAGCAGAGATCGGGGTAGGACGTGTACGTAGTGTGTAATTACTCTCGGTACGTAATAATTCTCGGTATATGTAATTTATCTCGGTACATGCATTTATGTATTACGCAATTACTCATTATGCAATTACTTGTTACGCAATTACAAACCAAAGAGCGCCTCATCAACCTCGTCAGTTGTGTTTCGGCAGCCGATGTTGAACATGTGTAGTAAGTGTGTAAATACTCTCTCGGTACATGTATTTACTCTCTATACTTTTAATTAATTATTATACATTTACTCATTACACAATTACTCATTAAATAATTACTAATTATGCAATTACTCATCACGAAATTAACATCTAATTACATATAATTATCATCTACGGGTCTTAAACCTAGGACTGACCGACTCCTCAACCCTCCTGGCTCAACCCTACACCACCCTTACCCGGCCACTAGCCTCCCCTCCCGCCTTCCAGAATTCCTCGAAAAATTTCAAAATATCGCAAATGTCGCTTGGGCGCTTTGTCCACCGAAACAGTACCCCCACAAACAATGGCCAATCACAGCCCACCTCAGAAGGGGTGGGAGAACCCATCAGCCAACCACAACACACCTCCCCGGGGCGCGGGAGGTGGATGATCTGTTTTCGAGGTTAAAAGGTGCTGGCAATTAGTATCCCTCTCTTCGACACCCGTTTACAGGTTATTCAAATGGCACTTAGGCCACCAATGACTCCCTAACGTCCTGAGACGGCCCCGCTAACCATACTAATACGAACTTAAAATTCATAAACGAATGTCCTTTGTCGCGTCGTTCCGTAAAATGAAGTACAATATCTAAATGCAAGTGTTTGCAAAAATTCTAAAAATCCAAGATGGCATGAACTGATTCCCCTTAAGTTTCGGTTTCACCCCCTTTTTGCAGAAATTCTTCGTTTTCGCGTCGTCATTTTGGATTCAAAGTAAATACTGACAATGACTGATTATAGAAAATTTACATTTTTCGAGTTGTTTAATATTTTTGTGCGTAACTTTAATTGTGTGTTATCTGGTTGTTGTAAAAAGGCGAGAACTTATTAATAAAATATAAATATTTTCTCGACATTCTACAACAAGCAGATGACTCATAATAAAAATATACACAAAAATATCAAACATGTCGTTTAATGTAAAAAAAAAATTTTAATCGTCCTTTGTATTTNTAAAAAAAATTTTCATCGTCCTTTGTATTAACTATGAATCCAAAATTATGACTCGAAAACGAAGAATTTACGCACAAGAGGTGAAACCGAGCCTTAAGGGAGGTCAGTCCCCACCATCTAGGATTTACGGAATTTCCGCCGTAACTTGCATCACAGATTTAATGTTTTATTTTTTGGCGTCGATAAGGCATAGGGCATTGCTTTGCACATGTCCTAAAACATGTATTGATTGACTACTATTGCCAGGATAATTACTGTAATCGCCAGCCACAAAAAAATTCTTATTTATTGCCAGCAATCAGTAGTCAAAAGTTAATACATGCGGTGGAGTTGTAATAGTTTGTGAAAGCTTTANTTCTTATTTATTGCCAGCAATCAGTAGTCAAAAGTTAATACATGCGGTGGAGTTGTAATAGTTTGTGAAAGCTTTAGAATATGTTATTTATGAAGTGTTACGCGGAAAATTTCGTTAAACGTTCTTAAATGGAACTTGTGGCGAAAATAGTGAAAATCCAAGATGGCGGGGCTTAATCCGCCTTAACAAGGCGTTTGAGGAAACCCGCCGCCCGGGGAAGTGGTGCGGGTCGCCGTGCATTATAAGCGTGCGGCGTGGCTTCGCCGATAGCTGTCGTGCATTACCGCGGCTGCTCAGCTCAGTCAGGCGCGTGACAGCGCGGGACGCCCACAGGCCGGTAAATCACCGCCGCCCTGGATGAATGTCCGCCGCAGTATTTTACATGCTGGCCGAGCGCTGTGTTCGTAAACATTGACATACATCACGGAGTAGTGCCGCGTGAAGAATTGCGTCCCCCCTGCTGGCNCCGAGCGCTGTGTTCGTAAACATTGACATACATCACGGAGTAGTGCCGCGTGAAGAATTGCGTCCCCCCTGCTGGCTATCCCCTCTACTACCTGTCGCCCTGACAAGCGCCAGCTTTGAAAAAAAAACCAGCTCTTCATTTGTTTGAAATATGTAGAAGCTATCTGTTCGGCACGATTTATAAAGTGCAGCATTTCCCTCCCGTGTAGAAACTTCGAATTTCGTGCACGGTCGGTGAAAATCATCATAACGATTAGTTCGCCTATATGGCTGTGCATTTTCTCCCCTGTGGTTGTGAAGTGATGGCATCCTCTCCCGTATCTTTAAAACGCATGCGTAAACCATATTCCATACGTAGTTTACATTTATAATTAATACGCCAGTGTACTATAAATGTCAACCTCTAAGACTGTAATGAATTCGAACTAAAATGAGTATAGCAACAGCTTATAATTTAACGTTAACTCTGTCGTGCATGTGCAGTTCATATTTACGGTTTTATTAAGATGAAATGTCATTATTTCGTCGCGGGCGTTGTTGGTAAACTATATCGGAATAATAGGCAATTCACGGAAAAGAACACCTTTTTAAGGCCCTGCAAATTTTTTCCTTTCGGTTAATTTCTATATTTCTGTCATATTTAAATATAAACATGCCCATGTGACTAATAAAAACAGTTTAAACATTCACAAAAGTAAACGTCTGAGGCTGCAATAATATATATTATGTAGTAATTATTTGTTATTCGTGAGCCGTCTATAACTAATGTTGCTGTTAATGTAATATACTGTAATGCTATTAATTGCAATGTAAAATAAAGTATTTTGGAAACAATATTACCTCCGTACAGTTCTACTAACATTCAGACGGTGTTTAAGTTGCGGCAAAACAAATTTAGTATTGAATTGATAACACTTGTATTAGACAATTTTCTTGTATCTCCTTTGCGTAAAAAAAAAAAAAACATTCCGATGTAAAATAAATTAAGTACAATATCACAAAAAAATATTACTTATGAATAAAAATTAAATGTTGAGGGGTGGGGGGCATAATCGAACCCGTGCCTTGTGTACATGATCATCTCCACATCACAAAAGTAGCTATAAATGACCGGTTCTGGGACACCTGGCTAGAAACGGAGAGCGGGGATCCATAGAAAGTAAGACACAGCATCTCGTTCCCGAAAAATTTCCCGAATGTCCCAAGAAATGTCAATTTTCCCTGTTTTTCTCCCATTTATCCCCAAAATTGCCCTTTTTGCCCTAAAAAGGTCCCGAATTTCTCCAAAAACAGCATTGGTTTTCTCTCTTCACACACAGCTGCAGGCAGCACCCAACAGAAACGCCCGCCATGACGCCATAGATAGTATGACACAGCACGTCTTTCCCCAAAATCTCCCTTTAGTCCCGAAAATTTCCCAGATTCCTCAAAAAATTCCCTCGCGCGTGCATCTCAGCTCAGGCTCGCATCGCCGAACGCGAGGCCTACGAAGATTTAAAAAAAAAATGTATTTCAAAGGTTGGAATTGAAATATTTTTATGTGTAAATGGGCAACACAGAGAGTCAATGCAAGGTTAAAAGGCACGCCACCGATAGGCAATGCGAGACCTGCAAAGATTTTTGAAGAAAAAAAAATTGTTTGTAAAAAGTTTTTTTAAAGTTTTTTTTTTATTTGTTATTTAAAATTATTTTTATGTAAAGCATACAACTCAGAGAGGCAACGTAAGGTTCAAAGTTTCGTGTGTGTAAGTTAATGTCATCACACGAAGCTCTCGTACTGATTGAGGTTGCTGCTATGCATGATGTTTTAAATTACTTCTAAGGAAAAGCTAACAGATGCTAGCAAAGGAATCTAAATAAAAAAAAAGTAATTAATTTATATTAATACATTTTATTAAAATAATTGTATACATTTTAAACCAGACTGCTTTCGAAAGCTACCTATCGTCGAGTAAGATCTTCAGAGCTGGTAGGCCCACGACTGGTGTTCGTCGCTGTTCGCATCCGGTGGTCGATGTCTGGCTGCATGTCCACAGCTGGGAGGAGATGCTCAGCCGGACCTCGTTGGCAGCGCTGAAAAAAATTAAGTATGACAGGGACACCGAAGCTTACCAAGGAAATGAAAAATTCCATGCGTTTGCATTCCTCTTCGATGGAGGCCATCTTGGCAGCCAGTGCCAAAATTTGTCAAAATTTCAATTTTAACATGTCTGACTGCGTTTTATATTATGGGTATTCTACTACATATAACAGCAAACTGTAGTAGGCATACTCCTTCCTTGTGTGAAATTACTTTATGCTCGAGAAATATATGCATATTTGACGCACGTAAATTGCTTTGTAAGGTTTGAAAGCTTAAGTTACATTTAGTTCTAAATCTGTGCTTTTAAATTTAAATATAGCGATTTTATTGTGCGAGGTTACTGCTATTCACTAGTATCCGACATTTTACAATGCCAAGTCAGTGTAAACTTGTGTTGGATGGGTATTACTTTAATGTCGTAGTAACATAAATATTTTGTTCTTCCTGCTATTATTTAGCGTAATACATTTGGTTGCTGCAACAACATTACTTTGATGTTTTGTTAACATTATTAACTTTGTCACAACATTTTTAATTTTACTACGACATTAACATTCAAAGAACTGGCCCAATAGTAAATTTTTTTCAACAGTATTTACTGTGTGTGTTTTGGTTTGTACTCATCACAGATATTTCTCAATATGTTGGACTCTTAAAAATTACCTTTGTAAATTCCAAATAAGTAAGGGCTAGGAACAATTTTAATTATTAGCCAGAAGGAGAACTAAACAAGCAAAACTTAGTTTCGTCTGTCTCTAGTATTTGAGAAACACAGCAGTGCTCCGTGACGCAAAGCTCTCAACTCGCCCGTGCAGGAGATAAGGGTCCCATAATAATGACATCCGGCTAATCACGACGCGGATCTTGTTTTCGCGAAATGAGAAATCTTCATTGTCTCGTCGTCGGGTCGTGCAGCGGATGTGCCGAAGCAGTCGCCTGCAGCAAGAGCCCTCTTGTCTTCGCCTCTCTCGTCGTGCTCTCTTCTCATCTCCCTCGTCGCAGACTATCCACCTCCTCTTCGTGCATGCCTTTGTATGGGGCTGGCCTCGTCTTTATTCCACGCTTTGTTATGCCTGCGCCATTGTGTTCCTATGTACACGGCCCCTAGTTCTTAATACTGTTCGACATCGCTGCGGGTCGCGTACGCCGATTCTTCCGCGGGAACTGCTCGGAAGGCAGGCCAAAA
>NQII01002888.1:17472-33881 GCA_002778355.1 Clitarchus hookeri | reverse complement strand
GCGTCTCTTTGGTTGACAGCGACCGGCTGGCGAATGCGAGGCCCACCAGACTAACACATATTAACATAACAAAACATAACACTCAGAGCACACAATATAGAAAAATACCGGGCACGGCAATCCACCCACCATCCTACCAATTGAACATAAACAAAGAAAACAAGGCAATGTCCGAAGACCACGGTAATCACGGGACATGGGTATCCTGTTTGGTTGAGCGGCAGAAACGTCGCCAACACATAAGCGAGCCGAAGAGAGTGCGGGTAGGCACGGACCGCAAATGAGCCTCACTAACCTCAAGCTCCCTAAGATAGTGACTGGGGAAACCACACCCCCTTCCACGAGACAGTGATCGGGAGTACCGTCACCCCAGACACCCCAAACTCTTCCATCACCGACTTTATCAAGTTCTGGTTCTTCTCATAGCGGTCACGTTTCTTGTCAAACGACCATTTTAACCCTCGGCACTGGACGACCTGACCATCCAGGATATAAGCGGATTCCTGAACTGGTTTAAAGACCACCAAGTCAGGTTTCCGCAGTCCATCAGCGGTCCTATATCTTGGTTCACGACGTAGGCAAAAAGGCAAACGCCTTTAGGTAGGCAAGCGCTTCGCCACAGATGACGAGGTGAAAGAAGCAGTTACAGACTGGTCATCCTCACAGGCGGCAGACGTCTATGACTTAGGCATACAAAAGCTTGTAGAACGTTATGACAAATCTTTAAACAAATATGGAAACTATTTAGAAAAATAGAAAAACATGTAAGGAATTAAATAAAATTTTTTTTTTTTAAAAATCTGTGATGGTTTATGTTTTGTAAGAAATCGAACCTTACGTTCCGAATAACCCTCGTAGTTTAACATGAGTNAAAAATCTGTGATGGTTTATGTTTTGTAAGAAATCGAACCTTACGTTCCGAATAACCCTCGTAGTTTAACATGAGTAACTGTGTGTGTGTTAAGACGTGAATAATAAATTCATTAGAAGTTCTTTAATACGTATGTATTAGTCAAATTGATAACTCGTCACAGAAGTGCTTCGTTTATTGGATACATTTTGTGTTTTTCTTAAATGTTTCGCGTGTGTTAAGTTATTCAAAGACTATTAAGTATAAGATTTTCAGTAGTGAACGTAGTTTTGTAATTTGTAGTTACGTAAAGCTTCTGTATGTCCTGGAAACGTCAAACAATAGTAAATAATTCGTCATGTCGAAAATATACTTAAGTAAAGGTAAATGTTTACATGCAAATCATGAACAAATATTCGTAATATTTGCTAAACAAATAGTAATTATTCGTTGTGTTGTTTTTTTATATTTAGTAAGTAAGGGGATTGATTCGTGACTTAAACCAGTGCTGTTAATATTCTGAACGCGCGTTTTATGCAGAACCTATTTCTCACCAACTCAATCACGTCTACAACTGTAAATGCCATATACTTTCCTGTGCGTCAATTAAAGGTTGGGAATGAGGAGTTACTGCCAGTAATGCTACCTTNACTGTAAATGCCATATACTTTCCTGTGCGTCAATTAAAGGTTGGGAATGAGGAGTTACTGCCAGTAATGCTACCTTCCCACGGTGGATATTGTATTCTTTTTTTTTTTTTTTTTCATTTAAAATAAATTATTAAAAATTCTTTTATACACTTAATTGTTAGTGTTGCCGTTTTGTATTACCGTAGGCTTACGCACTGTTACAATCTCTCAAAGTCAGTGGTTTAAACCAGATTCGATAACGAANACTGTAAATGCCATATACTTTCCTGTGCGTCAATTAAAGGTTGGGAATGAGGAGTTACTGCCAGTAATGCTACCTTTCCACGGTGGATATTGTATTCTTTTTTTTTTCTTTTCATTTAAAATAAATTATTAAAAATTCTTTTATACACTTAATTGTTAGTGTTGCGGTTTTGTATTACCGTAGGCTTACGCACTGTTACAATCTCTCAAAGTCAGTGGTTTAAACCAGATTCGATAACGAATGGAGGTCTTAATTAAACAAATGAGTTAACTATAATTTCCTAAATAATTTACAATAATTACAAAGAAAATACTCTCGTCTTAATATCATACAGTAAATTAATATATCTTGCTATTTAAAATTAATCAATTTAATCACTACAATTTACAATTACCACAAGGACATTAATGCAATTAAACAACTAAATTCGTTCTCTATAAACAGTGTATAAAAATCTATTTAATTACTATATAGAGTATATTTCTTCATTTGACAGTTCCAATATTTACAATAAAGTCCATATCACATGTTTATACAGTCCCACCTCAGCTTAGTACAAATACTACGACCTAGCAATGTTCTAGATTTCTCCAAGCGCCCTCATGAACAGTAGCCTTCACTCGTCGGTTTTCACACCCTCTCGTCTTTTCACACTACATACACATCGTCCGCCGTCGTCTTGCAATTTACCGTCGTCGTCCGTCCTCTTCACCGATGTCCCTCGCCGCACCATAATTCGCCTTATAACCGATTCAACCAAGTTGCTTCTACCAAAGACAGCCGGCTCTCGGGCCGCTGCGATATTTCTAGGGTCGTTGGTCATCGTCCAGAAATTTCTCCAAATACCGCGTTGTGCCGAGGGTCCTAGTTCCCAGAATATCATCCTCTGAAGTTGTTGGCTTCTGCGGCAGGGGGATGGAGGGACCGTGACGCCAGTCAGTTCTGCTGTCAATCATCCCCTGCTGCAGGACGACGGAAAAGCGAGCGCATTTCTGCCTGGGGGGAGGTGGTCGAGGTAGGTCGTTTCTTTACGCTCCTGCTTTAATACAAACGGTCGGAGTCCATTATAATATTGCTCTCTGTATCATTGCGCAACATCATACTCAAACTTTCAACTTTGGCTATGTGGCTTAAAGTAGCGATATACAATTACGCATTACTTTGCTAATTGCTTGGTACTGATTTCGGCGAGACTCTTGCGTCACTGGGTATATTTCTTTNTACAATTACGCATTACTTTGCTAATTGCTTGGTACTGATTTCGGCGAGACTCTTGCGTCACTGGGTATATTTCTTTGATATCTTTTTTATTTATCGGGAATTTTTTGTTTATAAAATTACTGGTGGTAAATTTTTATAGCCTGCGTGTTAGGTTCACTAAACATTGTTCAGCGACATTTGAATTAGATTGGTTTGTTGGTACGCAGTTAACACCCCAACAAAATTCGCAGTAATTCATTTTCTCGTAAAAAAGCTCATATTCCAAATATTACGTGATATTTGACATAAAATAGACTTGATCCGTAAGACTAAGGAACGTTCNGGGAATTTTTTGTTTATAAAATTACTGGTGGTAAATTTTTATAGCCTGCGTGTTAGGTTCACTAAACATTGTTCAGTGACATTTCAATTAGATTGGT
This sequence comes from Clitarchus hookeri, assembly GCA_002778355.1. NCBI lineage: Eukaryota > Metazoa > Arthropoda > Insecta > Phasmatodea > Phasmatidae > Clitarchus > Clitarchus hookeri. Next base: position 30,497 of record NQII01002888.1, on the reverse strand, counting down.
TTGTTGGTACGCAGTTAACACCCCAACAAAATTCGCAGTAATTCATTTTCTCGTAAAAAAAAGCTCATATTCCAAATATTACGTGATATTTGACATAAAATAGACTTGATCCGTAAGACTAAGGAACGTTCTTTGTTTTCAATTTTAACAGCCTGTAACGTGGAAGAAAAATGGTTTTATTAAATTGTAGAGTGAACTCATAATCCCAGTTTTAATTGCTTTGTTTTTATTACGTCTTCATTTCGAAAACAGATATACCTTAACAAGATAAGGATATAAAGATCATCTTTTGCGCCCGAACTTAGCAGAGGTTCGTAACGTTAGGAAAACTTTTGAATAACCGTTAAGTTAATATGCGCAGTTTATCGCCTATGGGCTAACTACCACTTTTTAACTCTGACGATCTCAGAAAGTACCGTAGAGAGGAATTAAAAAATCAGTATCTGTCTTCCGGCAATAATCTTTTGTTAACTTTTATTGCTATTACCTTTAGTGAAACTCGGTAATATAATGAACAGTTTTGAATTGGTGCACCTCTATCGTTGCAGAATAATTCCATAAAGGGGTAATTTTATGGCTCACAAATAAAACTAAACGATAACGATACGACCTAAGTCTGGTAAATAAAAAATTATTCTCCGAGACTGTTTCATAACTTTATGTATAGTAACCTAATCAGTGTCTCATTTAACTTGCATTGATGACAAATGTCTGGAACCTGACGGTGACATTCTGATTTCGCTTAATTGGAAAGCATTTGTTATGGAGAGTGTAACTCTTAAATTGTAGACATGATTGCATGGTGAATAGCGATAAAACCGAAATAATACCGAAACGTACGTTAATACGCTGCACAATACCGAAATTAAGAAATAAAACTAAATGAACAAAAATACCCTATTTTCTATTTTTTAAGTAAAACTTTAATTATTTATTCTAACAAAATATATATTCCGAATTTTTTTTGTAAAATACTTACCAAAGGAAGTGCACATTATCTAGAAAATTCTGCGTTTGTACCAGAACATATTTTAATGTCTAAATATGTGTTTGGTTATTCTATTTTTAAAAATACATACATATAAGTTTTTGTTTTTTAATGCATACCTATATGCCTTTATTTTATTTGAAAAATTAAATGCAGGATGAGTATGCTAACCTGGCGTGAGCGGAATCCTTAAGACAAATAAATAGGGAAATATATATACGACATAGGGCCTCAAGTGATCTCTAAGGGTTGTGGACGCCCTGGAACGTTGCTACTGGAAATGTGTTGTGCAGCGATACATTGGAAACCACTTGAAATTATGTTTGAAGGACTTTCAAACATGCTTAATTTATGGCGAACATCCTGTAGCATTCTTGCTGTAGGGTCTGTGACCATTACTTGGTGTGCACCAGATTAAGTTATATAACACATTTCAAGCATTTTAGTCTGCGTTATTTATTAATTAGAAAACAACGAATAATTATATGTATTTTTATTTATTTTCTTTGCTGCCCCAAGGGAATTATTTTTTGTCAAAAAAAAATTGAAAAACAAAATGTGTGTACGACATGGCTACCTAAGCAGATTTCAAGGGTGGCGGATAGCAGATACTTCCAATCGAAACAAGCATCCGTCGTCAGGCCGATATTGGAATGGAAGCCTGCAGTGCCGCCGGCACAAGTTTACAACTGACAGGAAAGGAGAGCACTGTGACAATGTCTGCTGTGACTGGTTGTGGAGGGGGAAGTAGCCATCGGCGTGGTCGGGCCCCGCGCGACAACAAGAAGTCAGCGCCGGCGAGATGGAGGCGGTCTAATTGAGCCGCGGGCGGGGCGGCGTCGCCCCCAGGTGGCGCCAGACGTGCCGACATGGCTGCACGCTTATTGAGCGCGATGACGTTCAGAAAACTCGCCTATATATTACCCCGGGGGGGGGCTGAGGGAGGAGGGGCGGACACGGAGACGGGTAGGTATTATTAAGTTTGGCCCGGGACCCGGCGCTTGAGCGATGGCACACTCGCCTCGCCGTGCATGCTGACGTGCTGCCCCCCGTCCTACCCTCAACTCTCCTGCCGGAAACCATCACCCCACCCCGGGCTGCCACACAGGTGCCGCAGTATTCCTACGCCCCTGCACGCGCCACTGCGGGCTGCGTCACTGCTCTGTCGACTTCCAATGCGGTCCCCGTCACCCTTCACGCCAGTGGAGGCTGCCGCCGTTAATCCTTTCCTTCCGACATTCATTTATAGTTTCTGGTGCTGAAAATAACATATTTAATTATGCGTGCTGTTTTGATGTTGGCAAATAAATATTTGTATCAAACTGTATTAAAAGATAGTCACTGACATAGTTATTCAGTGTAGTTCCAGCAATGTTGTGTTTAATATATCAATATGGTAGCTTACAGACTACGTTATCTAACTAAATATACATCTTTTTAAACTNTCAATATGGTAGCTTACAGACTACGTTATCTAACTAAATATACATCTTTTTAAACTAGACAATTTTAAACATTTAAAATTTACATTAAAATACACCAAAGTATGGCAATTGTTTTAATTTTATTGCCTTACCTCAGAATTTAATTTAACAAATAACTATAAATGTTACTTGCATGGCGAAGAGGGAAAATAACGATAGACAATATCTGGCAAGTAAAATTTCGTTTNTGCCACACAGGTGCCGCAGTATTCCTACGCCCCTGCACGCGCCACTGCGGGCTGCGTCACTGCTCTGTCGACTTCCTATGCGGTCCCCGTCACCCTTCACGCCAGTGGAGGCTGCCGCCGTTAATCCTTTCCTTCCGACATTCATTTATAGTTTCTGGTGCTGAAAATAACATATTTAATTATGCGTGCTGTTTTGATGCTGGCAAATAAATATTTGTATCAAACTGTATTAAAAGATAGTCACTGACATAGTTATTCAGTGTAGTTCCAGCAATGTTGTGTTTAATATATAAATATGGTAGCTTACAGACTACGTTATCTAACTAAATATACATCTTTTTAAACTAGACAATTTTAAACATTTATAATTGACATCAAAATACACCACAGTATGGCAATTGTTTTAATTTTATTGCCTTACCTCAGAATTTAATTTAACATATAACTATAAATGTTACTTGCATGGCGAAGAGGGAAAATAACGATAGACAATATCTGGCAAGTAAAATTTCGTTTNTATAACTATAAATGTTACTTGCATGGCGAAGAGGGAAAATAACGATAGACAATATCTGGCAAGTAAAATTTCGTTTGCGGCCACATCCCATATTTCTCTTCAAATATTTTGCTACGTCTATTGCATTTCAAATGCATAAGAGAAATTTTAAAAAAATTAGATTCTTAGAGATTTGACATATTCGTCATAATTTTATTTCAAAAGAGAAGTAACATGCAAATAAACCTGCTCCTTGCTCTTAGTTGTGATGAACAGCTGGTGCAAATATCTTCTCGTCACCTCTGGTCGAGAAGTCGTGTCTAAGGCCTGGCACACAAGTTACGATATACCTGTCAGGTAAACCTGCACGGGTAAACCGGAAAGGTATATCTGTGCAGGCTATAGCACACACACTCTACGGTAAACCGGAAGATTTTAATTCAGTCGAGAGATGGCGAGCAAACAAGAAGACGACGCGATCGCTTTAGTCGATTTGTTAGTGGCCATGAAGTGTAAAAAGAAGCGAAAACGCAAAACCTGGTGTAAAGATTGGCTTACAAAGAGAAATGAATACACTCATACAAGATTACTAAAAGAGTTACGTTCAGATCCTTCAGATTACCGTAATTATTTGCGGATGAATGAAGAAGTCTACCAAATACTGTTGTCACTTGTAACTCCTCTAATACAAAAGAAAAATACAGTTATGAGAACTTCTATTTCTCCCCATGAAAGACTAACAGCTACTTTGAGGTTTCTTGCAACGGGTCGATCGTACGAATGTCTCAAGTATTCTACTATAATATCACCCCAAGCTCTTGGCAAAATAATTCCAGACACATGTGAAGCCATCTACAATGTGCTGAAAAAAGTGTATCTTCAGGTATGTATATTAAATAAACACAATTGTTTTTAAATTCTGTATTCTTAATAACTGTTTTTACAGTTCAAAAACAAAATTGTAACTGGGGCATAATAATGAATAATGTATGAAATTATAAAAATAATTGAAAATTTGGTAGTATTGGTTAATTAAGAGCATAGAAAAAATTCAAAATGCCTCAAAGATCAAACATTATTAAAGTTAGCTAAGTAGGTAGCCATTGAGTGTGGAAGTGGTAGTTCTTCATTGGTTATAAATCCCGCAGTCGCTGTTTGTTGTGCACATTGATCATATGAAGCAGCTGCGGAAGGACTTGGTGAGCTCCTACTTGAGCTGGGACTGCTTAGATATTGGGAGCTGTATGAACTCGTTAGCACGTAAAGTATTCCCATTTCAGCTTCAAATAGGAGGTCATTCATTCTTTTTTCAACAATCAAACGCTGGCGTTTTTCCAATGACCTAATTCTCATTGCAATAGATTTTCCCATTAGATCATACCTATGATCTTGGGGCGAAGGCTTTTTAAAATGATCTCTCACTGATAGCAGGACATCATTGGTCAATTCCTCAGTTTTTTTTTTTTTTTTTTTGTCAAATTAGGTCGTGATATTGGGAGTACCGCACGTTCAACTGAATTCGGTCTCGCATGATTTGGAGGATTCTCGTTTTTCTCGGAGGGTTCTTCATTGCTGGGTGTTTGTGGGGCAGGATCCTCGATTCCCTCCTGAAAGAAGTACATTATTAGACTAAAAGTCATTTACCCTGGTTTTATTGTTTAGATCAGGAATACAATTTAAAATAAGATAAAAATAGAAGATAAAAATAAAACAAACCTTTTTTAAAAAAAACTGTAAAACAAGTAGTGGTAGTGTACTATGTTGAAATTTCATTTCTTATTTTATTTACAACCAAACTTTTTAAACAAGCATTGGTTTTGTGTTATTTTAAATGTCATTTTTATTTTACTTACATAACCAAATTTTTAAAGCCTGCTGTAATCATCATAGCTATACATCCATACCGTGAAACAATATTATTAATTTGCTTTTGTTTCAGTTTCCTGATTCCGCTGAGAAATGGAAAGTTATTGCTAAAACATTTGAAGACAGATGGAATTTCCCACACTGTCTTGGTGCCATGGATGGTAAACATATAGACACAGTTCCCCCAGCGAATTTCGGATCTTTTTACTTCAACTGCAAAGACAGACACACTATGGTACTTCTTGCAATAGTGGATGCTAACTATCGGTTCCTTTTAGTGGATTTTGGAACTAATGGACGTGTTTCTGATGGAGGCGTTCTTCAGAATACTAAATTTTATGAAAAGTTAGAGGGTAATGAGCTCAAACTTCCAAAGCCATGCAATGTTACGGAAAATTTCGAAAAGGTCCCTTACGTTTTTGTGGCTGATGACGCCTTTCCTCTTACAATTAATATTATGAAGCGTTTTCGACAAGCGCAACTAGATTCAGCTAGTAAGGAAATTTACAACTACCGCATTTCAAGAACAAGACACGTTGTCGAAAATAGTTTTGGAATACTTGCATTCAGATTTCGTATATTCCATACTCAAATCAATTTGGAACCAGAAAACATAACAAAAAAGGTGAAGGCAACGTGTGCATTGCATAATTTTTTGATGGAACAATATCTAACCTTTTACGCTCCTCCAAACAGTACCTATAAGGAGAATTACGATGGAACTACTGCTATTGCAGGTTTGGATACCTCGGAATCGAATATGATCCAATTGAAACGTCTGAACCAAGGGAACATAACTTCTGCTGCTAAACAGCTTAGAAATGAGTACACTTCCTACTTAATGAGTACACTTCCTACTTAATGAGTACACTTCCTACTTAATGAGTACACTTCCTACTTAATGAGTACACTTCCTACTTAATGAATGCAGGCAAAGTTCCATGGCAAGACAATCGGTTTCTTCGAAACAAAAAATAGACTAAAAGAAGACGTTCGGCGTTAGTAAGTTAATAATTCGTTCAGTTCAAAACATTTTGCATTAATTACTTAAAAGTGTGGACTCTAACTATAAACCTTCAATTTGTAAATACAAAATGTGTTTTAATTAAATTATATGAGTATTATAACTAATCTGAGTACTTACTTCATCGATCTCACTTCCATCCTCGTCATCCAAGTTTGACACAGACGCACCAGGAGTATCTTGATCGCCAAGAAAATCGAACAAATCTAAGTACCATAGTTTTGATGTGTAGACGTTGTCTGTTGAAGCTCCGGATTTAATTGACATGTCACGTTTCTTCTTCTCTTTACATACATTACTTCTTAAATTATTTTTTTTTTAACTACTGATTTCTTTGTAGCATTAGGTTCTAACTCCTTAAATTTAATCACAAGTCTTTCATAGGCTGCATCTCTCTTTTCACGGTCGTAGTATTCCTTACTTTTCACCCGCCACAGACAAGTTTCTGACCTATATATTTCGATGAACTGTTCTATCACTTGGTTCCGTTTTCGGCTTGACATGATGATCACAAAAGTCACTCAGACTATCGTACGCGTAGTCACTAGTTAACACTATTGTACACGTAAATACAAAGACGACCGACGCTCTCTACTCAAGGAACTAGACACAACTAACCTAAAACCTGTACAGGCGTGCCGGAGTGACTCACACACAAGCTCAGGTCAACACGCCTGCGCAGGTAGAAAGAATTGAATTTCGATTCTTCTCCGGTCGCCTGCGCAGGTCGCTACGCCTGTGCAGTTTGGCCTGCAGCGGCTGGTGCACACGCTCTGGTTTACCTGTACAGGTGACTTCTACAGGTAAACCTCACCGGTATACCGGAACGTGTGTGCCGGGCCTAAGTCCCAAATCACACAAATTTTAAAAATATACTACATTTAAACTACCGAAATGTAATTTCATTTTTTATAATGTAATTTATTTTGATGAACTTTGTGCCAAAAGCAAAATAACTGCAACTTAAAATACACACTTTCGATCTTACAGTTGTAAATTTCGGATTTGGTAAAGTTTCGCAGTAAGAAAAGAAACTCGGCTTAGCTACAGTTTATGGTGTGAGTCACTCGCTGTGACATCTCTGAACGGGAGGATAAACAAAGATACGCATGCGCCTGCGCGTGTGCTAGCATGCAGGTTCGTGACTGAGGGTTGACAGCGCAGCCAGTCACATATTGGGGAAATGCTGATACGTGGGGTAAAACGGACAGCTGAAACTTTATACACTTCTTTCTTTCATAAAAAGCTACTTGTCGGTGCTGATATCGTCTGTTCTCCTGTGTTCGCCCTTTTCGTATTCTCTGTTTCATTACAGAACTTTACCTTAAAACACAGTTTTTTTCTAGTAGCTATAGTTAATCAAAGTCACAGAAAATTATTTGTAATACACCGTTTTGAAGCTTAAACATGTTGGAATTAATATTAAGAACAATATAAACATTTTTCATTTTATGGAAGTGAACATTATAATTTTCAATTTGTTGATTTTGTTGTTACGTAAATAAGAGAACCGATATTATATCGCACTTCTGCAAATTGATGAATTCGAGGAAGACAGAATAATGAATTGATTTCGTTAAAATTTTGTGAAAATATAGAGCGTATGTAGGAGAACAAAAATCACCCACTTAGAATTTTGTGCGAGAATGTTCGATTTTTGGTAATTTTGGTGCGGACAATTACATTTCGGATAACTGTGTGCCGCATGCATAAAACTGCTTATAAACTATTGACATCCGTCAAGCTTAAAGTTTGTGTGTAATAGGCGAGTTTGCATGCTCGCGAACAGCAAAGATGCTGGAGGTCCTAATACGTAGGACCTGTCGCAGTTTAAACAATCGAGTTTAGNATACGTAGGACCTGTCGCAGTTTAAACAATCGAGTTTAGGAACTGCAGAATTTGCTGATGGACCGAGTAATAAAGTATTGTTAATTTTTTCAGCCATCCAAATGTTATTTTCTTATCAACTTCCTGTAAGTCGCGGAAGCACTGCTCGGAGCTCGGAGGTGTAGTCTCGCCGAAGCGTGGTCTCACCAACGCAATATGACCTCTTGCCTATCACTCTCCGTTAATAGGCGCTTTCGAATGCTTTTAATAGGTACGTGGAACCAGCTCCAGTCTGATATTTTTATGTAGCCAAACTTATTCTGTTTTCAGACTAATCTTTTAATTGCAGGCGTAGTCTTCTAGTTTAAGTGTGCTTAGGAAAATATGAATTTTTTGAAAATTTTGGGATCACAGCACAGTGTGTGTGTATGTATATAGGTATACATATACAAACCCAAATGATCGCTTTATTACTTTCGTGTGATCATACCAACATAATAACACGAACTCACCATTGCCACTAAACTTCAAATATTAAAACAAATTTTCTCTCTTTCCTTCCTTCCCCTCCTGCTAACAACGCAAATAGAGCTGCGTGGAACAGGGAACGAGAGCATGACGACATATTTAGCCAATCAGGTTTATACCTTCAAAATCGTTCAGTTTGGCGCGACATATAAAAAAATGGTGTAGTTACAAGCTTCCTTAGATATTCAGCACAGCAACCCGCTAAGCGTACTTGCTGTACAAGTATAGGTATAACCAGGCGATGCATCTACAACGTATCTCTTCCCAAAGGACAGTTCGTCTGTAGCACGATTTCCTGTTGCCTCACGCAATATCCTGCCATGCTAAGATATTTAAGGTGTCAGGAAATACAATGCGCCACTTTATTTGAAAAGTGGTGGAACTATGCGACGACATTCCGTCACATAGTAAACATGTCGAGTATAATCGAAGCGATCGCGAAGCGTCTACTCAACGCCATATTTGGTTTCTTCTTGCTGAAGGGTAAAATAAAATTACAAAATTTCATTGTCGTATGAGCGCTGTTCGGCAACAAGTTTACGAGCAAGCGACATGATGTACATGATGAGGGCATCCAAGGGAAAAATTCTTTAGCAACGGGAGACATACTTGAACAAGTGAGTCATGTTGTTAGTAGAAGGCGTAGAATCAAGGTTTTTGAGTTATCTGCGGAATGCAACCTTAAATTATTGGCTTAATGACCAGGGTGTTCGGTTGTGGCTTGATAAAATCAACAGAAGATTAGTGTGGCCAAATATTTAATTGTGTTATTTGTATTATTCTCGTTTGGCGTCAAGATCTGTAAGTTTAATTCAAAAGGTAATTTTTTTTTAAATTCCATCCAGTTGTTTCTACTCGAGGTCATTCTGTGGACCCAATTTATGTACCAACTGATTCTAGACAAATTAAAACTGTAAAAATAAAAAATGGTGCCTTATTAAAATTAATGTATACCTACCATATTACGTAACGATTTCAGATAAGGCTTTCATTTCCAACAGGTTTTTAATTAAAATACTCAAATTTACTTGAACTTTTTTATTTTACTGCATACATTTGCGGGGTGGTGATAGAATTGAGAAAACCTTGTCACAATTGAAATGATCGTTTATGTCGACCTTTCAAGTTCGCGGCAAAGTTAATAAACATAATTGTCGTATTTGGGGTAATCAGAACCCCCACGACGTGATCGAACATGAAAGGACACCCCAAAGTTCAATTTGTGGTTAGGAATGCACAAAAATGACGTCATCAGATTTTTTCTTTTCCTGCTGAACCGACAGTGTCAGGAAACATTTACCTTGATATGTTGGCGAATTTTCGTATCCCACATATTTCTCCAGTTTCCATATTTCAGTATGGTGCACCACCATATTTTCATCGAGATGTAAACGCCATTTTAAATTATACGTTTTGGGGACGTTGGATCGAAAGAGGAGGCCAAATTACCTGGTCGCCAAGATCTCCAGATTTACCTCCGTTGGACAGTTTTCCTTGGGAATTTTTTGAAACCATTGTGTACCAGCAAAAGGTTCTACATTTAGACGATTTGAAACATTGTAACACTGCAGCAGTTGGTCAAATAACGCCTCAGATGCTACAAAACATGTGGCAAAAACTCGATCAAAGTTTTGACATATGTCGAGCTACAAACGGTGCCCACATTGAACTTCATTAATTCTCAAACAAAACTTGGTGAGTTGCTTTTTTTTAATAAACAAACAATATTATACATTATCGTGAGTGGTTCTCTCAGTGTAAGTTAGCCGTTACTTTTGAATACCTTTAGCCCGGACATCATGATGTATGTACGTCGTATGTGTNTCTGGATATTTGCTGGGGCAAAACATAACACAGGCACAATGTACATTATCAAACAGAGAAAAATTCACCGTACACTTCACATAAACAAAATTAACACCGTGTTATTGACGCGTAATGATCCTAGGCATAAATCGGAGATGACATTCACGTTGCACCCAAAGTTACCAAGAAGACGTAAGAACACCACCTTACAAAAATTCAATTCTTGGACGGGAGGCAAACCTTCCCAAGTCTAACATCCTGAACACTTTAATTTTACCTGAATTTATGGGTTTCGCAACCTTCTCAATGTTTGCAGATGTGATAAACATTACAAAAAACATATATATATATATATATATATATATATATATATATGTTGCGAAACCCATAAATTCAGGTAAAATTAAAGTGTTCAGGATGTTAGACTTGGGAAGGTTTGCCTCCCGTCCAAGAATTGAATTTTTGTAAGGTGGTGTTCTTACGTCTTCTTGGTAACTTTGGGTGCAACGTGAATGTCATCTCCGATTTATGCCTAGGATCATTACGCGTCAATAACACGGTGTTAATTTTGTTTATGTGAAGTGTACGGTGAATTTTTCTCTGTTTGATAATGTACATTGTGCCTGTGTTATGTTTTGCCCCAGCAAATATCCAGAGCCGTCGATTGGGTGTTTTCACACTTAATTTATTATTTGCCTGCAGTATTTTCTGTGGACCACGTCAATGCAATCACACATACATTGCACGCACATTTATATTCATCTGTATGTCATAAAGCTTTGAGTTGCTCGCTGCAAGTATTCTTACTCCATGTATTTTCTCGTATTTTACGTAATATAAGGTTCAGCCCACCCTCGTTCTAACTCAACTAAGTCTTTACTAACAAGAGATAATACTGCTTTCTTGAATACAATAGGAATTAGTCAGCCAATCATCCTGGCTCAATCCGGGTGGAACATGGGTATAAATAGGATCCCTTATGTGTAATCCGTCGAGCTGATAGTCGATGAGAGTACTAGCGTCGGATGGATGCTAGTCAGCTCCACTTGCTTTCTATTTCGTTTGGAAGGTTTTTCTGGAAGGCGGCTTTACCAGCCGAGCTGACTACTCTATTATCCCCTATTGTCCCTATACAATTTAATGATTCAGTGGTTAAGCTGCGATTAAATTTTTACGGCAGAACTCTGTTGCCGTAGCACGATCGCGCGTAAACCAGTCATCATTTACTTTTAAGATTCTTTAAAGAAACTAGACAAAATTGTTTGTGTAGTGTTGTCAGAAAAGAAATTAATTTCTTATGGAAGTCTAGAAATTTTTAAAATTAAAATAAACGACTGATTGTAAAAAAAAATGTTCCTGAGCAGTGTTCGGAGTAAAGTATATTGTCGTTGCCGCCAGCCATGTTTGTCTTTTTTCAAAGCAGTATGTATGGAAATTTTTTGATTTCCATATCCGTAGTGCCGCCTCTCCACGCACAAGTACAGAAACTGCTGAAATATATAGGACAGGATTTGTCTGGATTCATCGTAGTTGTCATGTTTTCCCTTTCGCACCGTCGTGGTTCATGCAATGTTAATAATATTCGCTTGTATTTATGGGCATATACTAATGAGGGTCTTGACTCAAGGTGTGTAGACTTGGCAAGGTTAATCTTCAGTAAACTGCTTTGGAATTTGCCTGGAATGGTGTTGGAAATTACTCTGTTAGATCCGTCTACAGTGCAGCCCAACCCACAACCTACTGAATGCGAATGCTTGCCAGGCATGCTACTGCCTGACAAGATATCCTCGGTGGACTGCAGTAGAAAACTGTGATATTCTGTGCCGAGCTAAGACTAGCGCCGGCAATGACTGCACGTCGTATGCAGAGTGTGAAGTGTCCAATCTCGCACGAATCTGGTTCGCGAGCACGAGCTTATCTCGCGAGCCAGGCGCTGATATTTTTCACCGCATAAGAGACGAACAGACTCCCAAGTTTGCTCGTGTATTTCAGTATCCAAAATGGGCTTGTCGAAACAACTTCTAGCTGCAGAGATCGTTCTAGACGAATGTCGTGTATTAGCGAGGACAAACAGTTAAAAGAGGTAGATGTAGGTTACAAATTAGTTGCTAGGAAGACACTGATTTACACATTTAAATTTACTTAACTGTATTAGATAAGATAGTCCTGATTACTACAAAAATACTTTGAAATGGCTGGTGGAAGCTTAGGTTGTTTGTGGTTTGCCTACGTTATTCATAGTTACTAAACAGAACAAATCACAATATCATACTGTCGATACACGAATCTGGCTGGGGGCCGCGGTGGCTGAGCGGTTAGCCTGCTCGCCTCCCACCAGGGCGAACCGGGTTTAATCCCCGGCCTGGTCACTCCCGGATTTTTGCAATTGGGAATCGTGCCGGACGAAGCCGCCGGTCGGCTGGTTTTCTCGGGGATCTCCCGTTTCTTCCGCCCTTGCATTCCGGTGCTGCTCCATTCTCATCTCAAGCAAATGGCGAGCCAGCTACGAACCTTGTCCAGCCACATAGGCTTGTCGCGTCGGACGCTGAGTACAGCTCGCCATTCCCCACATACGTACGAGTTTTGGCAATTGCAACCTGAGCCGAGTCGTGCTCACGGATCCGACTCCTACGTGTATGGGCCCGCTTAATCCGCTGCCGTCGTCGCCGAGCCTTTAGCCCACAGTGTTGCGGGTCGCCCGAGAGCTTCATTTTGCCGGCCAGCGCTGCTGCAAGCCGCCGGGAAACTATGATGGCTTCATTAAAACTTGGAGCCGTCTCGGTTGCAATCATTTGTGCGGCTTGCGCGCGCCCCCTG
>NQII01002888.1:0-15854 GCA_002778355.1 Clitarchus hookeri | reverse complement strand
GGGGGGGGAGAAGATGATCGCAGTGGTTTTTTTATGACGTAACCTGATACGGGCTAGTCATTGTACGTGTTTTGGAGAAAAGGTCGTTGCTGAGAGGTCGCCGAGCATGTGTTCGGAGATAAAGGAGGCCAGAAAGTAGGTGTCGTCGGCATATTGCAACAGGTGTAATTTTTCGTGATTAAAATGCTGAAAATTTTAATAAATCAAAACGCATTAGGCTAAATAAAGGTTATGTCTTGGCATCTTTGTTATTTGCGTTTAGGATCGTTTCTTTGTATTCGATTCTGAATTGAAATTTCTTTGAGACATCGCATTTCAATTAGTGTTTGCTGGAGCCTTGTAACACGTGGGACTTGTGGGTGACGTTATTCTGCATTGGAGTTCTGTTCTGAATCACTTTGTTGGAAGCCTTTTTAAAAAAAGTTTTATGTTATATGGCATAAGGTAATGATCATATTTAGGGCAGTAAACAAAAGGTATAGTCCATTCGCGGTTTCTTCGCCCTTCTTGAATCAAACCTTTGGAATATCACACCAATTATGACGTGTTTGGCTTGTTTCCTAAATAAGCAGTGTATCACAAGCGTTTTATACTTGTGTTAACATAAAAGTATCTTATTTTTGGTTAAACTGATCTTTTACTTTTACTCTATGCAAAAATTATAATATTTCATTTATAATCAATATGAATAAAACAGGGAGAAAATAGGTGTGTTGGCAATGCCTGGTAAGAAATAGTTCTCATGCAAAATGTTATTAAACTGAGTGCTAACGAATCCGATGCGTTGTCCCTTTGGTGTAATTTTCTATACTTGGTTAAGCTTTGTTTGTTTGAGGCGGAGGAATATCCCGAAAGTAGAACTTTAGTGGGGCTTCAGAAAAGTTGGAAGTAACCGTGAATGGGCTATAGCTCATATAGCTGGTGTAATAATACGTCGAAATTGTTTACGGTCTACAATGAAATAACTGATGCTCACCCCTCCCCCGTTTTATGCAATAAGAGCGAGCGCGTCTGTGCTGAAAGCCTGGCTTGCTCCCGGCTCAATCACGCCGGCGATAATGAGACATTAACGCTTCTCTTCCGCCCCCTCCCTTGCTCTAACGAACCGCCCAAACCATGGTAATGGCTTGCGAGAGACAGGTTATTGTCGAGATGATGAGTAGTTATTAGCTGCCGCGCGGGTTTTTACTTGTGCCGGAATTTAAGTCACCCAGCGGTAATTAGTTTATCCCCTCAGTAGCTCCTTCAAGACGATGGTCGTGTGGCGGAACTTACTTCCTATGTACTGTTCATTCTTTGTAAAAGGTACTCACGTAATACCTGTGTTCAGTTGTTGCAGGTTCATCGGCTTACCTTCTCACATATTCACTGTTTTTATCAAACTTTACGGCTATACCGTTTTAATCCCTTTTCACTTCCTCTACTAAAAGCTTTAATAGCTTTGAAACTGCGCGTTGCTGTTGCACGCTTTTAAAAAGTTTTTTTTAAGGACATAATGTATCCAACGAAAAGAAAATTGGCGAAGTTTCGAATAGCAAAGTTGTACTTGTCGAAACTATATAGCAGTCCTATGCATTTCCAAACTTGTTAAACGTGATTCTGTTTCTTGTGTTACACGTGATATGGTGGATTAACACGAATTTCTTCTTTTAAGCTATTTTAATAGGACTGATCTTAATTAGATCATAAATAACATGCACGGAAAACATTCAAGGTCTCTGTCATCATCATTTGTTTTCCTTGTGTATTGTATTTAGACTATTGGTATGTGTGTGTGTGTGTGTGTGCGTGCGTGCGCGTGTGTGTGTTTGTGTGTGTGCGTGCGCATAAAAATTGCAAATATCGTGCATATTTTTGTTAAACTGATGTCTGCATCACTTTACACAAAGTACGATCCCCAGCGCCCATCCGCTGACATGTCTCACATCGAGATGCAGTCACGAGATCGAGGTGTGCCGTCTTCCATCGACGTCTGTGCTTGCTGAAGGTTTCCGCGATGCTTGTGTCATAGCATACGATGTGGAGACGCGCCCGCCAAGAGTGTTGGATGATGGAGAAACATGGCATGGCATATTTTTAGACTAAGGGAGTAAAATGCGTCTGTAGGATGACACGACGTTTATGATGTTGCTGGATGTAAAATGTCAGGTGTCCATGCCCGGAAATGTTACATCAAGGTGGTTAGTCGTTCTGGAAGAACCGATAATTCATGCCGTTATATAGTTTGTTTCAGAAAATAATTGATGCTGCTTGCAGGTTATGTTGTGTGTAGTGATTTATATGACTATAAAATCACTAACACATATTGACCACATAGTTTACCCTGTTATTTATTGCCTTCTTAAGCAAGGCTCCCCCTCCCCCTGTGGTGGACAAATTGTACGTGCCAGGGTACGCAATACGGTGTACTGTTCAGAGTATGTGTCGTGCTACATGAAATGTTCCAGCATCGCCGCATCCAGCGTGTATACTCAGCTAATCGACCATATGTTTGTTAAGGTCCCGCCTACCTGGAGCTTTTATCCGCATTTGAGGCCGAGAAGCGCGGGCTCGATAAATGCTACTCTGCTATGTGCATCAAGTGCGCAATCGCCACTAAGCGCAAGGCTCAAAATTGGCGTGCAGTGTTCTCGTCACCCTGCGTGTACCTATGGGACTTACAGCAGCGACCCTATTATTTTATTGGTGGAAAGTTTGTGCCAAGGTTCAGTGGAGGGCTCTTGAGTAGTTTTGTATGTTTATGACGCTTATATTTTGAAATACTGCGCTTTAAAAAACTGTTTTTAGACGCTTTTGAGTACTTTGAAATTGTGTATATAATGCACCTGACGTTTTGAAAGCACTCTACACAGCCTTCGTCTGAAGTGTGTGTTCTTTTCGTAGATCAGCACAGTAGACGCACGTTTAATAGCTTCGTGAAAAAAAAAAGTGTGTTCGAAACACACTGCAACACAGTTCAAGCGCCAGGTAGATGGGAGCCATAATGTTTTTTTTCCTTCATATATTACACACAACGCAACCTGTAGGCAACGCCCATTTTTTTTAAATAACCTGTAGGACACACAAGTATGACGTGTATGTGTTATGTATTGATACCTGTCGCTTCTGAATTGCTGGCAAGTTTTATGTTAGTGTTTTTAAATGTTAGGCATAGAAAGGCAAACTACATCAGAACGTCCTTGGTTATACTGCTGTCCGACTCATTCGGGCCTTACTAAGAGTTCAGAAATTGAGTCTTGCTGGGATTTGGTCGCGAGTCAGTACCGTCCGGCCTCCTGGTCACCTGAGCGTGAAGTTTCAGCGTTGAATGTCACGGAGAATTCTTAATTTTAACGAGATTTTTATGTAGATGACACGCGTTAGGTTCCAGTTCGTGCTTATTCGACAGACTACTGTGCTGTGTGTGGGGACTTCTTCCTCAAGTGAAGNACACGCGTTAGGTTCCAGTTCGTGCTTATTCGACAGACTACTGTGCTGTGTGTGGGGACTTCTTCCTCAAGTGAAGGTTTGTGCATGCACGGGTAATTCGGTTATTTGATACGTTACAGAAAAATACGGAAGTGGTGGTAATGTTGTTTCCAGGTTATGGAAACATTCGGTCGGACTCTTCTACTTGTTAGAAATTAAGGACACTCGTTTGTTGTCTGGTATCATATATGTGCACTTCGCGCTGGAATGTTTGATGCTGCTAGATTTTAAGGACAAGCTTGTTGTAATGTCAAGTGTCTTGGANACACGCGTTAGGTTCCAGTTCGTGCTTATTCGACAGACTACTGTGCTGTGTGTGGGGACTTCTTCCTCAAGTGAAGCTTTGTGCATGCACGGGTAATTCGGTTATTTGATACGTTACAGAAAAATACGGAAGTGGTGGTAATGTTGTTTCCAGGTTATGGAAACATTCGGTCGGACTCTTCTACTTGTTAGAAATTAAGGACACTCGTTTGTTGTCTGGTATCATATCTGTGCACTTCGCGCTGGAATGTTTGATGCTGCTAGATTTTAAGGACAAGCTTGTTGTAATGTCAAGTGTCTTGGANATGTGCACTTCGCGCTGGAATGTTTGATGCTGCTAGATTTTAAGGACAAGCTTGTTGTAATGTCAAGTGTCTTGGAGACTTTGAAAACGTTGTCAGACCGACACTTGGAGTCATTTTTTATACGGTGACAATTTTTCCACCCCCGTGCATTCATAATACGATACAGCTGACGGACGGAGAAGTCCTCCAAGCATTTCTGAGATGTATCCTGTAGTGATTTCTAATTTTCCGACCTGTTGCTTTGGAAGATCTTCGTGTCCACTCGGATGCTTCCGTAGATGTACGTGTAGCTATTGGTGTATCATTGGCCTGTAACTCAGTGAGGCAATATCATATCTATATTAAGGGGATGGGGTTTCATTGTGCATGACATATACAGTTTGACAAGGATACTTAAGGTCACCAACTTTGTAATACTGTTTATATTGCTAGAAATGTCGGATAATGAACTGAATGTCATTCGGCTGTGCAACTTTGTTTCATACGGTTATCAACAGTTATTTTTGCAGCTGCTTCCATGCATTACGGAACATGTGGCATATGTAAAGGTATTTGGGAAATTTGTTTTAAAATGTAAATATCAACGTTGGGGGTGACAATCCCAAAAATTGTATCGAGAACTGGGTCACATGTATCACTGTATTGTAGATTTTTTATGTTGTACAGCAATATTGTTGTATGACACAGATATCAAACAACCCACGTTATTAAAATTTCCGAACGCGCATTTAAATGCATAGTAGGTTAACACAGAGGGCGGGGCTTCTACGTGCTTGTGTTAGTGTGTTCCTGTTCCTATCTTGGATGTATTTCCAGCTTGCTTGATCCGGTATTTAACGGGCTGGGTTACATACAGAATTNTGGTGGTTGTACAAATTAAAAAGTATATTCATTAGTCGCGTAAACCAATCCTTTTTAAAAAATGACACAGCGTAGCTTATTACGTACATATGTATTAATTGCAGTGATAAATAACTCTCTTGGTATATTATGAACACAATTTAAGCACACAGAAAATAAATAATGAATTTATTACAAAATAGTTGTAATTTACCTATTGAAGCAGTGGCGTACTTAGACCCATTTTTCAGAGGGCAATTGAAAGTGCAAGGAATTTTTTTGTTGAAAAAAAAAGGGGGGGTGATTGTTATGATTAGTATAAAAATTAGAGACTTCCTAATGGCAACCTGTAAAGTGGGTGTCCAGGGGTTTCTCCCCAGGGAAATTTTTGATTTAGAATATTAAAATGTTGCGTTATTTAAGCTTATTTCATAATAAAGTCATGTATATTCCTCTGACACTAATTAATTTTTGAGCCACCTTCAACATTTCATTCAGCTGGCAAAATTAAAATTAGGTAGCCCTACATGTTTAGTAGATTATCCTCGTGCAAAGCCATCGAGGCACGCAAGTTACTTTCCAATCTGATAGCAGCATACTGCGATAACTGTCCAAAAATACGGACCCACTGGACGTTCATTCCCATTTTTTTCCCCTTGGGTTGGCGCACTTGATTACGAGCAGCGCATTGTTTAAACCCAGGGTGACGTAACTGGAGGCGAACATTGAACAAAATTTTGTCGGGAGGGGGCGGGGGGAGGCGTAAAACCTTTGCTCCTTGTGACTTGAGATTGGAGGGCGGTAGTGAGCATCGAGGGTGAAAGTTTGTCCTGTGTGTACTCGCGCGCGCGTGTGTGTGTTATTGGGTCCAGAAGCAGCCTCGATTATGCACTATTCCTCAAGGGAGCCGCCGAAGTTGGGGCGGGTTCCGCGGTGCCTCTTCCTCGCAGATAACTTGAGAAAGCTCGTGCTATCTCCTAATTGCCTCTCCGCTCCTATTCCTGCACACCCCCTCCACGACCCCCTTTGACATGTCTTGGAGGAGCACCCCGAACTTCCCTCGCAACGCGGCGGGCCTGGCGGGCATTGTGGAAGGCGCTGGCTTGCGCATCCCCGACCCCGTTATTGGAGAAGTAGCGAAAGCCTTAAGTAGTCCCACATNGAGATTAGGGCTGCGCGGTGGCCGCTCGCAGTTCCTTGGCTGGAGATAATGCCCTCTGTCTCTGCGTCGCTACCCCCCTCTCTAGCACTACCTCATCCCCCGACCACTACCAACCTTCAGCTCCATACGCCACAGGACGAGGTGCGGTGCTAGCTGGCGACCTCACCTGTAAGCTTTAGAAGGGAGAGGTAGTTGGAATTACGAGCTCTTGGGTCGACAAGCATGAGAAAGTTTACCTCATGTTCGGTTGTTTGTCATTTCAAGACGCTTCTTTTCTAAGCCGGTGTTAACTTACGATCTTTATTTGGCGGTATCCACACGCCGTGCAAAATATTGTTGTATTGCAGTTCCGTATTTGTTTTCCTCTGGATTTGTGTTTGGAGCTTGCAATTGTTGTGGTTCTGTAAGAAAATCAAATATCCATCCTTTCCATGACACGTTTAAAGACACAATTTCGTTAGTAAGGTTATTAGCGGTTTAGTGGAACTGATGANTATCCATCCTTTCCATGACACGTTTAAAGACACAATTTCGTTAGTAAGGTTATTAGCGGTTTAGTGGAACTGATGAGTAAGCGTAAAGGCTACTTTTACGCATATCGAACTCGAAGTCGGTGTATGCAAAACGTATTCAGTTTGCATGCAGCCATAACTTTGTTGGTGGAAACTGTGTAAATGAGTTAAGTACAATTGTGTATATGCAACAAATGCTAGGGGGACACAATGTAAATTTTTCCTTCTCGGTTTTCGTTGAAAAAAAAAACTATTCTCAGTTTTTGCTGGAAAAAAAAACAACTAATGCAATAAGTTTCGAGTGAAAACGTTGCACGNAATTGTGTATATGCAACAAATGCTAGGGGGACACAATGTAAATTTTTCCTTCTCGGTTTTCGTTGAAAAAAAAAACTATTCTCAGTTTTTGCTGAAAAAAAAAACAACTAATGCAATAAGTTTCGAGTGAAAACGTTGCACGAAACCAGAACTACATCGTAAGACATACAAGACAGAGGGCAAGAACGCGGTAATATATACCTTTCGCCAGACAGGCAGGCCATGCTTGGGGAACAGAACAAAACAATAGAACCAAGCATTCACACNGTAATATATACCTTTCGCCAGACAGGCAGGCCATGCTTGGGGAACAGAACAAAACAATAGAACCAAGCATTCACACGCGCTCACGCCTCTTTTTATTTATCCGGTATACCTGAATAATAATTAATGGCCTATGTCACGTTACTTCTCGTGTCNGTAATATATACCTTTCGCCAGACAGGCAGGCCATGCTTGGGGAACAGAACAAAACAATAGAACCAAGCATTCACACTCGCTCACGCCTCTTTTTATTTATCCGGTATACCTGAATAATAATTAATGGCCTATGTCACATTACTTCTCGTGTCNTCGCTCACGCCTCTTTTTATTTATCCGGTATACCTGAATAATAATTAATGGCCTATGTCACGTTACTTCTCGTGTCGTATTACGGCGTGTGCGTGTGTGTGGTGTGAATATGCGGGTGTGCGTACATGTGTGCGTGTGTATAGTTCTCGTTAATGTGCGTAAAAATACACTAACTATTTTAGTTCGATACGGAGCGAGCAGAGTGCCATATACACAGCGCCAGTATAACGGTAGTAATGAATATCATTCATTGCGTTAGTGTAATAAATGTATAATAATGAACACGGGTGAAGGAAGTGAGCTGTTATGAAATAGATACAGTGATGCAATGTCCATGTTAATTCGCGGTATCTTCACACTTNGGGTGAAGGAAGTGAGCTGTTATGAAATAGATACAGTGATGCAATGTCCATGTTAATTCGCGGTATCTTCACACTTATTGAATCAAACCTTTGAGAAATCCCCCCATGTATGGCGCATTTTGTTGTTCCCTAAATATGTAATATATCACAACCGTTTTATACTTCCGTTAACATAAAAGTATCATATTNACGCATTTTGTTGTTCCCTAAATATGTAATATATCACAACCGTTTTATACTTCCGTTAACATAAAAGTATCATATTTCTTGTTAAATTGGATTTTACTTATATTGTACAGGCTTATTTAGATAGAACTAACACATTTATATATTTAATTATTTACAAACATTTTTTGCGAACCACAATTTGTTACACCTGACAGAGTATCTTTGGGAGATTATATCCTCTGTAGCAAATGTTGAAAATGTCCTCCCTCGTGCATAAGGCACAACTCAACATGCCATTCCATGTTACTGGCCGCCCATTGGAGAACGCTGGCGTCAATACCACTGCTCTTGTGTGTAATATTGTGCTTCAAATCTCACACTGTCTGGGGGTGTGTGACGTAAACTTTCAATTTTAATTAACACCATAGGAAGAAGTCCGGTGTTGTCAAATCCGGCGATCTCGCTGGCCACGGGTCCTTGGAAATTATCCGGTCGTCAAATACGCTTGCAATGAGCGCCATGGAGATGTTTGTCATATTTCATATAGTGCCGTCTTGTTGAAAATAACCTTGACGCAGCTCGACTTCGTCCAGTTGCTTAATAAACTCCATGAAAATCCGTCCTTACACAACAGTGTCCACGGTCTAGTTGAAAAAAATTGGCCCCTCTATTCCCTGTGCGGAGATTGTGCACCAAACCCCGACTTTGACTCGGTAATTAGGCGCGACATGAACGGCATGTGGAGATGCAGCAGCCCAATGGCGTGAGTTCTTTGGGTTCACATAGCCGCATAAATGTAACCATGCTTCATCCATGAACCATGTGATGGACAATATGCCTGGATTTTGCACAATGAACGCCTGAAACCGACAATAAGTCACTCGTTAGTAGAATGTATTGGGGAAGTAGGAGCCGCACGGCCGTCATGTTGTGACGTCACCCCACCGTCATCTTGGATACATGTGACGTTTACCCATGACCTTGACCTTGAACCCAAACAATTTATTAAAACTTAAAAAAGTATTTTAAAAATTATTTNGTGACGTTTACCCATGACCTTGACCTTGAACCCAAACAATTTATTAAAACTTAAAAAAGTATTTTAAAAATTATTTAAAAACTATATATTTCCGGAGGTCTCATCACGACCGGCCCTCGCCAATTGCTATTGGCTGTTTAGTCAGCAGGCCTCCACCCCACTAATGTTTCTTATTGGTTAATTAGTCGGCAGGCCTCCACTTCCCTTACCCATACTCATTCCGTCTATGCGGCCATCTTGGTTTTTTTGTTTGTCATTTGTTTTCATTTTCAATACCTAGGTNGTGACGTTTACCCATGACCTTGACCTTGAACCCAAACAATTTATTAAAACTTAAAAAAGTATTTTAAAAATTATTTCAAAACTATATATTTCCGGAGGTCTCATCACGACCGGCCCTCGCCAATTGCTATTGGCTGTTTAGTCAGCAGGCCTCCACCCCACTAATGTTTCTTATTGGTTAATTAGTCGGCAGGCCTCCACTTCCCTAACCCATACTCATTCCGTCTATGCGGCCATCTTGGTTTTTTTGTTTGTCATTTGTTTTCATTTTCAATACCTAGGTNAACCCATACTCATTCCGTCTATGCGGCCATCTTGGTTTTTTTGTTTGTCATTTGTTTTCATTTTCAATACCTAGGTAGCGCTATTTTCTCGATTTCGCGAACAGGTGAGCTGGTGATTTAGCCACCAGGTGGTTATTTGTTTGTTTTTAACGTATAGGTGATGCTGTCGGTCAATCCCTCCTGTTCGCTCGACCCCTTTCACACCATGTCATATCTGCTGTCCATTTATTTTTAGTATCGCCCACTGGAGTGCACTGGTAACTAATGTTTCAACCACCTGAGATAATTTACTACCGACAAGAGTGCTATCGACCTGTATCCGAATGGTAACGGGGTCATGTAAATGGCCGTATTTAATTTGTTTGACTTTTTTTAAATGTAATTATTTTTTTTATAAAACCTGATGGTTTTAAAATTAATAAAATGCAACACTTNTTTTTTTATAAAACCTGATGGTTTTAAAATTAATAAAATGCAACACTTTTTTTTATATGAAAGTGTAGCGTTTTTTACAGGAATTGTAGCAGGTTAGGAAACTCCGCCACTTAGCATACGACCGTTCATTGCNTTTTTTTTACACGAAAGTGTAGCGTTTTTTACAGGAATTGTAGCAGGTTAGGAAACTCCGCCACTTAGCATACGACCATTCATTGCGTCGTTTCAGCGCCTTCGCGAAGAGCCGGTCGTTTATGAAGACAATGAAATGAAGGTGGGACTTCATGCGTACCAGCCTTTCCTGATCGGACCATACACACTACCATCGGAAATTTCATATTGGGGTCCAACACCAAGATATCTGCTCTCTTTCTTGCCAGTCTTTCCTGCGAGTTAGGGGGACTCTAACGAAATAAGATATGTCCAACCCTGCATCGACGAAAATAACGAGCAATGGAATTCTTCACCTGATCTATCGCATCACATATTTTCTCAATTAGTGTCGAGGTGAACCAGTCGTGATATGTGGGCATAACGTCAACGATCAAAAATTACCTTTTGCTCACACTGAATATACTTTCTGCAGCCAATATGGCAGGNATGTGGGCATAACGTCAACGATCAAAAATTACCTTTTGCTCACACTGAATATACTTTCTGCAGCCAATATGGCAGGCTGGGGAATGTAAGATGACTACAGTGTTCCTATATACCCTGGAGGCAAGTTCGAAGTGTGCATCCNAATATGGCAGGCTGGGGAATGTAAGATGACTACAGTGTTCCTATATACCCTGGAGGCAAGTTCGAAGTGTGCATCCTGCTTTCCATGCTATTGGGATTTGCCTAAGACTACAAACGAATTATCTTTAATTTGAAGCAGGAACTGGTGCTGCTTTTAGCTAATATGCTTGCAGACATCATCGTGGGTACGGGAGAATACCTGGAAACAGTGGAACTGAAACTACAATCTATCGAATGGATGCTGCCTTGTGCAGTTGGGCACTGCAGGATGCATAAAAATGTTGAAGAATGTAGAAGATGGCAAAAACATCGATGTGGCTTTCAGGTCCTGGAATCTCAAGACATAGCCCTGATTGCCAGCAAACCAGCGCATCAACTGGATGGTGAACTCTAGCTTTGCTTCTGAGAAACCGAATTACATCATCGTTGGGCTACAGACCGGAAGACAACACAATGCGAGTGTGAGTCGTTCTCAGTTCGACACATGTAAAATAGAAAATGTGAAAATATTTTTTTATAGCGAAAGCTATCTGTGCGTTGACATGAACACGAACTTTGAAAATGGGCAGTACCTGCTGGCATATCAGATGTACAATCAATTCCAAAATGCATATTATGGACGCCCCCAATCCACGATATTAAACCCTGATACTTTCAAAAGTTTGGCCCCGCTCATGGTATTCGATGTAAGTAAACAGGAGAGCGTATTACCTTCAATACGATCGACTGCAGGATCGAATTTACTACACATGGAAATATTCCTGCCAACACATACACATTCTGCCTAATACTTCACGATCGCCTTGTATCGTAGAATTGCCGTGACAAGACCATCAAAATACTGTCGTAAACGCAGCTGATAATATATAAATATAACTTTTCACACATTAGAGTGGTTTATTCGTCTTCGAGAATCTTCAGCTTCAAGATGTACTGCAATCTGCGGGGTTTCCAGAGTCGAAATGGCTTCGTGCTCAAGGAGATCGCAGTGTCCTACGATGACGATGGCAAAACACGCACACGCTCTTTCCGCCCCCCTTATTCGTGGAAACAGTTGAATGAGAAGAGCAAGAAAACAAACGCCTGTCTAACCAAGTACTACCACGGACCGGAGTGGGATGAAGGCGAGATTCTATACCATAAGGTGAGAAACGTGCTGCAAGACTTGCTGATACAGTACCCTAAGGCCCCGTTTTACGTAGCAGGACCTGAGCAGAAAATATGGCTTATTGACTTGTGTAAATTTGAAGTGGAAATTATCGATGTGCAGGCCGAGTATGGATGTCCTTCGCTTTGCAAGCTGAAGAAACTTTACGGCGATTCTCATCGTCATGTCTGCGATAGATCAAAACCTGACTGCACCTGCGCACTGAAGAACGTGCAGCTGCTGCGCAAATGGTGTGCCTCGTACTTTGACTGGGAATCGGCTGCCTACGACTAGACACGGAAGTCACCCAATCTTCTCAAAATGTAGGAAATTTAATAAGTGTATATTGGAACATTGAGAGAATTGGAAGACAGATTTCTGGTGTTGCCCATGTGTCGGGGCACTTTTGTTTTGTTTGAATGACACGCTTGGAAATATTAACATATTAAACACAGTACAATGTAATGATGCGATTCATCTATAATTTGGTAACCTGTTCGTTTTTAAAGCAATTATCAGAAATTATTTTATCATATATTGGTGAATAGATACAAACATGCCATTAATAATATTGGAAATTAAGAGAACTGGAAGAAAGTTTTCTGGAATTGCCCATGTGTCGGGGCACTTTTGCTGGTTAAAGTATGTATGTTTAATATTTCAACAATTGATGTTTATGATTGATTAAATAGTGCAATTTTGGTGAATTTGTATGTTTTGAATAATAATTTGAATATGTTTTTAATTATTAGTAAGCGAATTGCTACACAATTGTCATTAGTATTATTGGAACTTTCAGAGAATTGGAAGACAGCTTATCACAGTACAATGTAATGATGCGATTTATTTATAATATAGTGTAAATTGGTAACTCGTTTGTTTTTAAAGCAATTATCGGAAATTATTTTACCATATGTTGGTGAATAGATACAAACATGCTATTAATAATATTGGAATTTTAAGAGACCTAGTAGAAAGTTTCCTGGAATTGCCCATGTGTCGGGGCACTTTTGCTGGTTAAAGTATGTATGTTTAATATTTCATCAATTGATGTTTATGATTGATTAAATAGTGCAATTTCGGTGTATTTGTATGATTTTAATAATAATTCGAATATGTTTTTAATCATTAGTAAGTGAATTACTACACAATTGCTATTAATATTATTGGAACATTAACNTTAATCATTAGTAAGTGAAGTGCTACACAACTGCTATTAAAATTATTGGAACATTAAGAGTATTAGAAGCCAGTTGTCTGGAGCAGCCATGTGTTGGGGCACTTTTGTAGTAAATGTTTGTATATCTATACTTGATTAACTGATGTTTTAAGGCTATTGGAATATGTTTTTATTGTATGAATGGTTACTTATTTTATATTTTTTATGGATTTGAATTATAATAGTGCTGTGATTTTAATGGAAAACGAGAATAATAGTTATATTATTTGCTTGGAGCTGCTCATGTGTTGGGGCACATTTTGGATGGTATGCTGACCGGCCCGCACGACACCGAATTTTACTAGTTTGAGGCGAGTTCCGCCCCCGACGATTCTTTGGTATATTTCGTCTTTGATTGAGATGAGCCAGAAAAGCAATGGGAAGGGAGGAGAAGAAGGAGAGAGAAGAGGAGGGAGAGAAAGCATTAAGAAAAATCCATTTGGAAAGGGCGGAAGAGTTAATAGGTCTCCCCCACCTGTAGACAGAAGAAGAGAAAAAGAAGAAGAAATAAGAAGACTATTAGAACAAAGAAGAATGGACATGGAAGATGAGGATCAAGACAAAGAAACAAGATATGAAGAGACNCGCCCCCGACGATTTTTTGGTTTATTTCGTTTAATTGAGATGAGCCAGAAAAGCAGTGGGAAGGGAGGAGATGAAGGAGAGAGAAGAGGAGGAAGAGAAAGCCAAAAAGAAAATCCATTTAGCAAGGGTGGCAGAGTTAGTAGATCTCCCCCATTAACAGGTAGAAGAAAAGAAGAAAACAACGACGAAGAAATAAGAAGACTTATGGAACGAAGGGAAGTAGAAATCGAAGAAGAAGGATTAGAAAAGGTCATGAGACAGGAAGAGGAAAAAGAAGAAGAGGAGAGAAGAAGAGTTGGAGAAAAAACTAGTAGAAACAAGAACTCAAAACAATCAATGGATTGGGCTGACATGATGGAAGAGGAAAATACCGAAGCAAGCAAGAAAAGAAGTCTAGAAGATACGGATGAGGAAGAAGAAGAGGAGTACAAAAGAAGAAAAAAGATCGAAAAAACAATAACAGTAACAAAACTGACTGATGCAACGCAACANACAAAAGAAGAAAAAAGATCGAAAAAACAATAACAGTAACAAAACTGACTGATGCAACGCAACAGTTATTACTATACGTCTATATAAATAATTTTCTGTTATTTTTATAGGGCCTAAGTATAAGGAAGCATATAATGGAAGGAAACCCCTTGGATGTGAGTTATTATTAACTGGTTCTCTATCTTTAGGATGTTAAGAACAATGAAATCGAACGACTAAAAGAACGAAATAGAGAAGAAAGGAAGAAAAGGATGGAAGAAAGAGAAGAAGGAAAAGCAGAAAAGNACGAAATAGAGAAGAAAGGAAGAAAAGGATGGAAGAAAGAGAAGAAGGAAAAGCAGAAAAGGAACAACTGAAGGAATAAATAAGTAAAAGAGGACACGACTTAAGAGGAAATGAAGAAAGAAGAAATCTAAGCACTGGAGTATGGCACAAAAAAAAGGAAGAACCAGTAGTATTGATTATCGAGCCAGCCATAGTCAGAACAGGCAACAGTAGCGAAGTAACAAGAAATGAAGTGATGAGATACGTNAATAAAGTATACAGAGTGGTAAAGACACTGAATGACGACCTGCTAGACTAGTATAATATAGGATAAATGGGGGGCTAGGTAAGTAGTTGATTGCCCTGACAGGCGAGGCCAGTGGGGCGCCCAGTTACTGGGCAAGGGCCCCGGCAGCGCCACGCTTGCTGGCAAGGCTGTCAGGGAACGACGAAAAAGCCTAGATTTATATTAGATGGAATGGGTCTTTACTACTAGCAAGAGAGATTGGTTATGAATATTTTAAAGTGTTCTATATGTTATGTTATGTTATTTTAGACATATGCGGCACTGTGTGCCGACTGCAACTATTAATATTTTAATATTTTAATTGACTAATGAACAGGGGGGGTAAGGTCTTCGGGTGACGGCCTCCCCGTGGCTCCCCGTGGTAACTGGAATTCCAGGCTAACAGTCACCACCCCCCCTGTTGGAGATTCCCAAGCCAAAGCAAATATAAATAATAGTATGATAAAACTTTTATAACGAATTGATGGTTATCAATAATTTTAAACTGGTTCTAAAAATAAAATTATACTGAATTGATTGCAATAAACGTTCACTTGGCAGTGAGAACAACCAATAAAATAAATAAATGAATATAGAATATGACAAATAATTAGAAAACTATAAAATAAGAAAAATAGCTAGAATAGGAGGAAATCCGAAGGGCCAAATGGCTAAGTGGATTAAAGAGCGCACTTATTATTGCACCTGCGCACTGAAGAACGTGCAGCTGCTGCGCAAATGGTGTGCCTCGTACTTTGACTGGGAATCGGCTGCCTACGACTAGACACAGAAGTCACCCAATCTTCTCAAAATGTGAGGGAATTTAGTTTTTCGTATGGTGACACACCTGATCGACATCCATATTATATATGTGGGAAAAATCGACGAGCTCGTTTAGTCGTCGCCTAGAGGTCTGATCATCACCATTACTCCATTCTGTCCTACGAACATTTATGCAAGCACCAAGCCAGACTACGGTAACTTGGAGTATATTTTCATCGTAGAAGATGGATATCTGGCGATTCGCACATTTTCTGTTAGAATATGGCAATGTAATAATTATTATTTGGTAACTTCAGTTTTAAGTTGTTGGCAACACTGTGTAGTG
>NQII01002887.1:223284-306017 GCA_002778355.1 Clitarchus hookeri | reverse complement strand
AATGTTACAACTAGATAGCCTATCATTTCGTGTTGTAAATCAGTACCATAGCAGACGGAATACAATTATGTGTTATTTCCACGTTTGTTATTGGACTCACTATCATGAGACACGCCCTGTGGTACTCAGGACCAATGTTAAAGATTCAGAACTCTAGTGGCTTCATTCCGTGTGGCCGGGTGGAACAGGAGGAATACTGCCTGTGCCGGCAGCCAGTTCGTGTCAAGAAAAGGAAGGAGTAGTACGGGCTGACCTCCGAGCGCCAATAGAGCTTCCCTCGGTTGGCGGATCCCTCGAAATGTCGATGCCTAGCAAAAGGCTTGTAAGTCGTGTCTTCATCTCCGAGGTTCACTAACTCCCATGAGATCAGGTGAGGTACGGCTCGTGCTGGCTGTGGTTTAAATATTCGCGATGGTGGTGGATGGGATTCCTTCTCCAATTTAGGAGAATGCCCAATAGGACTAAGAGATTATGCCCGGTGGAGTAAGTGGCCAAAAGAGCACGGCAACCAAAGGAGAATGAAAACACCACAGGAATGGCAAAGCAAAGGAGAATGAAAAAACCCCGGAATGGCCAATGGGCTAAGAGGGGTCAGAGAGATCGATATTTTTGTTTTGTTTTTGTGGCGGCAGCCAATGAACAACTGACCTCTGCTCGAGTGTGTAGAGGATTGTGAAGTCTAACTTGCTCTCGTCTTATGAAGATAAATGGCAGGGTCTCTATTCATAATCTGTCCTCAGAAGAATTTGTAAAAGGTTGCTAGCTCTACGCGCGTACAGTGGTTTGTTTATTCCAACACAGTGCGGAGCGGCTGAAGCGCTAGGAAGGCGGGTGACTTGATGCAAGGTGACTCTCAGCAATGAGGGTGAATTTGGCGAGGCAGGTCCTTCATTCCGCAGGGGGTTGAGAGCATTAGAGCGTCTCGCAGAAGGGGATGGCGGCGCATGAAAGAGCCGCGAGGAGGGCGGCGCAAGAGGAAGAAAGCGTTGAACAGGAAGAAGAAAAGTGAAATTAAGTGCGCATGAAGACATAGTAGGAGACGGAGGTGGGGAAAAGGCAGTTCGGGAGATAATGAGTTGGACGCGGCCCAATTTGCACGGGAAGGGACCCGAGCTGTAAGTGTTCCCGTGGATGAAGCGGCACATGCGTACCTAGCCCTTACGAACATTGTCGTCGAGAAGGCACTAGCAAGGTCGGGGAGTTTTTACCCTCTCTCGGTGCTGAAGTCTGGGCGAGGTTTAATTCCCTCTGCAAACGCACGCAGAAATAAAATTTCCCAATGGACTTCGTCTTTGTTAGAAGCCGTATCCTTCTTTGACAGGCTAACTCATAGCTCACTTTCTCCACCTGCCCTTGCGTTTTAATTATTTTAATGGGCTTATTAAAATACTTTGGGATTGGTAAATATATTTTTAATGGCACTGCAGACAAGCTAATATTGAGTCGCCTATACGAACCTCTGCAAGATNTGGGATTGGTAAATATATTTTTAATGGCACTGCAGACAAGCTAATATTGAGTCGCCTATACGAACCTCTGCAAGATTACTAGTTTTACTGGTCCCTATTCTTCCACTTAAGTCCGTTCTGCTGGCACACATTTTAACGTACATGCTTACTAAAAGTACTGAAGCCCTCACTGCTATGTTACAACGGCTAATTGATGGGTGGATTAAAAACTGGTCTATTCTAGGTGTCGAAGCGTTAAAACTGCCAAGCCCTTATCATGTGCTCAGAAGTTATATTTATTGTCGAGGCTAAACTGTAAAATAATTTAAGTTAACTTCCTAACCTGCAATGGAAATTTTAAAATCTATACGTAGTNCTGTCGAGGCTAAACTGTAAAATAATTTAAGTTAACTTCCTAACCTGCAATGGAAATTTTAAAATCTATACGTAGTATGGAAAGTTTTCCAAACACTAGGCTGTAAATATAGAAATTTTGAAAATCGTCGTTATACAAACTTGGGAACTTCTCTACGCTACGCGAACAATTGCTTAGGATGTATTCACCTTGACTGCCTAAAACATTAAACACGAAATATATTGTTTGTTGGTCCAAAGATCAAAGAGAGTGTCATATTGACCCTAGAGCAGCTCCAAGCCTACAAAGTAAAAAAAAAATGTAATGGTGCACTAAATAAAGGGAGAGGGGGATGAAAATAATCTTCGTACAACCAGTTTTTGAGTCACACAATGCATTTAACATCCATTATTTAAAATTTTCTCTGAAAAGGCATAGTATACTACTGAGTAGATTGCATAAACGTAATATGAATTGACTGCATTAATTTGTTTACTGTATGGGACAAACGGACAGATGGGAATGAATTACTGATTACTTTCTGATAGTGACTATAGAAGCAATAACAGTCCAACAAGTCAAGCGATAATAATTTATAATACACAATAAAGAAATGTTCTATGTACTAACAGAGCTAAACATTCAAATATTAATTTGAAACAGAAGTAATAGAAAAATATAAATCATACATCACATCAAGTGATCCCCCTTCCCCTTTTCCNAATATTAATTTGAAACAGAAGTAATAGAAAAATATAAATCATACATCACATCAAGTGATCCCCCTTCCCCTTTTCCACAACCTTGCATTTTCTATTCACGGCTGGAAATCCATTCCCGACACTTACATGACTGAATACTACATTATGTATTCTGAAAGCAAATTGACTTTATGCCCGAGCCGACATGAAAAATGACTTGGTAAAATGGCACACTACTACATTTTGTGACTTCCAACACACAAAAAAAAACGACGTTACCACCTCGCCGTAAAGAGCGTACCACAGGCATCCAACATTACAAAAAATGTGCAGGACANAATATTAATTTGAAACAGAAGTAATAGAAAAATATAAATCATACATCACATCAAGTGATCCCCCTTC
Source organism: Clitarchus hookeri (assembly GCA_002778355.1). NCBI lineage: Eukaryota > Metazoa > Arthropoda > Insecta > Phasmatodea > Phasmatidae > Clitarchus > Clitarchus hookeri. Next base: position 303,108 of record NQII01002887.1, on the reverse strand, counting down.
CCCTTTTCCCCAACCTTGCATTTTCTATTCACGGCTGGAAATCCATTCCCGACACTTACATGACTGAATACTACATTATGTATTCTGAAAGCAAATTGACTTTATGCCCGAGCCGACATGAAAAATGACTTGGTAAAATGGCACACTACTACATTTTGTGGCTTCCAACACACAAAAAAAACGACGTTACCACCTCGCCGTAAAGAGCGTACCACAGGCATCCAACATTACAAAAAATGTGCAGGACAACTTCGTTAATGACAATGGAATGCCGAACCGGCTTCGATACATTATTACAAAAACAGTTTCTTACATCTGAATATCAACACATAGTTTATCCATTTCTTTAAATACAGAAGTCCTTGTATTTAAAAGTAATTATCACAAATAAAACGTATTTCTAAAACATGGGGACAAACTTCGTCAGAGTAATCCTGGGGGTAAAAGAAGACTAATTTTTACAACACATAGTCCACCTCAAAAAGTACGGACAGTAGAGGGAGTTAGAAGTGGAGGAAAGGTGCTCTTTATTTGATACCTCAATAAAAACGCATTGCAGTACCTCAATGGGATTTTGTTAAGTAATAAGTTATGTATATCTATGGTCACCAGGTCACCAAGAAGGTAAGGATCTTGAATGTGTTACCCACCCCTCATCATACAAATAANTGTATATCTATGGTCACCAGGTCACCAAGAAGGTAAGGATCTTGAATGTGTTACCCACCCCTCATCATACAAATAAAAGGGGTGTCCACCCTATTGCCTGCAATAAAATGTGTCGTGCCCATCTAGAAATAAATCTCAAGGAATGTCTAGGTNTGTATATATATGGTCACCAGGTCACCAAGAAGGTAAGGATCTTGAATGTGTTACCCACCCCTCATCATACAAATAATAGGGGTGTCCACCCTATTGCCTGCAATAAAATGTGTCGTGCCCATCTAGAAATAAATCTCAAGGAATGTCTAGGTNAAGGGGTGTCCACCCTATTGCCTGCAATAAAATGTGTCGTGCCCATCTAGAAATAAATCTCAAGGAATGTCTAGGTAAATACGAGTTAAGCCGATGCATCAGTTGGAACAACTTCAATCAACGTAACGGACCCAAGAAACAATACAAATACCTCCAAACCCAGTTGAACGGATTCACTGTCTAGTGTCTGTTGCAATTTTGAATGGAATAGCTGAAATCCATTATCTGAGGCTTATGAAGGACATCCTGGTAATATATGCTATAGCAGATCAGTTCGGCATGAACATTTCGTCCAAATACAGTACTTTATCAAAGCTTCATGTTGTATTTGATACTTTCTTAGAAAAGTCACTCAAAATTGTGACAAGTGACCAACGGCGGCGTGGAAAACCAACTATTCAGTATAGGATACAAGCCAACAAAAACATACACTACTGGACATGGCAATCGCTACTATTTCTCTTTNACCAACTATTCAGTATAGGATACAAGCCAACAAAAACATACACTACTGGACATGGCAATCGCTACTATTTCTCTTTTCTTACGAGAAACTTTACTAAACAATCGCTGGCTGAGAGATGATACTAAATAAACGACCATACGACCCCCTTCAAATGGGTCTGTGTAGTCATATTATCCGCGAGCACGATGCTGTGGCATTCTAGGGGGTTGGACACCAAAAAATTAATTATTTTATATTTGTACCAAACATTTTTCAACTTGTACGCATTATATGTGATGAGGTTTTCCTGGAATAAACAATTTTTACAATTTATATTTTTTAAATAATTTAATGTCAAATACAAAATGTTTCTGTTTTGCTGCAGCCATAATAACAACTAGCAANGAACAGCAGCGACGAGCCCCGCATACGTGACGAACGGCACTGCCGCCTGCTTTATCTGCCGCAGTGGCTGCCGATGACGCTGGGGGGGATGAGCACTAGCACTGCCGGGAGACCGGCCAGCCGGCGAAATTAAGTTACGCGATAATGCGCGGAGGGAGAAGAGATAGAAAATAAAAAAATACCCCGAAAGAACTCTGTTTACGTTCAAACCCGTCTATTTCCCCCACTCCGATCACGAAAGAAAAATGAATCCGCTTTTGTTAAAGAATAGTTTGATTGAGGCGTTCAACTCTTCAACATAAATTCGTTTATGCACGGTAAACTCTGAAAGTAGAGCCAACACAGACAGCCTTATATGTGTTACGTTANCTCTGAAAGTAGAGCCAACACAGACAGCCTTATATGTGTTACGTTACTGACAACCGCTGGCACGCCGAAGTTTATAAAACTGACTGCTGTTTGTGCAATTATTAACAAACTAATAGTCTACATTGTGTAAGTTTATATTAGACCTATGTATTTTATATATTTATAAGTACCTGTCGGTCCAAAAATGTTTTTTGTATTTTGAAACTATTGAGCTATTTAAATATGAAATAACACGAAAAACAACGTGTAAGTTAAAAGCATTATTATATTATCATACGGTAACATAACAATGAATAACCAAATATATCATAATCCTTTCAGAATAACCTACAATTCAAATTTACGTACTTTGCAGTTACTTAAGCAACTGCATCGTACACGATGGAAACGTGATGCAGGATTGTGAGTCACAAAATAACCGTGTAAGACAGCAAGGACCGAATCCGATCGGTTACCGAGGAAGCAGCAGCCAATGAGCAAATAGCTGAGACTCGAGAATACAGAAGATTTTGGAGTTTAGCCTAAAGGCCACTAAACACACAAAAATTGTGTACTTCTATAAACAGCCAATCATTTGTATATAACAAAATGTAAACAATACACCAACGACTGCACCAGCAAACAAAGGAAAAAGCCTCCAGAGATGTAAGCGCCGGAACTGTTGATGAAGCTGCCTACGGATAACACGCCGAGCTCGTGAAGAGCTAGCTACTTGGCACGACAGTCAACACCCCTTCAATGTGGAACACAGACAATGCAGTTTCAACGAATAGTAGTGTGTTTCTGCGTGTAAGATTAGTAATTTATATATAAATTACTGGGTAAAACCAAGGACTCACAAACATGGTGGAACTTACCACTACTCAGACAGAACTGAAACAACGACCTAAGAAATACGAATCGGAAACGATAATGCACGAATAGGAGTACCCAAGGTTCCAAGAATTTAAGGACAAGCTATAGTTAAAGAGAAATGTACATTTACGCCACCCTTGCAATTGGATCACAGTTTAACACTCCCTAGCGGACTTCAAGTCACTAATAAACCTACAAGGAAACAATGACAGAATCCCGTACTATTGGCTGCTCACGTTTAAGTAAGCACTTCTGAAACCAACCTTTGAAAAAAAAATCGCTGCCCATTAACTTTTTTGATGCTACCGTACACTCTGGCCAGCAGACCCCCAGTTGGGTTGGCAGCGAAAGAATTAAACTAGTTCCATGTCTAAACGTTCTATTGTAGGTGTGATGTTTAAATTATACCAATTCAAGATTGTGTTTCACTCATTTATACACACTAGAGTACCAATTACATATTAGTACATAACACATTTAGGCTCGTAAAAATTTCATGTTTTCGCTTGACCGACGCATGAATAAAGTCATTAGGTACATGGCAATGTTAAGTTTACAAATAGCGGAATTATGTCAAATAAGGAGAAAGTAGATCCTTAGAAAGGCTTTCAAAAGTGCACAATTAACTGTGAACGGCCTATACCAGGCCTGAAGCGAAACCGGCTGCTCACTGGCGCAGCAGCCAATGAACGAAAAGACGAGGCGCGAGCATGCTAACGACTGTTGAGTCTAGCCTTCAGAAGGTGAAATTCTTCCTGTACCTGCTGAAGATGCCTGTAACTTCGGTTGTTCCTACTCCATGCCTCAGGGTGCAGTTATTCCAACCTTAGGTTCTGAAGAAGNACTGACAACCGCTGGCACGCCGAAGTTTATAAAACTGACTGCTGTTTGTGCAATTATTAACAAACTAATAGTCTACTTTGTGTAAGTTTATATTAGACCTATGTATTTTATATATTTATAAGTACCTGTCGGTCCAAAAATGTTTTTTGTATTTTGAAACTATTGAGCTATTTAAATATGAAATAACACGAAAAACAACGTGTAAGTTAAAAGAATTATTATATTATCATACGGTAACATAACAATGAATAACCAAATATATCATAATCCTTTCAGAATAACCTACAATTCAAATTTACGTACTTTGCAGTTACTTAAGCAACTGCATCGTACACGATGGAAACGTGATGCAGGATTGTGAGTCACAAAATAACCGTGTAAGACAGCAAGGACCGAATCCGATCGGTTACCGAGGAAGCAGCAGCCAATGAGCAAATAGCTGAGACTCGAGAATACAGAAGATTTTGGAGTTTAGCCTAAAGGCCACTAAACACACAAAAATTGTGTACTTCTATAAACAGCCAATAATATGTATATAACAAAATGTAAACAATACACCAACGACTGCACCAGCAAACAAAGGAAAAATCATCCAGAGATGTAAGCACCTGAACTGTTGATGAAGCTGCCTACGGGTAACACGCCAAGCTCGTGAAGAGCTAGCTACTTGGCACGACAGTCAACACGCCTTCAATGTGGAACACAGACAATGCAGTTTCAACGAATAGTAGTGTGTTTCTACGTGTAAGATTAGTAATTTATATATAAATGACTGGGTAAAACCAAGGACTCAGAAACGTGGTGGAACTTACCACTACTCAGACAGAACTGAAACTACGACCTAACAAATACGAATCGGAAACGATAATGCACGAATAGGAATACCCAAGGTTCCAAGAATTTAAGGACAAGCTATAGTTAAAGAGAAATGTACCTTTACGTCACCCTTGCAATTGGATCACAGTTTCACACTCCCTAGCGGACTTCAAGTCACTAATAAACCTACAAGGAAACAATGACAGAATCCCGTACTATTGGCTGCTCACGTTTAAGTAAGCACTTCTGAAACCAACCTTTGAAAAAAAAATCACTGCCCATTAACTTTTTTGATGCTACCGTACACTCTGGCCAGCAGACCCCCAGTTGGGTTGGCAGCGAAAGAATTAAACTAGTTCCATGTCTAAACGTTCTATTGTAGGTGTGATGTTTAAATTATACCAATTCAAGATTGTGTTTCACTCATTTATACACACTAGAGTACCAATTACATATTAGTACGTAACACATTTAGGCTCATAAAAATTTCATGTTTTCGCTTGACCGACGCATGAATAAAGTCATTAGGTACATGGCAATGTTAGGTTTACAAATAGCGGAATTATACCAAATAAGGAGAAAGTAGATCCTTAGAAAGGCTTTCAAAAGTGCACAATTAACTGTGAACGGCCTATACCAGCCAGGCCTGAAGCGAAACCGGCTGCTCACTCGCGCAGCAGCCAATGAACGAAAAGACGAGGCGCGAGCATGCTAACGACTGTTGAGTCTAGCCTTCAGGAGGTGAAATTCTTCCTGTACCTGCTGAAGATGCCTGTAACTTCGGTTGTTCCAANAGTACAGCTCGTTCGCTATTAGCTCGGCAACTTTCAAATCATCCTTTGAAATTAATAACTTCCCATAGCAGCACTTCCCGTGAACTGTAGCTGAAACATTTGCAATACAGTTGACGGGAAATTGTAAAAACAAAAAAAATAAAATGACAGGTCTTAAAATCATATTTAAATTTGATATTTATTCTGGTGGCCAGTCAGGTAGATTTGTCCTGTTTTATATGCATTAAAAATATAAATCACCTCAACTTAAAAAAATAATTTTGCTCTGAAAATTTCGCGGGGTTTATTTGGTTGAGGCAAGTGGAGTGGTCTCTGGACCATGGCAGTGTTAACGTATGCACTGGCCGTGCAGGCGAAACTAAGCNGACAGTGTTGACGTATGCACTGGCCGTGCAGGCGAAACTAAGCGGGGCTTTTAAAAGTATTTAGTTACAGCAGAACTTCTACTGTTAACGCCAGACGTCGTGGCACTTGAGCTGCCCAAGTCCTACAGTAACGGGACTAGGAACGGCCAGGCGCTGCAGCGGGCAGCGTTAGTAACACAGCCACCTATACTCTCAAACCTCCGAAATGTGTAGACCTCTACACATAATTGCCTAAACATTGTATCCCAGGGAATATTTACATTTCGTAAGTCTTCATATTGACATTCACGGGGAATAGAAAAAAATATAAGCAATATTTTATAATTCGTCACAAATGTTTTGTATGCAATATATATATATGTTTGTAAATTTTATTTTTTTATTTTAAGGCAAACATTCCATGATTTTTGTTCGCGGGTCACCGATTACATATGTCCATAAAAACCTTGACCTAGTACACTACGTGCAAATGACGTATATAATTGTTCTGCTAGAAAAGGTTAGTCGGAAAATGGACAGCCGTAGTAGCGAGCATGCGGAGTACCTACTAGGTACAAATAACAAGTACACAGCGAGGTTGCATTTAGAGAACCATCTTACTAGCGATCTTCCTGGGTGCAGAATATTGTAACTTGCTCACGAAGGAAGATGAAAATTAATTATGTTTGCAGATGCAAGATATTATTTTAATAGTTAAATAACAACTTCCCGTTTATTACTAAGATAACATAATTTATTCACCTGTGCTTTCCGTCATATACGAAGGTTAAAACTGCTTTATAACGCGAAACTAGATCTCATGCGACCAGAGGCTCACAGTGAAATTGTTATTTATATGTATGCGCAATGACAATGATTTGAAAACATGTATTTGCATTTCATATTTAATAAATTATATTTCAAATAAGGTTAAAGGAAACATATAGTTGAACAATTAAATATTATGTACTTAAAGGTGTACCAAAATAAGTATTTATAGCTCCATATCCTTGCATTTAGTGAATAGTTCATAACATTATTAAATGTAATGGCGCACCGTTTTCTGCATACGAATAGTTGTAAATCGACCCCAAACTAACAGTTTTTTGAAATAAATAAATAAAAATATTCCCAAAATTGATTACGGCTTTTCATAGAGCTGGACATTATTCCTGCACACTGCAAGTTTNAAAAAAAAAAAAAAAAAATGGTAGGCGTTACACTTTTCCCACAGCAACACGTCCTCAAGTTTCACAAAATACCAAATACCTTCATGCCTCCCAGACCCTGTACCGCTAGTTAAGAAAAAATTAATGAAACACAAGTTGTCGCAAAGAAGAAATAAACACAGAAGTATTAACCTTTTTTGAAAGTACTTTTTAATCGGTTTTAAGCGAAAAACTCTAGTCCTGCGTAACTACATCTGGTCCAAAATAATGTGTCGGACTGTAACGTATATCGTGTATATCGTTTGAAGACCAGAAAAAAATTACGACAAACATCAACTATGTTACAGCGAATCACGGTCATATATTACGAGAAACATTGAAACGAAACAACCTGTACAGGACCAACTGTGCTCCGGCGGTTTGATAACTGTGTCATGTCAATAAATGAAGGCATATATCAGCGACGTTCCTCAATGGGTACATGAATAATGCTATTAATTTTAGTTACACAGCAGATAGATAAAACAAATACATATGAATGCTATTAATTTATGAACGAGTTCGAAAACGACTATCCTGTCTGTAGGGATATGCGAAATGTAAAACTGGCAGCTTCTATGATGCGAGATGTTATTCAATACTAAACCTGTACATCATAAAATAGATCTGGTCAAACCACGAAGTAATCTTCCAAGTACCTCATTATATGTCTAGACAGATATATTTTGTAAATACTTTGATGATCTAAATGTTCACACGTGGTGACAATCCAATGTGGCGTTAACCTACGTGGAAATATGTCACCATTACTTCATCAGCACTGTCTGGATATGTGTTTGCTTTTAAACTGTCTGCAAAATCTTCTCGATACGAGTATTTGGTCGCGCCACGCGAACTGACAATACTAATGAAAAATGTAGGTCGCTGCCCCTGTTGTATGGACATGAGAAATAACGAAGAATTGTTAAACAACGTTGAGCGAAAAGATTCTCATTATTATTTTGTCAATGCAAAACATTTCTCACTCATATACATTACACGTGATGTCATTTGAAGCATATTACTTTTTCCCCCTCTTTTCATGGCCTATTTTGTGCAAAAACAGGTGTCTGTACCCGAATTTTACTCTTACTGGGTACACACAAATAGAGTTAACGAAATGTTTTACAAAAATCAATAAATGAAATCAGGAAAGCCAATATACATTTATCTCAATTAATTTTAAAACGTGCAATGCTAAATATATTTTTCGAAAATTCATGGACAGCAACAAAAGTTGTTACTCAGACGTTTCTCTGGAACTAATAGTTAGAAAGCCATCTATGCCCTTTCAGGGCAATTGGGTTTAGTTCACAGGGCGAATTTTTTATGTTAATGCTTGTGGTTCTTAATTATAATCTATTTATAAAAATATTGCCCATTTAGGTTTTTCCGAAATTCAAAATATTTAATGAAAAGTTTGTTTTGTGGTATGAGTATTTTATTTGTTTTTATGTTTGTTTAATCCTAGCCTCGTTTTGTCTAGATAGCATCACAACATATATCATTTTATTTTTATTTAAAATAAATAGTATTAGTGTTATGATAATTTCCATCTTTGTGTGTTTATATGTATTGTACATGTTGGTCTTGATTTGCGACAGTGATTTCATTTGTATTTGAATTCACATATTCATTTATTGTATTTTTTTTAAANCATGTTGGTCTTGATTTGCGACAGTGATTTCATTTGTATTTGAATTCACATATTCATTTATTGTATTTTTTTTAAAACAATATTTTATTATTAATTATCTTTTTATTTAAATGCATATATTGTTTGATAATATTCAACTATCAATTTCANAAAACAATATTTTATTATTAATTATCTTTTTATTTAAATGCATATATTGTTTGATAATATTCAACTATCAATTTCATGTAAAATATGCAGTGCTTGCTCATTGCATTATAAGCTTCTCGTTGTTGAGCAGCACTGAAATATATTAATTTATTAATATTTCAGAACACAACTTAGTTTGTATGGGAGACTTTCACTTCATAAAGCGAGCAAGTTGGCAGACACTAATATTTCCTTCCTTTTGAAAAAACCAGAAACCTATATAAACAGGGGGGACAAGTTGTAAGTTTAATCACAAGCTCATTTCCGCACATTACGTCGTAGTTCTCGGTAATTGGCGGTTGGGAGGAGGCAAAGAAGTTCCATACCTTAACGTTGAATTAAAAGTGCCGTGTAAAAATTTGTGAATAANTGGCGGTTGGGAGGAGGCAAAGAAGTTCCATACCTTAACGTTGAATTAAAAGTGCCGTGTAAAAATTTGTGAATAAAAAAGTTTTGTACTTTGTTACCTATTTGTTAATGCTTAGAAGTGTAGGAATTTTCTTACAAGTTCGCTACTAGCTACATTCTTATTTGTACGTTATTTACCATTTGACGAACCTACATTTAGAAAACGTAATATTCAATAACTTAACCAATTTAATGAAAAATATTTAAATATTTAGCATTCGTCAGGTTGTGTGTTATAAATTTCGCGATAAAATTTATATATGAACATGTATATTTATAAAATGGAAGAAGCGTTATCAATAAAATGTTAGGCGCGAGCGTTCTAGAGCAGAGCATATTGTGTTGTGGGAAGTAGAGATTAATTAGTCAGGAAGGGAAGGACCTCGCTAGAGTTCTTGCACTTGGCCTCGCTTTAGCTACGGACGGCGCTGGTGATAATAACAAATAAACAAATGTATACGCTGTTCACGGTAAAGTGAGCACTTTTAAGGCCTTTGTTACTTTTGTCGTGTCAGCGANAAACAAATGTATACGCTGTTCACGGTAAAGTGAGCACTTTTAAGGCCTTAGTTACTTTTGTCGTGTCAGCGATTTTTTTATCTTCCCACCACTTCTTAAAATAAATATTGCCATGTAAGTGTATATATTTCACCGGACTCGAAAGTCAACGTCTAAAGCTGCAATAAAATTATGTTTATTGATTATCATTCCACATGAGAGCGTTTCAAAAAGTGCTTACATTACCGTAAATAGCTTATATGTATTGTTACGCACGGCCACGTCACCGCGAAAGATTCATAACCTCCACTCCTTTCTCTCAGGCGGGCCCGGCGGTCGTACGTTACCAGGACGACGTCATCGGTGCTTGTTGGAGGGGAGAGGGCCGCTACACCTGAAGTTGGTCGCCCGTTGACGTCGTTCCCACCCTCGACGTCTTGTCAGCCGCTGCGCGAACTTTCTCGGCCATCACCTCCGTCGGCGCGACTCCAGACGGTAAAAATCTTCTGTGCCAGTCATATCATCTACAATAAAAGCCGCGACGTGCCTCTGTGTCGTCGGCAGTCTTGAATGACAACTAAAGCCAGTTTATAGTAAAGTGAGCACTTTTGAACCAACCTTTGAAAATAATCATCAGCATGCAGCTCCTAGTTAAGCTGTCATTCAGTTAATAAAAAAAAGTTCTAGGAATTTATGTTTTGCGACTGTAAGTAGGGTGGGGAGATTTGGGTGGCTCTTACATCGAGGTCTTGAGAGCCGACGAGCGTGAAGCGAGGTGAGTATGGAGCAGCGCCGGAATGAAAGGGCTGCGGAAACGGGAGATCACCGAGAAAACCCGCCGACCAGCGGCATCTTCCGGCACGATTCCCACATGCGAAAATCCAGGAGCGGCCCCGCCAGGAATGGAACCCGGTTCGCCTTGTTGGGAGGCGAGTAGTTTGATCACTACACCACCGCGGCCCCCGATACAGACCGCGTGTCATGTAATGTAGACACTCGTGACTGTGACTTCCCCATCTCCCCACCCCCCTCCGTAATTAGCCAGAGAGCTGGTCGCGAACCCCCGTTCTCCCACTACTGTGACCAAGATGCACGGAGAAAAAAGCGCGGGATACGTTAAGCCCAATTTCCCGGGATTACAGCCTTCTAACGCTACCGGGCACGTTAACGTTATGTCACGTGCACATTAAACACATTTTGTGTTTATAAAACTCACCTACCAGGTTTCTTGTTGCACTTTGTTATGTTATGATGTGGCAAAATGATTATATGTAATAGCACGACATTATAATTTTGAGGACTTTAAGATGTTAATCAGACAAGAGTATGAAAAGCTGCATCTTTACAGAACGCTACATTGGCTTAATTGATGTCAAAATACCTTGTTTATATTTACATCGACTAAATTTCTTTACTTCCTAACCTAGAAAATTAGCCGACAGGAATTTAACTCAAGTTGTTTGTTGTTGCACTTACTAGACATTAATATTTCGTATCAGCTGTTGGTATTGGCTCTCAAAACCCCAATATTAAGAGCCACCCAAATCTCTCCACTCCACTTCATCCCACACTAGCCGCTGTGATAGAAGAAATCTTGGCTCAACTATTACTCATGGGCGTAACCAAGATCTATTCCAAGGGGAAGCATAGGGATAAAAAAAAGTTTCCTTCAGAGGAGTGGGAGGTTTAGAACCCTAAATGCACGCAACAAACATCCACAACTTGTAAAATATGAATGAATTTGTTAATCGCTAACAATATACAATATAATATTACAATTTAATATTAAATACAAGTGCAGAAACGAACATCAAAATAAAACTATGGAAACCCAGGAAGAGTTCAATTACTCCTCCCAGAAGAGACTTACAGCTTGGAGTAACGTCGCTAACAAGCCACTTATTTGTTATGAATAATTACTTCACATTTCATAACTAAAAATACGGTTCCAGAGCANNNCCCCCCCCCCCTTTTCCCTTTTCCTTGTAGGCTCTTGCTGACACTAATGCAGTATTACTTATCGATACCGAATAGAAGGGACGTGAAAAACTATAAGGTTAAACTATTCAAGGGGCAGACTTTACAGTGCTTTATATACTCCAGCCTCAGCTATTTACACATTGGCTGACGCTTAGATGATAAGTTTAAAGCACTTTTAACTGGCACATCTACTGGCACGCGTCTAGTAAAGTTGATAATCACAGAGGGAAATTAGTTCCATGTCCTAAAGTCGAATTCAAATTGTTAGGTAAACATGTGTGGACACTGGAACAATTTCTTATTCTTTCTGTCTTTACAAACCACTTCGTTTGTATGAGTACAAAATTAAAATTGCGCAAACGCTGCAGCCAAACGACCACCAACTACGACAAAGGTTTGCTATTGAAATACTGGACCGGATCGTAGAGATCCCCAAATACTTGGGGAATGTTTTTTTTTTTTTTTCAGCAAAGAAGCAACACCTTACATATAAGTGGGAAGGCAAAGCGGCACAATGTTCGTATCTCGGGTTCCGAAAACCCCCACAGTTTTGGGTAACATGTCAGGGACAGCGCAAAGTATAATGTGTGGTGTGCGCTAATGAAATAAAGAATTGTTGGACCTTGTTTCTTTATCCAGCGAACAATAACCGGAGGCATTTACCTGGACATGCTGCAGCAATATGCTGTCCCTCAGCTTCGACCACTGCAGCCAAATGTGATCTTCAGCAGGATGATGCACCACTGCACTGGAGTTTACATGTCCCTGAGTTCTTACACAGAAAGTTTCCACACCGATGGATAGGACGAGATGGACCATTCAAGTGGCCACCGCGATCTCCAGACGTAACGCCTCTGGATTTTTTCCTGTGGGGTTATGTGAAATACATTGTGTATACCTCTGTTGTACGTGACGTTGGCGATCTCTGCAGAAGAATTGTGGATGCAATCGGTTCCCTCGCCCCAGACATGCTTGGGCGCACACGGGCTGAGATTGAATATAGCTTAGATATTTTGAGGGCTACAAAAAGAACACACATAGAAATGCACTGATTTTTTTGTGTAAAACTTTTAGAGTTGCTTTACGGGATGGTGCAAACCACAAGGTTCTATATTTAATAGTTTTTTTATATAGTACTTTAAATCAGGGAGGTTCAATGAGGACATCCTGTATATCCAGAACATTTTAAGATACGGGATGCAAAATGAAAGCATATGCGAAATACAAATTTCAGGTAGTTGTCTCCCGCAGTAGTGTGAAGTGGGATTTATTTTCGCGTGAGAACACACTGCGAAGACGCTCAGTAGTTTCTTTTTAAAAACGCGTCATTCCCAACCAACACTTTGCGAAGTAGTTTGGCCCGCCAGTAAAGCGGGGACGCCGTGCGGGATAACAGCGACGTATTTCTCTCAGCGCCGCGCGGAGCATATTTCCAGGGTAATATTTCCGAGGAGCAGTAACGCAATTACGGTAACGACTCGCGGATATGAGGATGGGTCAGCGGGAGCTGAAAGGACCAATTACGAGCGAGCAGCACACGACTCTGTTGTCCGTCGCTTGTTGTAATCTACAGCTAGACCATAATTAAGGGCATGTCTCGCCACTTATGTTAGATGAATGGAAGCAGCCTCCTTGCAGACTTGCAGATTGTAGATCTACACTTCTACATTAACAAAAAAAATTTGTACTTTTTCAAAAAAAAATTTTGTTAACTAATTGCAGAAAACGTGTTTAGTGCTATGACAAGTTAAGTATTGTAAATTTTACAAGCGTCAGTCAGTATTAATGCAAGAAATTTTCTATAGTTCTACTAATCCTGTTTTTGCACAAGTACTAATGCAACAGGTTTACAAAAAAATGTTTTTGTAAAAGTACTAACATTTGTATTATTACAGGGAATTTTCACTTCGGTTTACAAATTTTTTTTCCTGTGTACACTCAGTAATTGCAATGAGTGAAATACTAACTGGATGTCAGATAAGAAACTGTTAAATTCTAGTGAATGAGCAGATTTATCTGCGAATCAACTATATTGAGGCTGTATTCGTGGAAATTACGTAAGACGTGGTTCCTTTTTATTGTACACTCCTGATTGAGATGAAAGCTTTCACATTTTGCAAACAATATATTCTAGGCTGTTAACAGTAAGCTGAGCACTTTTGTTGAAAGCCCTGCTTTGCGTACACTTCCACTATAGGTAAAATTAACATTGCTATGGGTTTGATCACTTTATTCTGCTTTATTCATGTGGGGTTAAAGCAAAAGTGTAAAATAAAAAGAAAATAAAAATTTTAAAAATGTAATTTATGCGTATACTTATATGCATTTAAAAAACAAAGTAGAATTAATATTATCAGTATTCACGAATGTTTACCTAACACTTGTAATTCAAAGTTAACGCTTGAAATGACTTCCTCTGAAGATATCAAATTAGCAGGTAAGNATGTTTACCTAACACTTGTAATTCAAAGTTAACGCTTGAAATGACTTCCTCTGAAGATATCAAATTAGCAGGTAAGGGCAGTGAAATTTCCAAAAGGTTGATTTCAAAAGTGCTCAGGGGCCACGGTGGCTGAGCGGTTAGCATGTTCGCATCAAACCAAGGCGAACCAGGTTCAATCCCCGGCCCGGTCACNATGTTTACCTAACACTTGTAATTCAAAGTTAACGCTTGAAATGACTTCCTCTGAAGATATCAAATTAGCAGGTAAGAGCAGTGAAATTTCCAAAAGGTTGATTTCAAAAGTGCTCACGGGCCACGGTGGCTGAGCGGTTAGCATGTTCGCATCAAACCAAGGCGAACCAGGTTCAATCCCCGGCCCGGTCACTNGGGCCACGGTGGCTGAGCGGTTAGCATGTTCGCATCAAACCAAGGCGAACCAGGTTCAATCCCCGGCCCGGTCACTGCCGGATTTTCGCATGTGGGAATCGTGCAGGACGATGCAGCTGGTCGGCGGGTTTTCTTGGGGATCTCTCGTTTCCGCCGCCCTTTCATTCCAGCGCTGCTCCATACTCACCTCAATCACCCTGATCGGCTCACAAAACCTCGCTGTTAAGAGACGCCCAAATACCTTCACTCAAAAGTGCTCAATTAACCGTGAACAATGTGTACCATTGAGTGAATTACTACTAACTGGAGATCAGAAAAGTAACTGAAACAGTAAACGCACGTGGAGGGTCTGGGCAAAGAAATGCATTTCTTCTCTTGGCGCATAAGTACGGCGATGTAGGACGAGAGCTCCTCAACGACAAACAGCAAACGCTAGGTCGATTGTTGAAGTCTAGCCACGTTAAGAGTGCATGGTCACGGGAGATTTTCTACGCGTTCAACACACAGAAGCAAGGGAGTGATAAGGGCGAAACTAACACGCGCGCCTAGTGCCTCATCGCTCCTACGCTCAAAGATGTGCAGGTGTTTCCGTCGATACACGCTCTCTTTTACATCTTAAGGCTGTTGCCTGGTTGAGAATGAGATACAGGGACTTTTCTAAGCAAACAAATACGTGCTTCTCTGCTATCGAAGCATTTTGTGGCATTAACGTAGGTATAGCATCTTTCCTGTAAATGCCAGAAAACTTAATAATTAATTTAGAAATTACTGAGAAACAAACTGTTATATTTGCCTCGATACAGGGCTTGAGAGCATCATTTCTTACAAACTGTGAAAAAAATTGTAATTTTTACTGAGAAATTCATTGCAATTTTCCAAATGTTTATAATAGTACAAGGATTTATCTTGTAAAACTAATCGTTTGTAAAACTATAAGGGCCGTTTTTGTAATATACCCCAAGTAATGTTTGTATTAAACTTACCCGTATCCACGAGCTTCAGCAAAATGGCGGACACTCAACAAAGTAAAACCGTATATGGCTGTTTGAGCAAAAACTATGGTGATGTAAAGTTTAGCTGCGTGCAAAAAGAAATGTATTGCAAGTTTGAATAAGGTAAAAAGTTTTAAAAAATTCAAATAATCATAATAAAACGTCAATTTCAATAAAACGTGACCGTATTATTCCTCAACTATTAACGTTTCCTAGCTACACAGAACTCTTAAATCGGGTCTCAATATATCGTAGTTAAGAACAGTCCAAAACTCTTAATTCAACAACATAACTCTTAAAATGAAATAAATGTACCTATTCTTCTTAACAAAATAACTATATTAATATTTTGTAAGTACTTTCGGCTATATTTACTGTAAAAATTATTTTAAGTTCGTAAGTCAAGTTTGTTTTGTGGTTAAGAGTGACTGCTTTTAATACAAGGACTATGGAGAAATTTTTTTTTTTCGTTAATTATATTTTGAAATTATTTTTTTTTTTTAGTTATTCTCTGTTATTAACTTATTACGTTTGTTTTCCAGATGAAAAAAATATTTTATGAACACTTCTTAATGTCAGTTGTAATACAATACTATCATTTGTAATATTACAAAGAAATGATTTGCAGATTTTACAAGAAAACTCTTTCTAGTTTTACAAAGGATTTTCTTCGCAACCGGATTTCCTAGCATTTTTCTTGTAAAAGTACAAAAAAAATTAGTGCACTTGGGTTTTTGTTTTAAGTTTATATCATCAAAATTGACTTTAAAAAATCTATTTATAATAACATGTAACAATTCCCTATACCTAATTCTCAACGAAGCAAGTCTTAAGGAAACTGCACAAGCAAGCTCTGAAAGGATGATTTTTTTGTGCCGTTTCAAAGATTTTTCTCTCTCTTAGAAAACAGTTAATACCATAAAATTATATATATATATATATATATGTATATATATATATATATATATGTATATATATATGTATATGTATATATATATATATATACNTATATATATATATATGTATATATATATATATGTATATATATATATATATATACTGGCTTAGATAATTGATTTTTACCTTTTCTGGCAAAAAGTTGTGTCCCTAATATAGCCTTTTACTGAGATACACGTAAAGGCGAGAACAACGAAAGAAACAAACTTATTTCAGGACTACTAACTCCTAAGGGCACGCGCAGTGTTTCTGACTGTAAGTCTGAGTTATCACGTACGAGCTTCCCTATACAAGCTTCCTGCATTAAGACAGGGGGGCGTAATTAAACCGGAGGTCCGGCAATAGCTCGAAACACGCCAACTGTTTTCTCTTGCAGAGCAGCCGAACTTCCGAGGCAAGTTTCGAACTACAGCGGCAGACGACGCGAAGACTGTATTGTCTGTCCAGAGTTTCCGTCTGGTTATCTTGAAAGCATTTCCAAACATCCAAAATTTGAGAACAGCTTTAATTAAGCTGTAAGCGAAATTGCGTTCATAAAGTAAACACAGAAGAGGAAACCGAATAGTAAGCATTAGGTGATTTTTAAGTAATGTAAATTGTAAACTTCCCAGGTTACCAAAAGCGTACAAAAATACAGTACAGAAAACCTTAGAAATAAAAACATTAGAAACCATGTTTCAATAGTTAGAGTTGCAAGTGTGAGTTAAACACCCTGGAAGAAATTGTTTGGAAATTTACATCAATGTAGGTATACGTGTTTTGAGAAAGCGTCACTGGTAAAGTACTTTTCCATACGTTAACTTCCCTACATTTTGTATGGAAAAAAGTCAAATAAGTAGTGAAATAAGTAATGGCATTTGTTACTTTTGTATAGTAGCCTAGTAGCAAGACTAAACACTTCAGTATTTACAGCCTTATTATAAAATTTCTCATGCTACGGTGTGTACAGGATTAAAATTCCATTACAGTTCAAGTTTACTGAGAAATTTTTACAACAGCAGTGAATAGACACGCAGCAAACAACTATAAATCTCACTTCATATATTTCCCTCAATACATACAAATCGCGATTGGCTTATCTCATGTTAATTCTGTGAATATTATATATAAGCTGTGCCCGCGGCTCTCTCGCATGGACTATGGAATTATTGTTTAGGTTTTTTTTATGAAGCCCCCCCCCCCCCCNGTCACCATTGCTCTCCACGTCCGCGTACGGTAAACCGACTCGCGATAGTAAATTTTTTGAGATATTTTCTAGCGATAAATAGTAGCCAATATCAACCTTCAGCCGTCCAACTATTTCTGTGCAAGAAATTACGTCGATCTGTTGTTAGGTTTCGACGTTGCTTTGTTATTGCGTTTGTGTAGTTTTTCATTTTTCAATAAGAATTTCCCCAAGGAAATGAGAAATTTTCTCGGGGTAAAAAGAAGCCCATGTCACTTCCCAGCCCTCCAACTATCTCTGTGCAAAAAATTGACGTCGATCCGTTGCTCTGTTGCGACGTGGAAGGACAAACAAACAAACAAACACACTTTCGCTTTTATATAATAGTAAGGCTATATACAGCAAGGACCGATATAATTTTCAAAATATCAATAGATAAGTTATTTTCCATATCGATACTTATCAATAGATTGATAAGTATAGACATATATATAAGTGTTTTTACCAGATATAAAACGTCTCCCTCCTTCATTACCAAATTTTTTGGGCGCATGTCTCTATTCGCCTGGAACGATTTCGGGAAACCATGGAAAGCCAAAATGAGAAAGGCCGAACTGGGATTCGAACCCCAGTCCTCCCGAACGCGAATGTATTGGCTTCCCCTGCATAAGTATATCGATATATCGATATATCGAGCATTGACGCAGCATTGTACCCCAAGCGCTAATTTTACTAAAAAAAATTAGACTCGGTTAAGCTTTGTTTGCACGAGGTGGAGGAATATTATAAAAGTAGTATTTTTAGCAGAGCTTCAGAAAATTTGGAAGTAACCTTGAATGGACTATAGGTAGGTAGGAATGTGTTAAAAGTCTCGTCGATAGTGAGGTCATTTGAGACGGATCAAGTTTCTCATAAAAGGAGGAACGGGGAAGGAATCGGCTATGGCATGTAGCAAGGAACCTTTTCAATTCGCCTGGGGTGATATCGAGAAGCCATGCAAAACCGAAATCAGGATGGCCGAACCGGGATTCAAATGCCATTCAAACGCCTGTCCTCCAGAATCCAAATCCAAATGTTTACTTATCACAGTGCCACCTCGTGTGGTCTAGCCACATGTAAAGATGCTGATCTATCACGGCGGAAGTTGCCTTCTGGCGGATGTCTGCTTCTGTAGTATCGAACGCATGTGGTGTGTTCGCACGCAACTGAGGTCATGTATCATCGTTTACAAATACAGCAAAACATAATAATAATAATAATAATAATAAAAATTGAACAAAATAGCTTTGCGGTATACTGGCCGTAGATTCTCTCCACTCGTGTGAACCAGAGATACGTTTTGTGTGTGGCGCCTGTGCTCATGCATTTCCCTTAAATGAATCTGGGGTCCGAAAGAGGTGGTATTTGAGGGAATGAGATGGTCCCGCAACGCGTATTCCCTATTGAATGGTGTTTATGGCTCTAAAAGAAATCGCCTCGAAAAGAAGAAAAAACGCGGAAATTCCATGCATCAGTAATAGAGGGGGGAAGAAGACCATGAAAATCTCGTACCGGATACGTTAAGCGTAATGGCCCATTCTTCCCACCGCGCTGCAATCTTATACCTGGACGCCTGTCCGTTTTCCTGACAGCTCACCGGAAATTGATTTTTTTTCCCCCTCCCTTACGTTACAAAAACAAAGGAGGAACAAAAATTTTCCGGCCATTTCACGTGGAAAAAAAAAATGGTTGCCTGTAAAGTCGGTTTTACGGGCGAAGATTTTACGTGACAACGTAGTGCTGCGCGCNTCTTCCCACCGCGCTGCAATCTTATACCTGGACGCCTGTCCGTTTTCCTGACAGCTCACCGGAAATTGATTTTTTTTCCCCCTCCCTTACGTTACAAAAACAAAGGAGGAACAAAAATTTTCCGGCCATTTCACGTGGAAAAAAAAATTACTCCAATACAATATGATGACGTGACATTCAGTTTGTTCAAGATCCGAGGAGAACGACCACGAATTTGACCAAACAAATAACAGGAAACGACTTATTTTTAAATTCGTGTGCACGTGATGCATGGTAACTAGAGAACCGTAAATTCTGGGAATTCATTCGACAGCACAATAGGCTTCAAACATTTTTTTTTGTGGACCGTTAGACACGTCTTGGCGACTGCCTCGACTTGCGAAATGCTTGGGTTGTTGCTTAGTACCACATATTAGTCACTCGATAGTTCAACAAACATCAGATTTGCGAGTCAGAGTCGCCTTTAACCCACCAGATATTATGTGTACAATTGTGCGAATGATTCACCGGAAGGTCGTATTTGACCACTACTACAGCGAAGGTATAGCCCCGTGATCTTTCCTGTGAATAACCAATTCGTAATTCGTGCTACGAATCTTCATATTGGCACAGTAAAATAAAATCCTACAATTATTTCTACACAGATTATTACGTTTAGGGTACTTGTACTTAAATTATACTTTTACAGTTCGATAAAATTTATTTTAGACGCAAACATGGACGGCTCTCAGCCAGAACTGAGTACGTAAAAATATCGTGAACTTATTATGTCAAACCCAGCAATACCTTGATTCTCACCGCAATAGCAGATAAAAAA
Organism: Clitarchus hookeri; assembly: GCA_002778355.1. Classification (NCBI taxonomy): domain Eukaryota; kingdom Metazoa; phylum Arthropoda; class Insecta; order Phasmatodea; family Phasmatidae; genus Clitarchus; species Clitarchus hookeri. The sequence continues at coordinate 282,773 of NQII01002887.1, read as the reverse complement.
AAACAACGGTTTAATGAGAAAAATTGTCCCATCCCTTTTTTGTAATAAGGGTCATAAACCACTTCGGGAACATGCCAAAGTTTTCAACGAAAATTTTTATATTCATTTCAGAGTAACCCCTTTCGCTTACAGCTGCTTGCCACAAACAATCACGCTATTCCCAGACGTAACTGCGATCTCTATTGTGGCTGCTCCCCGCGAAGCTTTTTTTTTTTTACATCCACCCCCTTCCACCATATATATTTTTTTCTTTACGATCTCGAGCACTCTACATTCCGCACGTCTGCGTCATTGTTTCCGATACAGTGGCGTCTTTTGTTCGCCGTAGGAGGGTGGCGTGGGCGGGAGATGCGCCCTGCCTAACCCCTCCAGCCCCCTGGCAAATCGCATCGCCCGTGAGCCGCCCGCCNACACGTCCACGGAGGGTAACTAACCTGCCAGAACAATGCGGCTTCTCCCCCGCAGGGGTCGGGGGAAAAAAAAAAGAAAGTATTCTTTACATGTCACCGAGCATCGGCCCAGCAACGAACCTTGATCCGGGAGGAAACAACTGAGAAGCGCTATGTTGCCAACAGGAGGGACTCGGGACTCTGTTCAACCGGCGCGGCGGGCTGTTTCCACGTGGCACAATTTCTCACGTTTCGACGGAATTTCAGAATGAATGTTCCCACAAGAGCGAACATGGCGTTCTCGCCGTAGTAGTGATGCATATGTGGTTCTGCGACAGTGCATTTCATATTGGGCAACGGAGCATCTGAGGCATCACGCTATTCCTGCGTACACAGTTACTATTGTCGCATCAATATTTCTGAGTATTCGCCAGGTCTTCTTATTTATATTTTGAGCTTATCGTTGTTATTTCAGTGTACACGTCATACAGTCTAGCATCCATTTAAATATCCTACGTTCCCGAGTGCGTACCGGCCGTGCGCGCTAATAACTTTCTACACAAATTATTTCATTTTCTTTAATTTATTTTTAATTTTTAATTTTTATTGTTTGACTTGCTACTATTTCTATGTTCCTTATGTGCTGGCTGCCTACCTAACACTAATATAACTTGATGGACTCGTGAATATTGGTAGTGGTGTTTATTTCATATCTCCTTGCGTTTCTGTGCATTAAAAAAGCCAAACTTTCCGCTTTTACTTCCAATTTTGACATAAAACCTTCTATGAAGAACGTTCATTTTCTTAGCTTGTTTAATTTAGGCTGCATTATTAGACTATCGCACAAGAAAAAAAGCACTCGTAAGTTATTTCGAACAAATGTATACTACCCAGTATCGAACCATTCATACCACGTAGGTATGCTCTGTACATTAGAACACGCGCGGTGTAACTTGGCCTTAAGGCATTTATGTTTAATATATTACTGACTGCGTATTTTAAAACGAGATGAAAGAAGTACCTAGAGGGCATTCAAAAGTGCAGACTAGCCACCTGGTGTTTGAAACTGTGATACTCTGCGATTACAATGAATTTATCTAGATATGCGTTTGTCCAGTGTAACTGAGGAATTGTTTAGCATATACATTTGTTACTAACATGCTAATTATTATGCTTATCCGCAAAAATATAACAGGATCTAAATCAACTTAAATAAATTCAGTGTCAACAAATTGGGAGTTTTCTCGCATCACTGCCAACTGAACTGGGAGCATGTCAGTGAACACGTTCGTAAAACTATATGTATTGTAGGCGGAGAAATGGTTTTTTCAAAGGCTGGTTACAAAATGCTTGTTTAACCGCAAACCAGCAACATCATCGTGAACAACAATCATAACAGGGTGAAAAATGAATATTTTTGCGAATTTGCAAATGTCTGTATACTGTATTTCTTTTCAGCTTAATTTATACTGAGAAAACACCCAACAAAATATTTATTTCTATAGGGCCAAAAATATATTAAGTTGCCCCAACAAAATATAAAACTTGAAAAACTAACAAAATTAATTTTGTTCGTGTAGAAAAATACACGTTTGAATCAAATAAACAAAACCTCTGTGTTGGACCAAAAGAAATTACACTGTCGACAAAATAGTTTTTGAATCAGCTGTATATGTTGGTTTCGCCACTGATCTGATTGCCTTCGTTCGAAAATACAGCTCGATAGAATATATATTTTTTGTGATAATTACTACAGTATCAGTGTTTGTTAGTGCGTTTATTGATGATTAATAATGGTACAAATATCATAATAAGACAATTTCAACAGGAAACTAATAAGTAAAGCTGTAAAACTTGAAGAATATATTGTAACATGTGGTTACAGTGGTTAAGATGAAATGCATACCATGCACTTACTTTTGTTTTTAGAGGTTGTTTATTTTAAAATAAAATGAAATAAAATGGACGCCAGGAAATATTGAATTTTATAAGAAAGTGTCGTTTCCAATTTTTGCATTATATTTAAGCTGCTATTGAGTATATCTTATTATTAATGAGGACAGGGATGATCTTACTAAAGTTTGTTTTTCAACGACTTCCAACAGAAGGTTAGTAAGTTAATGTATGTCCTAATACAAATATCCATGGATAATAATTGGAATTATGCTTGTGTTATCGCATAAAAGAACAATTACTATTAGCTATTATTATTTGCTGTTGGCTTCGTTTTCTTTTCTGTCTTCTCAAAAAAAAAAAAAGGTAAATGGTAATTAGAATATTAAAATTTTTATTTCACGTGCTGCTAATGAAATAGCGCACGACTATTTAAAAAAGTCTTAAGCTTCCAACTAACTTAGTTCCAGCGCTTATCTGCCTATATATCCCTAAGAAATCTATAATATAGTAATTGTCATTGGTAGATCAGTTGCCTATCTTTAAATTAAATTTAAAAATGTAGCCTTGAAGCCAGTACATGTGACAGATTGGCAGCCCAACGACGTGGGGCCAAATTTGTTTTACGGCCTGAGTATATATTTTTTCTACTAAGTTGTAATCCTCCTGTGGCATCTATTATGAAACCAAAGTTGTGGAATTAATCTTTACATCCTTAATGCCATTTTTTTGCCTTCTATTTATAGGCCTGTATTCATTCCATAAAATTCACTATACGATTCCCTTCCTTTATTAATAAATAAATGAATGGGTACTACTTATCTGTATAAACCAAGTAGAACACATTATATGGCATTACGGTGACACCGTATTTTAAACTATGTCGCTCTTCTGTGATGATTACATGTATCTTTGCATGATTGGTCAAGCCGCTGAATAAGCTTAATTCTATTTTCGTTTGTCTTAATGCAATTGTATGTCTGACGAGCACAATCGCCGCCCTTACTTCCTAAAAAGTTCCAATCACGAGTCTTTGATTTTAGATTGTCCACCCTTTTCTGTGATGGATGATGTTAGTACTGACGAAGGAAGGGCACACGCAGATGGTACTCCGGCTGAGACCGGGGATACACCCGTCGCTGCGGAAAGAATACGGCAAGTGTACGCTGAGATTAGAGTGGTTCAGATGTGCCATGCCAGACTTTGCTGAACAGTATACAGCAAATGCAAGCTAGTTCGGGTCAGAAATTTGAATGCTTGAGTAATGATATACAATAGATGAGAGACGACGTAGTCCGTAGAGTGGAGCTAAGTGCCGCGTCTCTGCGCGCTGAATTACACCAGACAGTAAGTCGTTTGGAAAGAGCCGAGCATAACATAAATGACGTGTCAGCAGTGGAGGTTTTAAGCAAAGATCTAAAGCAAATGGGTATTTATACTGCTGACCATCTACAAACCATAGAAAAGGACATCAAGAAAAACGCGAACTTCGTTAAGCTGCTACAAGATCGAGCAGCTGAATAAGAAGCAAAACTCGAGGCAGTTGTGCGTGATAAAGAGAATTTTAGAAAAAGTGTCAGTGTTACTTTGAATAACGTCCGAGGCGGAGTAGAAAACTCAAAACCAGAGTTGAACATTTTCGCAACAATTCGAACAGCGCTTAGATTAAATAACACTCAAGTTCTCTGGGAAAATGCTGAGCGCTAAAAGAAAGAAATAATAAAAATGATTCTAGGATAGAGCAGTTAGGAACAGATGTGGCGCAGGTTAGTCGACTTACAGGAGGCTCCGAACTACAGCAATGCCCACCAAACACAGGGGCAGCTACCTCTGAAATGCCTAGGGTAGCAACAGACACGTGTTTCCATAAAAATGTAGTGTTCCCAGCCATGTCAAGTGCGACACCATAGACTGCTACCGTGCTCCACCATCCTGCAAAGCATTGGGTAAAACATATCCCTACATATTCCGGTAAAACTACGGAAACCCCGGGTAATTTTATCAGGCATTTCGAAGAATATTGTATGTGTTTTGAGCTGAACGAGCAGGACACATTCACGTGCATCAGTTCCGCACTTAAGAGTGCGGCCTACTACTGACGGGATTTAATACGTAAAATTGTCAAGTCATCCAGGCAATTTAAAGATGAGTTTCTTACACATTTCTGGAGCACAAAAACTCAAGATTTATGTAGCATATTACCGGCCGAGAAATTTGACCGCAAAAGAGGAAAATCTCTTAAGGAACATTTATGTGACATGTTTGAGAGAACCCGTAATCTAGAGCCAGTCACGTCCAAAAGTGAGTTTATAGCTTTAATTCTATGTCAGCTGCCTCTATGGTATCAAATGCAGTGGTATACTAGCTCTGTCTCATCTATCGAAGAATTTCGTGACCAGTTGCAGAATTTCGATCGATTGGAGAAATTGTCACGCAACTACCAGCAGCGCGAAACCGACAGAACAATGACTCAAAAACCACCACCATTATATCGACAGGGGATTGATATGGGAGGTGACCGAGATAATAACCTGCAAGAACCCAGGGGAGCTCGAGTTAGCATGCTATTGGCAGATGCGAAAAAAAAAAAACATATCAGTTCTTATGGCACAGTGCTCCGACCCTAACCAAGTGAGACATGCAGATGAAATGCAGGTGAATGGAGCAATACCAGTACAGGATCTGGCTCGAGAAAGTCAGGAGCTTCCTTATGGGTGGGCTACCTCACAGGGCCATACTAACGCTGTAACATCATTGATGGTACCAGGAACCACGAACCAGCGATTGGTAGTACAGGATCCAAACTACCGACAAACAAGGCACTGGAATTGGGGACCACAGAATCATGTCCATCTTAATGGAGCAGTGATAAATGAAACCAGCACTTATACTAATGTTAGATATTTTGAACGACAGTTACCATTACACCATAATGCAAATAGCGTTCAATAAACACAACCGTGCCAGACTCGGGGCGCACAGTATGAAGTTCCTCAGCGTGGTGAAGCTAAAGTTAAGGTAAACTAGAACGGTCTGGAGTGGCAGGTCTCCGAACGTCGATCACATTCCAATATGAAGTTCTTGGCCCTCAGACGCTCGGAACCGTTCGGCACTCGATGCCTGCCCAAATTACCGGACATGATGGATGAGAACAGAGACTTAAGTCAACTGCAGCAAGAAATAGTAACATTAGTAAAAGCATGACTGCATTCTGCAGCAGAGAAGCGTCAACGAGGACATGAAGTTTCTAAGATCAATACATTTTACATTGGAGATCTTGTTTTGGTGAAGGCCAATCCCATTGGCCAATTGTGGGCTAACGTGACTTAAAAGCTATTTCTCCTTTATCAGGGTTAATTAATTGTGGAAAAATTCATAAAGTAGAATTGCTATGAGTTGAAAGATCCATAAACGAACCAAATCGCAAGGCGCTATAATATAAGCTCGCTGAAGCCATATCACCCACCTGTTTTTAAACTGCCTGATAGTCGATAACACTATGTATCTACAATCTGCAAGAATGCATACACAACAGGAAGAAAGAGTTACATGCGAGAATGTGCTGAATAATAGTCTTTACAAGACAGAACTACAGGGACTTTTTTATTATTGGATAATGGCCAGAAATTTTGTTTTTCGCTCCATGTAGCTGCCTCGGAATAAATACGCCGCACCATAGAGAGCTTCATTATGTATACTGAGCCTGACTTCAAGAAAAGGAATATGTTAGCGTACTCTCTGTAAACAAGGAATGAGTACCACTCGTCTATACCTGCCTAAGTTCCACTTGCCATGTATAATGCAGCAGTGTTTGCGGAACAAGAGTAGTCTTCGGCTGAAATAGGAGATGAGAAGATAAATGGTTCGCCACCGGGTGTCATATAAAAACGAGTGCAGTAAGATCAAATTTCTATACTGATGTTTGTTCATAAGCTGTTGAACGTCTTCTGAGTTGATATGTACGTGCTTCCATATTCCTGTGATACTCTTATCATATCTGTGTAACCTATATGTTTACTAAACAAATCACTAGCTTTTTTTTATTGATATTAGCAATTGCATTCTCTAGTCACATTGGTTATAATTCTTCTGTAATACTCTATTTTGATGGATTAGTGCTCGATTTTTTTTATCGTTATTAGCTATATTACATGTTAGCATTTTAGCTTCTTTTGTTCACATAATTATGAAGAACTCTTAAGAGATGTCCCTATGAGTTGATGGCTGAAAAGGGCTAGAGTGAGAATGGAGAATGATGAATTGGACATTAATTAAAAGTAGAACATGATATTTTCTAATTAACTCCATATTATTATCATGGACTGATGTGGTAAGGCATTAGCAATACCCAGCGATGACCTTCACATTATTAGCCGAGCTAACATGATCCTAACGTAGATGCGCAAGCGTTGGAAACAGAATTGTCCACTCTGAAGCTGCCTGCTTGCAGCCGACTGTGATGATGGCCGATCTCCTGAGGCCAGTGAAAGCGACTACTACTGCAACAGAGAGAATTCCAGTTCTCATGTGTTTCCATTACTCATGTACGGCGGTGATGAAACAACACATCTGTGTTCTTTTTTATCTCTTTTGTGTGCTACACGAATCTTTGTACATACTAATTTCAACTAACTGCAACTGAATTGGTACCTTGAAGAGGGATGTGATTTTTTAACATACTAAGACCTACCCGCTATACCCTAAGATTCCTGTAACTTTCAATACCAATGAAATAATAATATTATTTTGTTCTACAATCCGTAAGTTGGTGAGTAAATCTCACCCAGGGCCGAAGGACTTTGGACACTATGCAAGGAAAGCTAGTGTTATGGTTTTATTTCATGGTGTCATATAAATTGTGTAAAATTTAAACAGTTTGCATATGAACCTAATGTTATAATTGGTCGAGATGGTGTCAAGCCTCTAAACATTTAGGATTCATACGGAAAAGGGCTAGGTGAAACATGTGGTTACAGTGGTTAAGGTGATATACATATATGTGTACGTTTGTTTTTAGAGGTTGTTGATTAAAAAAAAAATGTACGCCAGAAAATATTGAATTTTATATTAAAGTATTGTTTTAAAGTTTGGATTATATTTAAGTTACTATAGGTCCATCTTACTATTAATGAGGACATTGATGATCTTACTACAGTTTGTTTTTCAACGACTTCCAACAGAAAGTTAGTAAGTTAATGTCTGTCATATTAGTAATTTATTTTGGCTTCGTCTTCTTTTCTGTCTTCTAAAAAAGTAAAATTGGAATTATATTTTTTTATGTCACATGCTGCTGGTGAAATAGCGTACGACTATTTAAAAAAAAACTTATGCGTCCAACTGACTTAGTTCCGGCGCGTATCTGTCTATATATCCCTGAGAAATTTATATTATAGTAATTGTCATTGGTTGACCATTTGCCTATATTTAAATGAAATTAAAAAATGTAGCCTTGTAGCCAGCACANTTATAGTAATTGTCATTGGTTGACCATTTGCCTATATTTAAATGAAATTAAAAAATGTAGCCTTGTAGCCAGCACACGCGACATGGGCACGTTGCGCAGATTATCTAGTTTCGACTCTCGATCGGGGTTACATTTTTTTTTTTACAGAAAACTCTTTACCGTACGTGTGGCCAAACTAATGTTTAGTTGCATCAATCAAGTCTTTGTTTGGGGCAACCAAATAAGAAAAACTAAACAATTTTGTTTCAACAACAAAATATTTAATTGCCCCTATACAAACAATTTATCTGGTTGTGCCAAATTTTGTTTGATTCAACATAACCGTTTTCTCGGTGTAACTATGCCGAATGTCAGGCGAAGTTACACAAGAAAATGTTTTAGGGCGAACGCCTTCAGCGCAAACGACGTACCCCTTGTGTAGAGAGCACCCGAGGAGACAGACTGGCCAGCCAGTGTTCCAGAGTTTCCTACCGGCCCCATACCCACGACCCCCCTAAGGATATGATCGATAAATGCATATAAGTGGATGTCCTAGATTCCGGCAAGCGGCCCATCGCAATAACTTATACAGCTGAGGTCTTCGTATTAAGGACGGCGCAAGGAGTGCGGTATATCCCGGGTGATGTATGCCCGGGTAGCAGGAGTCAGTGCTATGAATATCCGGGAACTACACAATGCCCGGCTTGTCAGGCCAAGGGCAGGTCGTGTTACCCGGGATGGGCATGTACGCCAAATTCAAAACTAAAGGCTGTTCACGATAAAGTGAGCACTTTTGAAATCAACCTNACCCGGGATGGGCATGTACGCCAAATTCAAAACTAAAGGCTGTTCACGATAAAGTGAGCACTTTTGAAATCAACCTCAGAAAAACTTCACTGCTCGTACCTGCGCACAGTAACGTTCGTAACGACGGAGGGAAAGTAGTTCCTTGTCGTGACGTCGAATTAAAAGTTTTAGCTAACCATTTGTGATAACGTACGTTATTTATTTAGCTTTCTGTTTTTTTTTAATTCATCAAAGTGTAAAATTAGCAGNACCCGGGATGGGCATGTACGCCAAATTCAAAACTAAAGGCTGTTCACGATAAAGTGAGCACTTTTGAAATCAACCTTAGAAAAACTTCACTGCTCGTACCTGCGCACAGTAACGTTCGTAACGACGGAGGGAAAGTAGTTCCTTGTCGTGACGTCGAATTAAAAGTTTTAGCGAACCATTTGTGATAACGTACGTTATTTATTTAGCTTTCTGTTTTTTTTTAATTCATCAAAGTGTAAAATTAGCAGNTAACCATTTGTGATAACGTACGTTATTTATTTAGCTTTCTGTTTTTTTTTAATTCATCAAAGTGTAAAATTAGCAGAATTGTAAAATGTCTACTTTTCTAATAATTACACAATTTCACTTGACTGCCGCATGAATTAAATGATCAGGCCCATGACAGTGTTAATTTTACATAACGCGGAAGAATACACAACGTGCATGCAAGAAGATAATAAGCAGGAGTTTAAAAAGTGTTCAGTTTACCCATAACAACCTTTGCTCGAGAGTACGGAGAAGTTTTATTATGTCCATGTAACACACGTCATTTTAATTTATATATATATATATTTCGGTTAAGATTGTATCTGTATCTGGTGAAGCCGGGGTGATGTGGTAGTCAGACTACTCGCCTCCTACCCAGGAGTGCCGGGTTCGATTCCCGCCGTGGCCGCTCCCGGATTTTCCCATGTGGGAATCGTGCCGGACGATACCGCAGATCGGCGGGTTTTCTCGGAGATCTCCCGTTTCTCCCGATCTTGCATTTCGGCACTGCTCCACCTCGCTGCAGCCTCATCGGCTCTCAAGACCTCGATGTTAAGAGCCACCAAAACAACTACACTCTATTATGTCTGGTAACGTAAACTAGTTTTTTTTCTCACTAATAACTGAGCACTTAAAACCCTGTCAAAACCCAATGTGGTACTGTATATGTCATAATCAGGAGGGATAAAGTTATTATGGGGCAAGTGAAGCAAAGAGTAGTGCGAGGCCTTTCCGGTTGGTGCAGCACAATCGTTTTCTTCAGCCAATTTAATCGCAATTCTCCAGCGCCGGCGCCATATTTGCAAATTCGTTTTCTCGTGTACGAATTTAACTTAGGTATTCGTCTAGTCTCGAAGAAATATAGGAACACGTACAAAATCCGTGAGTGGTGGTGTATTTACTGACTTGGTTATTCTTGTGTCTTGCGGTTTAGCAGCGGAGTGATCAGCAACATGGCGTCATGTTTCATTCGTTATAATAACGTGTTTAAGATTTATTAGCGTGATTTTTATTTATCTATTCAAAATTGTTTTGCGTACATCCTGCTACTGAGTATCAAATTCTCCTGGATGTGCTCAACAAAGTTGTTTGTTAGTCTTTATAATCGTGCGTTCAATNCAAAATTGTTTTGCGTACATCCTGCTACTGAGTATCAAATTCTCCTGGATGTGCTCAACAAAGTTGTTTGTTAGTCTTTATAATCGTGCGTTCAATATTTGTGATAATTTTCCGTTGTACTAGTGACATCACACTTTTATGGAAGAGTGCAAAGACCTGCACTCATGTAAACACCCAGTTTTCGCAGCGTATACTTTCCGCAAGTAAACACAGTTTCACAGCATGTAATTTTTTTCCCCCCATTTCTGCCACTAAATAAAAAAAATGTTAAGTACTTAAGTCGCAACATTAGTTCTCACGATTTGCTTCAAATAGTTCGGGATCCGTACGCTAGATGTCGTTATGTTGCAGACTTTACTTTGCTTCAAGCGTCACTATATAGGTCTCTATATTCCGCCTTGGCCTGTGATATTACTTAAAAAAACTGACACCAAATATATCAAAAGACAATAAAGGATAACTTTGCATTTCCAGCTACTCAAATCACCGGTGCTACTCCCATGCGCGTGGCGTGACGACTTTATGAGCTTTGAAAATTGTATATTCAATATACGAAATTTTAATTTAAAATGTTGGCCTGACTGAATATAGCGTTACCAAATATTTCGTAACAATACATCGCACCACGAGGATCGCCACTGTAGATTGTTTCACGAACTTTAAGGTTATTGGTATAGAGCTGACCTATATTGTCTTTTACAGTATTTGCTGACATTACTAGAAACCTAATNACTTTAAGGTTATTGGTATAGAGCTGACCTATATTGTCTTTTACAGTATTTGCTGACATTACTAGAAACGTTCGAGACCCAGAAGTTTCGCGGGTTCGTGTGGTGACTGGCAATGATGGGAAAACTCAGCAGGTCCAACGGCCTGAAGGATAGACTCCGCAGTTTAATGTCATCTTAGTTTCTGTGGTTAGTTAATTTGCTGCTGCCTCAGTGAGAATAGTTCGTTCACGACTTCTTCCAACTTTTCTGAATCCCTGCTTGGTTTATACTTCTACTCTATTCCTCCGCCTCATGCAAATAAAGATTAACCAAGTCTAGAAAATTGCACCAAAGGGACAAAGCGCTGCATAAGTGCACACTTAGTTTAATTATATTTTGCATGAGAACTATTTATTACTAGGCATTAGCAACACACCTATTTTCCCCTTGTTTTTATTCGTGTTAATTATAAATGAAATACTATAGTTTATAGAAAAAATAGTTCAATTTAACAAAAAATTAAATAATCTTATGTCAATAGAAGTAGGAAACGCTTGTGATACTTACATGACGTATTGAGGGAACAACAAAACGCGTCACACCCAAAGTGATTTTTCAAAGGTTTGTTTCAAAAGGTGTGAAGAAACCGCGAATGGACTATTTCTATACGAGGACTTTCGTACGAATAGACTTCGAAATTACCATTTTCCTAAATATTCCGTGTTAGCATCACGTGTTCGAGCCATTCGTATACGAGATCATCTAGATCTTAAATCTCTTGAAGTGTTTTTGTGAGACAATGGAAATATATTTCTGCTTTTTCAATCCTCAGTCTTAGAAAACGAACAATCACAAATGTATATGCATTTTTTTTCCTACCAATCACCAAGATCTTAAGAGAACACTCCAGGATATCTTCAAAACATTTTACAACCAATCGTAATTCTCGCAACATGCTGGAGTGGTCACTAAAGCTGGTACACACGTGGTAGATCAACAGATAAAATAATAAACTCGGAAAGACCTTGGTGAGGGCTAGCCATTAAAGAAAGGCGTGCAATGTAAGGGGGCGTGACCTGTGTAGTGTTTACAAACATAAGGTTGAGGAATAGAAATACAGTAACAACCAAAATAACTACCGCTCTTGCAGCGGTGGACATACACGACTCACTTCTTGCTTGTCTCGTGCCAGCGAGTAAGTACCCAACTCAATGGCGTAACTCTTTTCATCTGGAACGAAATTACTTTGGAAAAGTCTGCCATTATTTGGTCGTCTCCAGCACTGTGTAGACAATTGTTATTTAATAGAGTGAGCGAGTGAGTGAGTGAAGAGATTTGGGCGGCTCTTAGCAGCGAGGTCTTCAGAGCTGATGAGGTTGATTGAGGTGAGTACGGAGCAGCGCCGGAATGCAAGGGCGGGGGAAACGGGAGATCTCCGAGAAAACCCGCCAACCAACGGATAAGTGGAAATGCGTATTTAACACAAAATAAGACTGCGAAACCAGCTAAGGTTTCACATTCGCCTCAGGTTAGTAATATCAAAATAATGATTTCGTACTATTATCAATAAGGATTTGAGAACAGTGTATGCAAGAAGATAAACAGTGAGCTATCACCGTACGGTAGGTACAGAAACTGAACTTTTAACTGATCAACACGAGCCTACTGCTGCTTAAAAGAAATATTTACTTTCTATTGTTGATTCTATGAATGAAAAAATAAACTAATCTTCATTAATCTGTGCACAAATGGAAGATAATTTTATGTGCATAACTGCCGCCTTGTTTCTGTTTGTGAGAGCAAATACAGCTCTGTTTAGATAACGTCTTCACAGTAGTGTCCCAAGGGACAGGGGTGTGGCTATGTCCTCCCATGCCTTGTGAAGGAGGGGGAGGGGAGACAGCCCCCCCCNCCCGAGGTAATAACACAGGCGGGTCGAGGCAGGGGAGCGTCGTGTGTCGATGTGGGCGAGACACGTCACGCGATGTGTCTCCGCCACGGCGCTCGTGAGGGGACGCCGCCTTCTTTTGTTTCCTCGAGGGCGGCGATTAACGTCTGGCCGCCCGTGGCCTGATGGCGGCATGAGCTTGCTGCTCGCGAGGGCAAGCACGACCACCAGCGGCGACCACGTGCGGGGCCTTACTAACGACACGGCAACACTGCGATCGTAAGAGGCTCCACGCAAATTACGACCTCTCTGCGTCAACGAAATACGCAGACGTGTTGCTGAAAATTACTTTTATCGCGTACGTGTCATGTAGGAACGTTCTCTTAACGGGACATCTACGAAATGGTGTTATATTATTCCGTGTCGTGTACGTAAGCCAATAGAATTAAAGCAGAAAAGAAGAAAAAGAAGTAATTCATTGTATTTAATAGAATATCTTATTTCTAAAATAAATTTACTTTTTAATTTTTTTCTCACTTAAAATTCGCTGTATTTCAATTTTGTATTGTATAATAATTTTTCATTTTATATAATTGACGAACTCTGGGCATTAAAATACAAACAGAACCAGGATGCAAATGAAAAGAAATGAAATATTATCTACTAATAAATAACTATTTAATTAAAATCAAGTTAATTTATAGTGGTATGTGAATGGTTGAACATAATACGAGTACATTCACTACGTATCACACATTTTTGTCAAAGTTCTATGCAGACGTCTCTTAAGTACATGAATATGATTGTCAACTGATATTTCTGGCCGAGTGTAACTCGGGCTATATTTCGAACATAGTTGGTTGGCCTTTAAGTTTTGTATGAAGTTTATTTCGCTAGTGTTTCCCAAAATATTACAAGACCGCTACAGACCTCGCCACAATAAAAAAAATAAATACAAAAAGACAACATCAAATTTTTTTATACTTTTCACAAACAATTATTTGGAAGCCAATTGCCAAAAAGGGTTGCGGTGGTGTAGTAGTTAGACTACTCGCCTCTTACCAAGGCGAACCGGGTTCGATTCCCGGCGGGATAGTCCACAGATTTTCGTACGTGGGAATCGTGACGGACGATGCCGTTACCCGGTGGGTTTTCTCAGGCAACTCCAGTTTCCCATACTCCCATACTCACCTCACGTCGCCCTCACCGACCCTCAAGACCTCCATGTTAAGGCTGGTGTTCACAGTCGCTTTTCTGATGGAGATGCAAGCCACAACCGGCACGCATCTCGTTTTGGCAGAAAAATGAGATTCTTAAGCGATTAACGAGTAGTTTGCGTGTTGGTTACAGTTGCGGGCGCTCTCAAAGTTACGAGAGAGGCCTTGCTTGACCTTCGCTAAACGCCTCGCATCCCGTTCACCTCTCCACGTACTTGTAAGAATGGCGCACGCCTTACTTCGTTTCGATAATTGAGATGCAGTGCGCTGGCTGATACAATTACTTTAAAGCGGTGGCCTACTGTTCTTGACTCACACAAATGTAGGGGTGGAAAATAAGACAGAAAATTAAAAAAAACTCACCTCAAAAACCCAAGGATTAGGTAGATTATATTTATCTATTTCTCGATCGTCGTATCGTGGTTTAATGCGGCATAAATCTTATTTTTAATGATTACCAATTAAATATATTTATAAAATCTAGGCGAAATTAGGAATATATCTAGTGTCATAGATATTTATATGTTGCTGAGTACTTATTTTTTCCAGGAAGGAACTTTCTACGAATTCTATGGAACTATCTGTAATATCTGTAATTGATTTTCGTTGTTTGTGCTGCTAGTAAAGTTTTTTTAAAGGAAAATAATATAAGTTCCATAGCGTTTGAGTTCCAAGGAATGTAACATTAAAATTTTTAATGTGTCTTTCTGGACCGGGATTTTGAAAATGCATTAAAACATCAGAAGTCTGCTAAAGTAACCACACGACTACCGAGCACATCTTGCAAGCCTAACAAATTTCAATTAAATTATGTTGTCGATGTTTCCATTCATATTTTTTAATTATTGCAGTTTGTTGTAGGTTTTCATGTTCGTTTATAAATTTTAAAGTGTGCGTTTTATAATTGTACTTCACAGCAAAGAGAATAATGCCTCAGCAGAATATATAAAACAAATTTTGAAATGTTTCATATTTCATAAGCACATTTATGTTTCATTTCTCGTTAGTAGGTACCGACT
The DNA here is from genome assembly GCA_002778355.1 of Clitarchus hookeri. Taxonomy (NCBI): domain Eukaryota; kingdom Metazoa; phylum Arthropoda; class Insecta; order Phasmatodea; family Phasmatidae; genus Clitarchus; species Clitarchus hookeri. Next base: position 267,772 of record NQII01002887.1, on the reverse strand, counting down.
TCAGTATCATATACAATCATTTACAAATATTTTTTACAATGCATGTGATCTTCGGCGAATCGATTTTAGTTAAAACCATGTTCCTAACTGTCGATAGCTGTGAACGTGCTTTACATATTTTAGCCTCGCACACAGGGCTCAGAAAATCATCGGGCTATCAAACGCCTCGCAACAAAAGGACTCACAAACTTCATTCATGAATTGAAGCTCGGTTTAAGAGATATTTAAGAGACCGTCCTCTCTCATACACGAGGAGTTTGCGGGGCCGCAGACGAAATGTTTAAGACTGTCACCCAAAGAGTTGCCCAATTCTCTCCACTCACTCACTCACCAGTTTACACATTCAACAGTAACGTGCTGTAAAAAAAAAAATCTTGGAGTGCAGTTGTTCTAATGGACACAATAATCTGTAAATGACATTACCTGAGTAAAGGTATAACAGTACTTTGAACACAAGCAACTCAACCTACCCATTGTCGACGGCCAACCAGCAATACAAAAAAGCGCATTTTAAGTGCTCTGGGAACGTCCTGTGTATTACACTATAATGACAACTGCGAATAAAGGGCGAAACGAAACAGATATTTCTGAAGTGATGTAAGTTATATGACAGACTCACTTCATGTCTGCGACGTCGGTATATCTCTACCGACTTCAAATTTTTATTACATGAAAAAACCAATTGAGCAATATTAGCCGTACTGGATATCGTTTCCAGTCTTTATTTATGAACTTACGCTAACTGCCACTGTTAAACGACTCGCTTCCCTAACATGTTTTTCTCATTTAGTGTCCGGCTCGAATTATAAACCAGTGCAGCATGTCCTCTGTAAATTGACACACAGAATGGAAGGGTTTAAAGTGTATTAAGTAAGGCAGTTTGCCAGGTTCCCAGCTGTGAGCAATTTTCCACGCGAAAAACGAAGTTGCGTGGCGCATCCTCAATCACTGTGAACGCGGCCAGCGATCTTAATTCACGAAACAGAGTGCGCGCGACGAGGCGGGGGGTAATTGGCGCGGTTTGTTTTAATAACCGCCGGTGCCTGTGTTTATGAAACCAGCGGATGAGAAACGACCCCTGTTAACCCCCCCCCCCCTTCCACGTGGAATTTGCTGGCTGTACTAACAATCCTCGCGGTTCAGTACTCAAGCGATGCTTAAATTTCCACTACACCCTGCGTTACACGCGCTCAACTGTCAAAAATTATTATCTACGTTTCGAAGGTATTTTATACTTACATAAAATATTGACAGTAATTCAAATAAAATACAAACAAAACAATGGAAAATATTTTCTAAAAATGTTTTTAGCGCCCCTTATAATTGTATAACTTCCGCTATAGAACTTGAGTTAACTTGTTCAGTCCCGAATTAATTTTCCAGCTCAAGTGTAGCAATAGTTAATTTTTTTTACGGGCGCTGTACTTATACCGAGCGCACTTATCACAACCAGTGAACGACGTACTGAGTGCTCGTAGCTGTCAGCAATGACCATTCACAAACGAGAGAAGCAGAAACTTGAACAAATCAAATTACTCACAAGGAAGATGCTCAAAACATCGGCCACTGATTCATTGCTGTGTACAGTTCCGGCCATGAACACCCTTCATATGCGGGTCAAACAATTCTCAAAAATTTCATTTAAAACAAATAATTGACAGCTGTTAAAATGTTCCGCGGGATGATAAGAATGCTATGAAGCAATCTGTCTTTTACTGTAAAATCTCGTTCGCTTGCGATTTGGAATCAATTTATAGCTTTCCAAATTTTAATTTTATCGCAAAGCTCATTTCCGTTCCAAGTACACAAAATACTACAAGAAGCAGTTCGTAGGTTAAAATAAATTTCCCCGCTGTTTATTTATTTTTTCAATTTTACTTTCTCTTTTCTTATCAGTTTTATTAAATTATTCTACAGATAAGAAAATTTCCTCGACGGCAAACCAGGCTACAGACCAACTTTAGCAGTGATCTCGTAGTTGATCATACAAAGGAAAAAAAATGCTGACAGTCTCGTACCACTTGACCTGGAGTAAAACTGACTACTAAAATGACAGCAATTAATAATCAAAGAGTTGGATCTAAGGTATTTTTAAAACGATGGGATTTCGTACAAACGTCAATGAATCTTGCGAAATGATCTTATCGCTGCCTGTAGAGAATTTACAACAATAACTCTTCAGATGTTGCTTCAGTCTTCGTTTCCTTGCTGGTACATTACTGACATAGAATCCTGCAAGACTTGTTTAATAAATAGCGAACCAACTGCAAAAGGAACTCGAGTGTGCATTGAAATGCAGTTTGGCCGTCAAGCTGCAGGACTACCTTTACGACCGTGGTGCAACATATGTACGAGGGAAAGTGGTATCGATCCTTTAAGGATGTCTGTGGGCGTGTCCTTTTATCTTCCTCTTCCTGCTTCTCCGTCTCCTACCTTCCCTGCGGGATACGGTCCCCCTTAAAAAAAAAACCTTTCTACCTAATGAAACGATTTCAAGTAAAATAAGTTGGTCCACGTCGCTCGTCGACTGTCTCTCCCGAATTGCATCTAGGAGCGGGAAGCCATCTTCTGACTGTCGCGTCTCTTACTACTGATAAATGATGCATAACTGAGAAATTAAAGTTTTTATCTGGCGACAGGTTATGTTGGGCGCGTACACCATTGACGTGGATTGACACAGCACAACGTAATAAGCACAAAAATTACGCCTGTCTTCCACAAGCGGCGTTAACGTAAAAGGGAGCAGTTTTGCCTGACCAGAGTAAAGTAAATATGTATAAAGGGAAAAAAAATATATACGATTGAGGATTTTGACTTTCTCGGGTTGGCCATACTGATTTTCAATGTTTTGGCTTTTTATTTAGACAGGCCATACAGAACACGACACGCAAGGGAATTACTTGATAATAACGCAATACATGGAATTACTGGATCTGCTGTCGTATCTTCGTGGGCACGAAATCTTTCCATTAGAAGATGAAATGCGACAATACTTGCTTAGGGCAATGTAAACTACACCAGTTATGTCACACCACAACCTACTCAGTTTGCTAGACACACCTAGGATGACAATGGACCATTAACAAACACCTTACAACGGTGCGAAAGAATCACGTGCCGTCCTGGAAAAAGGCAAATAAATTGCTTCTCACCTTAACAACTTCTACAGAACATATTACGCTGGATTCTAACCCACTGCCAGGTAATAAGACACTACGAAAATAGGCACAATATTTTTTAATGCGCGAAGAAATGTTTTTTTTTTTAATGTAAGTTCCTACACTTCAAGAAAACAATTGCTATTTCCTAAAAACAATTAAAGTAACGTTGCTGTGGATTTGTAATAGTAATTGTGTTGGCTTACACACAGAAATCTATGAAAAAATATTCCTTGCACGATAAATTTGGCAGCATATTTTTAGAACTGCTTTCCGTACAACATGTCTTACACAGCAGCCACTGTGAAGGGTGTAATATGACGCGCGTTAACGTCTTCATTAATTACAATTCGCTCTTGAAGATAAGTTCCAGTGTGTCTAGATAAATTAATAAAAAAATATCAGTAAGTTTGCTCTGAAGCACCTTAGAGGTAGTTTCACCACTACATGAGCAATTGATACCACTTAAATAAGCTAGTTTCTTCTAGGATAATCTTTGTGTTACTCCAGCAGCGAGAATACTTACTGAGAAGTGGAATTACTTTCGACACCGCTGTGTGCTTATAGATATNGCCACTGTGAAGGGTGTAATATGACGCGCGTTAACGTCTTCATTAATTACAATTCGCTCTTGAAGATAAGTTCCAGAGTGTCTAGATAAATTAATAAAAAAATATCAGTAAGTTTGCTCTGAAGCACCTTAGAGGTAGTTTCACCACTACATGAGCAATTGATACCACTTAAATAAGCTAGTTTCTTCTAGGATAATCGTTGTGTTACTCCAGCAGCGAGAATACTTACTGAGAAGTGGAATTACTTTCGACACCGCTGTGTGCTTATAGATATGCAATAATTCAAAGTTTAATCACACGTTAATTAAAATTAAATTACGTACAGCGAAGTTCAACCTTTCAAATCTAAGAGACTACGAGATTCTTCCAACGCTCATCTTTCGTGATAAAGTGACACAAACTTTTTAATTTTATATTTTCTAAAGCTAAGCTATGTAAGAACTGTCCTGCATTAAATTAACGCCGAAAGTAACTCGTATACATCCATAAAAATATTTATCTGCGTATAAGATTTTGTACACCAGTACATATCTCTTCAATGTTTGAGGGATGTGTTTAATGATATAATTACCCTAGGGATTTTAAATTAAGCTAACAAGAAAAAGTAGTGGCCGATATAATTAATCAGCCCACATTCCTATGAATNTGAGATTAAGGGTGATGAGAACATGTACGTGAATTTCGCACAATGTTACGGTCCAAGTTTTTTTTTTATGATTGGACCACATTGGTGTTGATGAGTCGTGGACAACTCTTTAGCCAGAAATAAACATAAATAATTAGTGGAACCGTATCATGTATCACATGCAGCCGAGATGAATTAAAAAAACACGGCAGCGACTAAAGATAAACGACTGTGGCCCGAGTACGTACAGGACAGCGCTGAGAAAAATAATCGTTTCATTACACCAAATATACTTGTTAGCGTGACGTTTGTTTCAGCTAAACGATATTTTGTTGGTACAGCCAATCCTCCGTTCCACCAAATGAACGAGATGTGTTCACAAAGCCAGATTATTTATTTAAAACAATTTTGTTTGTGGCAGACAAATATCATATTTTTTCAGTATGTCAAACAAATATTAAGTGTAAGCAAACATATCGTTACAGTTTGTCGACGAAATTATATGTTTAGTAACGTGCGATACATTTTGGACAAAGAATTTGTTTGCAAAGACAAAAGATTTTGTTGGCGACACAAATCCATTTGGTTGGTTTCTCACCTTCTTTGTTAGCTGCGCGTTCAAAGAAATCGTGTATTTTTAAGTTAAACGTTCGTGCACGACATTGTCTTGAGAATGGCTGATGAAATAACTAAGATAAATTTTGGAAGATCCGAATTTATGAGAAGTCTAGCCTGCTGTCAAATGAATTCGCGATATTCACATAACTCTAGCGCTTTTTAAAAACAAAATAATGTTCCAATCAAATTTTATGGTACACCAGTATTCTTCTCCCTGAGATACTATGTAAGGTAAGAATACAACATATTTTTGTGGCGGTACTTTCCAAAATGACGGACAATTGAAGATATTATTTAACGAACTCAGTGTACACAAATGGTGCTTCAGCAAGTCAAGTATGAGTTAAATCGGTTCCATTGTATAAGATATGTAGATTTTTTTAATATCATTGATTCTTGCCATTTCATGATTACAAGACTACACGTGGATAAAATTTGATGTCTAAATTTGAAGGCATTTTTGAAATGTAAGCCAGCTATAATAATAAATATTTGGTTATTTTATTGAAAATAAAGTTATCGTACATAAACGTAAAACTCAAGACGGCTGAATATACCGAGCCTAAGAGGATAAGTTATCGCCATCTTGGATTCATCAATTTTTTAGCGTGAGTTACACTACAAAAGGTGTAACGAAAATTTTTTGCACGGCAGACCATAAATAACAGATTCTCGAACTTTATCAAATCGTTACAGCTTCCCTGCTTTAATGATTTTCAACTGGCGGAAGCTGATAATAAATAACAGATTATTTCTTGGGGGCGGTTATATAACTGATACTAACAACAGCAGTCAAACAATAACTCCTTCGAAAAAATTTAAAAATGGAATGATTCTTGCTTAGTCGTGTCGTAAAACATACAACAAAAACTCAACTGCAGGTTACGGCGAAAATTCCATAAATTCATTATGGCGGGGTCTGGTCCGCCTTGACTGTGCGTGCACTAAGAGAACCGTCAACAAAATACTTGTCTGTATAGGGCCAAAAATGTATTTAGTTGCCCCAACAAATTTTTTTTCAGTAAACCAAATTTTAAAAGCAACGAAACTAATTGTGTTCATCTATCAAAATACACGCTTGAATACACAAAGCCTCTGAGTTGGGCAAAAAAAATTAGTCCAACAAAATATTTTGTTGAATCAATTGTAAATATTTCTTTCGTCACTCATTTGGTTGCCTTCGTTTGAAAATACAGCTCGAGAGATTTTTGTGAAAATTAGGATAGCAAGTGTTTGTTAACGAATTTATTGATGCTTAGTAATGGTATAAACACCCTAATAAAATAAGTTCAACTTAAAACCAAATAATAAAGCAGTAAAGCTGTAAAACCTGAAAGTAGTAGGAAAAGAGTGATTCACGAAACAGGCTGCGGACACGCAGAAACACAACCACCATCTTAAATTACGTCATGGCCGCCATCTTGGATGTCGTGCCCGCCATCATGCATAACATCACCGTCGCCATANCCGCCATCTTGGATGTCGTGCCCGCCATCATGCATAACATCACCGTCGCCATATTGGATAATGTTACGGCAGTCATCTTGCCCGTGACCTCTGCACCCACCGCCATATTGCCCGCATCTTCTGCACTCGCCGCCATCTTGCCCACATCGTCTGCTAGCATTGCACCACAGTAATTTTCTTGGTTTCCGCCATCTACATTTACCAGCTGGCCACCAGAGAGCACCACCACACACACATGTTTCCCACAATTCCAGCTATGTTTCCCCCGGCCCCTGCTAGGAGCGCCGCCAGCTTCGTCTCTCCCGTTGGCCAAGAAAGTGCACCACCACACACCCACACTTCCCCCACCGCCCGCCAGAGGTGCCGTCGTCTCAACGTCATCTGCTAGAGTGTAGCACCATCGCCGTCGTCCATTTACCCCACCGTCAGCTAGAGTGTGCCATCACCAACCGCAATCTTCGATTCCGAAGTCTGCTGCTAGGCGCAGCGCTTAAGGACGAAGTCCACCTCGCAGTAGGCGGGACCCTCGCCCTCACACACGTGCTATTCGGCACAAGTAGAGTTGAAAATATGTCGGAGGAGCATGGAACCGCCCCACCACCCTTGGGTTGTCAGTCAGACGTATATACTGCCAGACCATCGGTACAATGGGAAATGTAGTACACGAAGAGCGGTAGACATGTGCGTACCACAACACGAGAAAAAATGACGCCATCCAACACGAGGCCCGCACGAACAATGTGCATATACAAACATAAATAAACGACCACATAAAAAGTATGCGAGTCTAGCAAACAAATAAATAAATGGCACCAGACCAATGCCTCTTCCACAGTCCCGCACACGCGCGCGCGTACACACACACACACACACACACACATNACACACATATATATAAGCAAGAACATAAATACATAACCGTATTAAAAAATTAGAATTAATGGAGTCAACATATGGCTAAACGGAGTATACACACGCAACATGCCATGTTCATGCCGGCGCAGGGCGAAAGAGAGTATACACTACCTCCAGCCAACGCCTGTCACTCGCCCTCACACTTTACCGTCCTCATGGCGTTGACGATGCCCACGGCTCCTGGACTTGGAACCGGGGCTATAAATTACACTAGTAAACACCACAGAGATTACTCGTTACGCAAACATGTGTGCATGACTGCATAGCGAAAAACCTTAGTACTGTCGCAAGCAAGTGTACAGGTGGCTTACGAGTCGCCGGAAAGGAAAACCACCCACCTAAAAAAATCGAAGTAGACGACATAAACACAAAAATTGTACAGACGGATAGGTTGAGGAAGAGAGAAGATTGGGACAGTGCATAAATAAAGAATAAAAGCACGTACGATACCACCATCAGTAACTGCAGTGCAAGTGAGACACGAATACCATTTCACACTTACAACCCCTGCTAGGATAAGTGTTCAACCACCCGGGAAATGGCTATAAACCCCAGGTCGGAGGCCCAACATAGACACCAAATCCTGTGCACAAGTACACGTGAGAAATTGTAGAATATGAAATAGCCACATCACAGCAGAGCTGTATCGGTGACACGCCTGACAAGACGTTGCCTTGCACAGATTACAGTGGCCACCATTCATCAGCAACACACATGACAAGATGTGTTTGCCTCTTGCACGAAATTACAGTGTGTTGCCGAAGAAAAGCAAGTATACATATGCACTCAACATCCTTATATGCTTGCGCGGCCTGTCCCATAATGTGATGTCGAAAAAATGTCAGAATATGCAAAGCCTGCTCCAAACCAGCTACATAATAAGAAAATTACTTGGTATAACCATAACGCACTTTATGAATGCCACTGTCCAGGGACTTGTGTTTGTCATCCACTTACAAGAGTGCCAGTTTGTTGGAACATTAAGTATATAGGTCGTGTTGGTGCGACCTAATATTATTCACAATTACTGTCATTACCTACTGGTTTATCAGTAGGCCTACATCCTATAATCTTGAAATATCATACGATTCTTGACAATGCATTTTTGGATTCCCTTGACCCGTTTAACATACTTACTAGTTCACCGGTAGGTGTAGAGCTTGACCCTCGCCCCAAAAAAGTTGATAATATCATCCCCACCGCACTCATCCTTAAATTTACCAATCACCTTTTCGCTGGTGGGTGAATAACCCGGATGAGTGGGTGGGAAGGCACTCGTGTCGAACTCGGACATGAGTGTCGTGTCTGAGGCAAGGTCCCCATAGAAATAATCTGTCCCCATCTGTGTCACGAACGAATCTGTGGCCATGTAGATTAGCTCTAACTTACTACCATACCTCGGTTGCATGGCATCGTAACGAAACTGAAACATTAAGGATTTTGACAGGTCGAGTACTGCAAATTCTGTATAAATAGATTTATCGAATAGGATATTTTCATGCTCCAGTTTAATAAATTATAGTGTTTAATCCTATATTCTTCGACATTTAAATGAGGGCTTTGCAATTAATTTCTTGGAATGTAGTTACATGCATACGAGTTACATATGTCGATGCTTCCACTTGTTTTCCATGAGTTTCCCGTATGTAGCATTATTCATAGGTTTATAAAAGTCTTTTTCGAACTCGTTTGTGGCTATCTTACGCATCTCCATATTCAGTGCTATGTAGGGCTGCAGCCATGCCTTTTGATGCTTTCCAGGTGAAACGTAGATTGGGGAATCCAAGCTGGTGGCAATGGTGTAATGCTAGCTGTTGACGCGGGCAATATGGCGGCCGTGACATTATCCGAGATGGCGGCCATGTGTCTGCAGCCAGAAGCCTGGTCCGTGAATCCCCCTTTTCCTACTACTCCTGAAATATTTATTTACGCACTTTGTCCAGTTTTTCAATTTATCTAATTAAAAACATCCAGCTTTTATCTGGCGTTACGGAATGTTCGAACACAAGCGAACCATGTTCGAATCTGTTCCAGCGTTTAATTTTTTTTCTGTACTAACCGAACTAACCGAAACTGTTTAATGCACGCAGAGGGAAACAACACTTTGTTTGGGGCAACCAAATAAGAATAACAAAATAATTTGGTTTCACTTTCAACATCAAAATATTTAATCGTCCATTACCACTATTTAAACAATTCATTCAACGATATAGAGACTAATTACATTGGAAGCCAATAAAAAAAACTAAGAAAGGGCAATCCTACAAAATTGTTTTTGCCAACTTTATGAGTAAATATTTTACCACAGCGATGTATCTCTACCGAACCATTTCTGACGCCGAACATTTTTATACTTCAGAGTGACGCAAGATATAATGCGAAATAAATGCACCAGCATTGCAAACTATTTGCTCACAAAGTTGAAAAACACTTTCATCTAGGTCTGCCCTTTTTAGTTTTTCTATGTTGCGAGGGAGTGTTCCAATCACATTGTTTATGTACTCTCTCATCTGTCTACAAAATTCAGACCTCAAAATATTACGGCATAATATTTTTGATTTGCATTTGGAATGCGTTGTCTTGCATTTCACACCCCCATTGACTGGATTTGCGAGGGGCAAAAATTACGTCTGATTCCAGAGCTGCCTAGATGAAGATTCGCTGCAAGATGAACGTCGCCCGGGAACTCTTATACCAGACAGACGCTGCTGCTTAGCGGGTTGATGCGTGAACCAGTTTAGGCGTTTTGTCTTGCGCACCACGAAATATTCTTGTGAATTTATACCTTAGTGGCAGTTGGTTTATGTCATCTCTCTAATTGCTCGTGATTTTTCAACAATGACTGAATATGATGTAATGCTATGTAGATCGTAATACTTCACATCCCTTATTTATCCCAGTTGTTATTGTGGGTCGGCTTGGCGGAGGTTGAGATGGGAAGTTGCAGTGGATTGTGAAGGATGGTAGAATCCTCCACAATGTTTGTTACTTTCCAAAAATCGGTATAATTCAATTACTGTATTTGCAGTTAATTCATATTCTACGTCCAACTAAACTGTCAAAGTTTCTGAGGGGACCACGGCGAAATGAGACCAAGGGGATTATTCTAAGTTATCCGTTAATTTTTGGTATTCGTATGCTCTCGAAACTAATAAAATCTTTGAGCAAGGCAATTTCTTATTCCGAGTCATTTTTAGTTACAGCAATCCGAGCCTTCGACAACGTTCAGCTTTTCTTTAACGACCGCACTACTCATATTAACTTAAACTGAAATTTGGACGTTTGTACATAAAATTATTAATATTTCAGCATGAAACATCAATAAACGAAAACAGTACACCGCAATATATATATATATATATATGTGTGTGTGTGTGTGTGTGTGTGTGTGTGTGTGCATTTGGAGGGTTTTAAATGTTAAACATATAATATATTTGAGGNATGTGTGTGTGTGTGTGTGTGTGTGTGTGTGTGCATTTGGAGGGTTTTAAATGTTAAACATATAATATATTTGAGGAAAAGTGGAATTTCGTTCGTCGAGTGTCTCAAATTTGCTGTACACGTCGTATTTGGCGGTATTTTATAACTCGGCTGGACGTGTGACGTGTTATGTATACGTGAACATGCTGTCATTTCGTACGCACTTGTGTTATCATGAATTCACTTGTACGCCAATAAGAGAGACAGGTCAGAACTTTGGATATCACCTGTAAGCAGATCTTGTTGTTTGGCTGTAGGCTGTTTATGACCACGCTGTTTCGTTCGTTATCTTTAATACCAGGATAAGCGATGTACAACAAACAAGACGCTATTATGTTTCTAGTCTATTATAATAATTACAATGTAGTATGAAATTTTACTCATTTAATTTCATGAGACAGTAATTTTGTTTCATAGGCCCAAACATTATTCCCATTATTTTCAAACTTAATTTTAAAAACAAGTGTTGAATGAACCCAACGTTTATGTTGACGTATTTCATTATAAATAACTGCAATTATTTAAATAACCAAGTGACCTGACAACAGTCTGCTTACACTGTTGTTTCATGGTACACAAATTAAAAGAAAAAGGTTAATTGATGCCATCAAAATGTTTTTATTTTGAAATTAATNCTGTTGTTTCATGGTACACAAATTAAAAGAAAAAGGTTAATTGATGCCATCAAAATGTTTTTATTTTGAAATTAATTTTTACGTTTCTGCATGAAGGCACAATTCTTCACGCTTCTTATCTTCCACATCTCTTAATACCAATCTGTACCACGCATCCGCCATGTTTTCTTACGATACTACGTAACGAAATCCCGAAAGGGTTCGTTATCGTTTCGAATGANGTACCACGCATCCGCCATGTTTTCTTACGATACTACGTAACGAAATCCCGAAAGGGTTCGTTATCGTTTCGAATGAGTTATCGAACACAGCGGCGTCAAACTAAAGCTTGCAGGTGCTTTTATACCTCCTTTCGCGAGGAGACGAAAATTCGAGTAATAGGAATACTTTTGTTGAAAGGAAACGAATAACTTAGAATAATTCCCCCAGTACGGAATATATGCAGAAGGTCATCGGGGCCAGGGGGCGTGGCCAGGCTGGTAGACCCCTCCCCCCTCCTTATTCGCCAAGGAGTTCGCTTATTGCTTCTCCTGGCACTCAAGGTGTTGCTGGCCAGCTTCGACACAGCCTCGCCATCCCCCTTTACGGTGGAAGAAAACGACAATAAGCCCTCCTAAGTGCGTGGACTTTTCCCGGCGCCTCGCGCTACAACGAGGGTTAGAGGGGCAGAGACGGTGCGAACGGGTAATGGCGCCTGACAGGTCGTCGTGAGCCAGAGTGTTTATAAACATAACGGGCGCATGGCCCGGCAACAGGCGAGGGAATTACGACGGGAGTTGTTTTTACGCCGTAACTGCCTCTCAGGGAAGACGAAGCGGGATTGCTGCTCTCGCTACGGCCGGAGCAGTCAAGGACACTCGCTAACTTGTCCTTCCCCCCTCCCCGGGTTCCCAGGCTCTTTGTTTACGCTGTGCTTTCCTGGTGCAAAAACCTAACAAATTACTGAAGGTTTGCTCGTCCTTTTTGCTTGTTTATGACCCAGGCCAAAAAATACTACGTAAGACCTTCAGCCAATATAACTAAAATATAGAATTATAATTATATTGTTTTACTATGGTACAATCATTAAAATAACACGCATTTACACAGAGATGAATATATTTATCAATATCAACACGGTATATCCCGCCCTTTGATTGTTTCCTTTCTGCTCGAATAAATTTTCACTCTAAGAAATGTTTCTTAAAATTGCCATACCAATGTATACGAATAGTGATAAAATGCGAATGGTAAACTACTTTCCCATACATCCCGTTCCTACACTCGCTCACGAAACAGTCAAATACTTAGCGAAGTCCCCAACCTCGTGTTGTAACAACGCTAAAAATTCCTACATTTGCAGTCTGACATGTTAACAATATAAAACCGGCAGAAACCGCAACGAATAAGTGACAACACACAGGAACGAGTAGCAAGTCGCGAATTCCCGAAATCTTTGCTGGGACAGTAACAAATTCCTCACAATTGCGCGACCGAATCTTTCGTGGCGCAGTCATAAAGAAAAAGCTTATCTCTGTAGCAGCTCATGAATAAATTACTCGAATGTAAACAGGACTATGAAGTATATCCTGTTAGCGAGCAACGAGGCAGATTACACACGTCTCTAGTGAACACGTTCCTGTCCTCAGGTGATCATGAATACAATTTCACGTCACCCGTACCATTAAATTACAGTTACTTCTATATTTTCTGAGGCCCTGCTAAAGTTCTACTTTCAGGCTATTCCTCCGCCTCGTGCAAACAAAGTTTAATCAAGTCTAGAAAATTACACCAAAGGGACAACGCACCACATTCTTGCGCAGTCAGTTTGTATGAGAACGATTTCTTACTAGGCATTAACAGCGAACCTATTTTCTCTGTTTTTATTCACGGTATTGATAAAAGAAATAGTATAATTTATGGATAAACTGTAAATAAAAGTTTAATTGAACAAAATAAAATATAATTTTATCAACATATGTATAAAATGTTTGTGATACGTGGTAAGATTAGGAAACAACCAAACACGTCATATATAGGAAGAATTTTTCAGAAGTTTTATTCAAAAAGTTTTAATATACAGTCAATAGACTATAAACGCAAACCCATCAGCTGTCTTCCCTCCGCGAGTCATCACTNTCAAAAAGTTTTAATATACAGTCAATAGACTATAAACGCAAACCCATCAGCTGTCTTCCCTCCGCGAGTCATCACTCGCCGATGTTGTGTTTTCTTGCCTCGTTTGCCACTGCGCAGTCTTCCGTTATTCCGTGTCGGAATTTGTCTAACTTAATTACTATTCATTCACCCGTATTATATTTAACGACTCTTACTTTGTTTTCTGTATTGTGCTGGCGTATTTCATTTTTTATTTTCATTGGTGACAATTTCTCGCAAGAAAAAATTTGATTTATTAATTGTGGTTATACATGTCCCTCAGGCGTGTGTGTTTCTCATTATAAAAATGATAATAATATTCCATGTATTCCACTGCTATGTTTGTAAAATAATATAAAAACAGAATAAAAATATATGCCTTATGAACAAATTATGATGATGATGTTTTTTTTTAATGTGCTGCTGAATAATTACAACAACATTATTACGCCCTTGTCATTAACATACGTTTTGTACCGTCTAATTAAAATGGTAAGGATAATGTTCATTGTATATGCTACTGTTCTTGCAAAACCTGTACACAGATCACGTTCTCTGCTGTACACATGGTTCTCTACTTGTTAGCTCCTATGGGTGGAATGGAGAAGTAATCAGAAGTTCCCTTATAATATACAACGGAAGATTCAAGCTAACTTGATTATACGTAAGTTTTTGCAGAAAATAACTGTTCAGTTAAGAAATAGTATCTTGGGCTGTGGTGTTCTTGTTTAAGATACTTAAGAAGACTATGCACCAATTTTTTTTTTTTTTTGTGATATCGTGTAGCTCAGTAGGAAATAAATATTCTGGGAATGCAACCTTTTGCCAGAAAAGGTAATAATAATAATAATAATAATAATCCAATACCGTATAGTTTGCCTTTTTTTATTATGTTAATTTAAATTAAAGAAAACAATTGTAAAATTGTAAAAAAAAAAAATATATATATGAAAAAGCGTATTTATAGCTAACCTGGGTAGTTTCCTCCAGAGGTAGGAGAAAAATACAACTATACATTTGTAGTTAAATCTGCGGGCATTCATCGCGTGTAATGAAGTCTCACTGTTGTAAATCTAATTTTCACAGTACAGTGCAACGACGGGAACACTGCAATCCAGTTCAGCGTCTTTCACGTCAAAGATATGAGGCGCCAGGCACGCGTGTTGGTGTCGCCCGTACCGCTCCCTCACTCCAGGTTCCTGAAAGCGCAAAACAGACTCATGCAGGACTACATAGGAGCCTTGACAAAACTAGCGACGTAGTGAGAGTGTACAGCTGTGTGTTTAGTCTTCAAGGGCGAAGACAATTTTCATATCAGTGCAATCCAAGGCGCAATCGAACGCAGGTGATCTCGAAGTGCTCGGTTGAGAGCTCAGTGCTCTATAAGTGGCAAAAAAAAAAAAGGGGGGAAGTACACCGGAAGGAAGATTTTTAATTTGTCACGTGACCGGCGGTGATTAACGGAGGGGGTCACGAACTCCAGGAAGTGAGAACCTGTGTTGTTTTATATCGATTCCGGTGACGGCGTCAGTCGTCGAGAAGGCAGGGCCTAGAGTTGGAGAGGTTAGACGGCATCGGGGTGGAGTGGAGGGAGGCGTGGAAGCAAAGAAGACGTCTTGGCACCGCCGGATTGCCGGATTGAGCGAGCTTCGAGAACTGGTTTTGAATTCTGATGCCCGCCCTCTCTCTTTCTCTCTTCCTCGCGCGCTGCTTGCTCTCACAGTCCGCCAAGAATTCTGGAATTGGTAAGACAGGCGGGGGTTGAGGGAGAGAGGAAACGGGGTGGAGTTTCGGGGGAGAGATTTTTCCCGTTTTTATTTTTCCTTCCCTCGTTGATCTGGTATTGACAGATAGCAGGGCAACTACCACGGATAAGGGGTCCGCGAACAAGGAAAAGGCTTACGAAAACCCTTTCGCCCGCTGTGTCTTATAAAGGGATGGAGCAACCTCTCTTTTTTTCCCCACCGGTCT
Source organism: Clitarchus hookeri (assembly GCA_002778355.1). Taxonomy (NCBI): domain Eukaryota; kingdom Metazoa; phylum Arthropoda; class Insecta; order Phasmatodea; family Phasmatidae; genus Clitarchus; species Clitarchus hookeri. The sequence goes on along the minus strand of NQII01002887.1, from coordinate 252,195 downwards.
CCCACCCCCTTCTGCTACCGTAGCTCGCTCTGTGGAAATCACGTGGCGTGAGGGAAAGGGGTTGCTTGCAGTGGATGGTGGTGAAGGTGGCGATGTGGGAGGGTTGGAGTTGCGGGGTGGAATCCTTCGCGTTACGAACTGCTGATGCGGACAGAAACGTCATAAACGAGAGACGAGGGAGATGTGGATGGCTAGGCTATACCGCTCGCCGAGTGTGTGCACTTGAGCAGCGAGAATTCTCTCCGCGTATATCTCTCTCTCTCTTGCTCTCTGCCAAGAACGTAACTTAGCTTCGTTATCAGTGACGTCGGCTACTGACGAACGTCACGCACGCGCGGAGCTATTCCTTCGGCGTCATAAGTCGGCGATTCCACGGCGCAGTGATACCCAGAGACGTGCTAAATTCGCGTTGTTAGTTGAGGACACGTTAAACTTTAAACAGTTTTACCTTTGAAATATACGTTTGTCATTGGACCATACTAAGAGACCCAGAGATTCCGCGGATTTATTCGACAACAAGCTAGACTACAATATAATTTGTGCATTCGAGCATCGGTTTGTAGTTCATTGGCTGTTTCTCCAGTTGAACCTCAGACCAGTTAGCACGGCATTCGGTTGTTATTTTCCTTGCAGGTCCGTTATTGGTTTAAAGTCGTTCGGCGCGTGTCTAATAAACTACGGTGCAATGGAAGCATAAAAAACATATGTACACGCAAATGAAGCTTAACTTGTCCTCAGATGAATCTGCGAAATTTCCTGGTCTCTTACAATACTTCATCTGGCACGCGCTGGGGAACTCTGCGCCAATAAAACACGCGCAGTTCAGTCAGAAAGGGCGTGACTTCACATATATGCAGCAGCCAATGGAAAAACGACGCCGGCTCCGGTATATACAGTACTGTGAAGTTAAGCCTGAAGCCAAATAATACCGCAAAATTTTGTACCTCCGTACTGATAGAGGATATGTTGCAAACGAAGCAGGTTAATGGTCTACACTGTACTCTTGCGACGCCATTCTAACTTGAAACTCTTCCTTAGGTTCAAAGGCAGTTTTTGCCAATTTCATCAAATATTTAAAAATCTTTATTTATTGGGCCCGAAATGTAGGTCTAATGGACAGTTATGCAGACGCAAGTCCAATGCCAAACAAAAATGTGATATTTACAGTTCCTAAAACTAAATATTTGCGTGACACTGAAAACGTAATGCAATGCGAGGAAAAAGAAAATAGTTCCGCATCTTAACTAAGGTTAAAAATAATTGAGTTTAAAAGACGAAGCATTAGCATATTAGTCACATATTTATATTGAGATAATTTCAGAGTTACTCGCGAACGGCGCATGAAGAAAGTCATCGGGTAAAAGACAGTAATTTTGCCTTCAGCGGAAAGATACAAAATCAAAGGAAAAAGAGATCGTAAGCAGGGTTTTCGAGAGTGTTCAGTTACCAGAGGATAGCCTGTAGAGGCCACACTATCCTGATGAAACACACTAAAACTCGTAAGGTTGCTCACAAGTATGAACTTACATTGGTAGAGGTAGCTACAGCACGATTCTTTGTCGAGAATGGGAGTTTTCGTGACAGCGCAGCCCACAAGGGAGTAAGTTTAAAGTGGTTGGAGATAGCAGTTTATCGTGGGAAATGTTAACTGTTTGTCAGCTTTCAATGAACTGTTGACATGCCTTGAGGGTTGATTTCACTAATGGCCGTCGTCTGCATATGACGAAATTTCTCCGTTTGACTGAACCAACAGACTACTCTGATACCGAAAGCCTGCAATTCGTTTGCGAAGAGCAACGCCGTGTTAAGTATGTATTTATCATCATCCGATTTACAAATTCAGCAAGACATTACAGTGTTTTGGGAAGTACGGTTACGTAAAATACTTTCGCGGCGGTGTAACGACCAGACTATATAATCTATTCACGGTTACTTCACACTTTTCTGAAGCCGTGCTATAAAGTTCTACTTCCAGGATAATCCTCCGCCTTGTCCAAACTAAGCTTAACTAAGCCTAGAAAATTGCACCGAAGGACGAGCCGAATTGGTTCGCACTCAGTTGTAATAATATTTTGCATGGGGACAATTTTTCACTAGGCGCTACCAACACAAACGTTTTCTTCTGTTTTTATTCATATTTATTAAAAATAAAATATTATTATTTATAAATAAAATATAGGTAAAACTTCAGTTTAATGAGAAAAAAAGATACTTTTATGTTAACAGAGGTATAAAACGCTTGTGATACTGTTAGAAAAAATGTCCTTAAAATCGCGGAAAATACCGGTTACAAATTATCCAGACATCTGCCTTAAATTACGGTATCTTCGTTTTTTTTTTTCAACGTTCTCTCCGTAAATTTGACGTAAATCTCCGTGAATTCTCGAAACGTGTCCACAAAATAGCAAGTTTTTTTAGATCTGCTCTTTATAAAAAGAGGCAACAAAAAATTTTTATTTCGTTATGTGGGCGATTCACTGAGTATAAAAATGACTATAAAAATTAAAATTTTTGTCAGCGAGATTTGAAGTTGGAAAAAAATTTTGACAGTCGAAAATTTATTCACTCGCCTTCCACGCTTTTACAAGAAGTAATGTTGCAAATAAGACATTTATGTAGAATAATATATATACCTCTTGGATTTTAGCCATGTGAGTGGGTGCGATTTTGTTTTTCTTATTTCAAGTTTACAAACGGCGGTAAGAAAAAGAGTTTTATTTTCGTAATGCATATAATGTATATAACAGGGAAATGAAAAATACTTTGTCCTGTGGTGGGATTTGAACACGAATCGTAGCACTAACACTCAGAAACGCGAACCACTTACCTACCGCCGTTTTACACGAAGTATTTCGTAAATATGGATTTTACTTGATAGAGACGAACGCGCATGTCATATTTTGAAGCCGTGTTAGACGAGCACTTGCTATATTTGCGGTTTATAAAACGAAGTTACGAAAAAAAATTGTTTTGTTTTATTTTCATTATGTGTGTGTTTTACTGTGTATACATGAGGTTTTGAGTGGTTCGTCACTCGCCTACTACTATTTTACACGAAGAAGTATTGTGAAGATGGGATTTTATACGCTTCAGGTATCATCTGCATTGTTCGTGTCTCAAAATCGAAGCTATAAGAATACGAAACACTTCCTTATTTTATATGTAAGTAGCTCATTTCCATTATTCGTCATTACGTAGTTAGTGTCTTTCCGTAAATAAACTCTTCATCTTCGTAACAGTTTCTGTAAAACTACAGAAATTTCTAACAGTGTAGAAAGTAAATAAACGAGTCATGCATAGGGTGATTTTCCAAAGATTTGTTTTAAAAAAAAGTGTGAAGAAACCGCGAACAGACTATACCTGCCCCCTACCTTGGCGAATAGCGGGTTCCTTTCTCAGCGGGGTCACTCCCGATTTTCTCGTATGGGAAACGTGGCGGACGCTACCGTTGAGTTTTTATTCAGGTATAGGCTGTTCACGGTAATTTGAGCACTTTTGAGGCCTTCTTCACTTTTTTCCTATCAGCCATTTTTTATCCTTCCATCACTTTTTTTTTTAACAAATAATGCCATGTAAGTAATAAACACAGTGTGAGTATTTCACAGGACCAGAAGACTAACGTCTAAGGCTACAATAAAATAAGTTTATTGACTACTATTCCAAATGAGAGGGTTCCAACAAGGGCTCACTTTACCGTGAATAGCCTATACTCGCGTATACCTGACACCACTGGATGCATTCCGTCGCTTCTCCACTTCACCTCTATCGACACCGAAGACTTCCTCTGTTACGGGCCCAAGGGCGTAACAAGAAGGAGGGGGGATTTCGGGACATAGCCCTCCACGAATTTAAAAATAAAATTTTCAAAAATAAAGAAAAAGATGTGTTTATAGCACTTTGTAGTGCTATAAACCTCCGTTTAAAACAGACCATTGGTTGTAAATAATCCATTGGTTGTAAATAATTTTCTCAACTAAACATAAATAAACTGTTATATTTAAGTTTTTCCAATATGAAAAATTTGCAATCCCCATTGAATACCAATGGTTGTAAATAATTTGTTCAACTAGTTATTGTAAAGGGGCCACGATGGTGTAGTGGTTAGACTAATCGCCTCCCAACTAGGCGAACCGGGCTCGGTTCCGGGCGAGGTCGCTCCTGAATTTTCTCATGTGGGAATCGTGCCGGACGATGCCGCTGATCGGGGATATCCCCCNTACTCACCATCATTCCGGCGCTGCCCCGTACTTGCCTCGCTTCACCCTCATCGGCTCTCAAGACCTCGATTTAAAGAGCCATCCAAATCTCTTCACTCACTCACTAATTGTTAATATTATAGCTTTCATATTTTTTTAAATCCAAAAGTAGATATTTGTAATTCCCCCCAACTCCCCAAAAAACCTTTTCTGAAGCACAGTAAATTCGTGGCTATGTCCCAGTGAGACGCGCGTGGTTTGGTTGAGCTAGCGGAAAGCCGCGCTAGATGTTTTAATGCGGCGATGGCCGTATCCGTTCGCGCGAGAGAAACGGAAAGGGCGGCCGGAGTCGGGAGAATTAAACGAAGCGTAAAGAAAGCAGCGGCGGTCGTCGAGGGGCGCCAGTGTGTTTGTGGCAGGCGTGCCGGACAGGTCGCCCGCCCGCTTTACACGTCTCGGTAAGGTTATTTCTACTCAGGTCGGGAACAAAACCAGGTTTCGTATGGGAGGGTTCGGCAAAGGAAAAAATTTCCGCCGCTGGGTACGCAGTGTTCCAAGAGGTCACTTCTAATTAATATTTTAAGCCACGTGAATAATAAAAGAGAAAGATTTTTCTTAGTTGCGTACATCTTTTACATTTGATTTATGATTATTGCAATTAATTTGTTTTTTTAACGTAGAAAATAGATAAAATCTGGCACACATGCGACACTAGCGCTTACCTAGTTGCGAAAAATGTTAGTAGCCAAACTAAAAGCATTGAGCTTCCGAAGCTGAGTAGAATAAACCTTAATCTCGGTAAGCCATGGAGCCCCACGATACGCTGTCTACATTAAGGCTGACGTCTGTAAAATACACCGTTTCCCGCAACTGCATTCATATAGGCTGCTCGCGGTAAACTAAACCCTTTCGACAGCCCTGCTTAAAATTATACTTGTATGCACAATGTGTCTTCTTCCCCAATTAAGTAAAATTAACATTACCATGGGCATCATCACTTTATTCATGTGTCGGCATGCACAATCATTCACCCCGACAATTTAAACTCAACGTTAGGACATGGAACTACTCTATCTCCGTCGTAATCAGNTTATACTTGTATGCACAATGTGTCTTCTTCCCCAATTAAGTAAAATTAACATTACCATGGGCATCATCACTTTATTCATGTGTCGGCATGCACAATCATTCACCCCGACAATTTAAACTCAACGTTAGGACATGGAACTACTCTATCTCCGTCGTTACCAACTTCACTGTGCGTTTCCCAGTCTGTGTGCCCGATACAATGTATGCAGGCAGGAGCAGTGAGAGTTCTACAAGTTTCATTTTCAAAAGTGTTCAATTAACCGTGATTCAACAAAACGTTGGGTTGTTGCTTTACGTAAATGTGACAACAGAATTGAAAAATTCTCTTTGACGACAGCTATCTTCATTTCGCCCTAAAATTTGCAACCTAATTTTTTTTTTTTTACATAAGAAAGCGCGTTTACAAAAACCCACTGCCAAACACAACTGTATACTTACAGTTTACTCTTGTAAACTCCATTCGTGGGCGTGCATAACAGTTACAAAATAAAACAAAGACATTTAATGTTTTGGCACGAGCAAGTGTATTCAAACCAAACACAAACTTTCACAAACAAACAGTATTTCTCTATTTGCCGCCAGCTTATATAAAAACGGCCTCTTTGCAACACCGGCGCACCTTGCGGCAGAAATTTTACCTATGCCAAATTCTATAAGGAATATCGTCTTGTTACCAACATGAGTAGAATAAACGTTAAAATATGTTAGATTCCACAGTGCCTAGGCATAATAAAACTGGGATCTATTACATAAAAATTAGATTGTTTGAAATATATACTGTTCTTAAATGACGAAGCGAGAAAGCGCAGTTGTAAACCACTGGACTCGCATTCGGGAGGACCTGGGTTCGATTCCTGGTCCGACCATCTTGATTTCAGTTTCCAATGGTTTCCTAAAATCACTTCAGGCGAATGCTGGGATGGCTGCTTACTAAAGGCTGTTCGATAAACTGAGCACTTTTGAAAGCCGTGCTTAAGATCTACTTGTATGCACGTTGTGTATGCTTCCACCATATGTACAATTATCATTGCCTTGGGCCTCACCATTTTATTCATGTGTTGGCCGAGTGACACTGTGAAATTATTAGAAATGTAAGTATATTACCATTTTCCTAAGTCTTGCACTTAATGCATAAAAAACTAAAGAAAAATAAATAACTTCAGTGTTCACAGCTGATTACCTGGAGCTTTTAATACAACATTAAATAATCGAACTATTTTCTCTTCGCCGTTTCAAAAGTGCTCTCTAATAACCGTGAAAAATCTATATATGGTTATAACTGTCTCCTTCCGTGTTCCTCCTTCTCTTAGCAACTTGCGCTCTAAGTGAAACAGACACTGAACNATATGGTTATAACTGTCTCCTTCCGTGTTCCTCCTTCTCTTAGCAACTTGCGCTCTAAGTGAAACAGACACTGAACTGTTAATCCCAGCCGCACACGTCAACAAAATGGCCTCACTGAACCAGCAAAATGTCGTAAGAGTGTTCGCCAATCAGCGCCTGGTAACACACTTGCCAGAGGCAGTCCAGCCAATAGGACACGCAATCAAACANTAAGAGTGTTCGCCAATCAGCGCCTGGTAACACACTTGCCAGAGGCAGTCCAGCCAATAGGACACGCAATCAAACACAAGTCTTGTTTAAGGGCCTCACGCAGCAAGTCAGCGAATGGATACGCCCACATAAAAGAAACCGCCACGCCATTGCACTTCCGGGTACTTGCCGATCCCCGATTCAAGGCAGGTTCANATACGCCCACATAAAAGAAACCGCCACGCCATTGCACTTCCGGGTACTTGCCGATCCCCGATTCAAGGCAGGTTCAACATATATAGGCTGTTTACGGTAAAGTGTGAGCACTTTTAAAATCAACCTCTCTCAAAAATATGGGGCCGCGGTGGTGTAGTGGTTAGACTACTCACCTCCCGCCTAGGCGAACCGGGTTCGATTCGCGAAGGGGTCACCCACGGATTTTCGCATGTGGGAATCGTACCGGACGATGCCGCTGGTCGGCGGGTTGCCCCATCCTTGTATTCCGGCGCTGCTCCATACTCACCTCGCTTCACCCTCATTGGCTCTCAAGATCTCGATGTTAAAAGCGGACCAAATATCTTCACTTCACTTCACTTATGAAAAATACTCCTAGTTAAGTTGGCAGCGAGTGTAATATGTCAATATATGGCTACTGAAGTTAGTGGAGAGTGAAGATATTTTGACAAATGAAAGGGATTTGTCATAATAAAATAAATAAATAAATAAAAACATTTTGCAAATGAACTAAGGCCCTACATAATAGAGACGATTATAAAAGTTTAAAACAAGACTACCAAAGAACAAAATACATGGAACCAATCCACNGGCCCTACATAATAGAGACGATTATAAAAGTTTAAAACAAGACTACCAAAGAACAAAATACATGGAACCAATCCACTTATAAATATTAAAATTTTATAATTATATACATATGTATATATATAGTACAATACCCTGGGCAGTATCATGCTCTATTATTTATTTATCCGCTAAAAAATGTATCAACAGAATGAAAAGCTTTGTCTATTAAACATACTTCAAAATGGTTTTTAATTTTAGTATATTGTTGGTTGTTTCGTTTGCACTTTGCCACATNTTGTCTATTAAACATACTTCAAAATGGTTTTTAATTTTAGTATATTGTTGGTTGTTTCGTTTGCACTTTGCCACATATTTTATGTTATTTTTCGTAGTCGTTGGTTTGTTTCATCATATCTGGCGTGCCATTATGTACAGACAGTGTGCACTTTCATCCAACACTTTCCGTTGGGCCGTGTGCAACCTAGCAACTCGGAAATCCCGGGGGTGTAAAACTTTTTTGTTTAGCTGTGTACTAAAAACTACGTATCGCAAATATTTTCTTTTTGAAATTAATTTACTTATGTGGCATAGACGGTGCACATGAGCATGGCTTTTATGACCTACGCTGTACACGGCAGAAACATATTGTCCAATAAGAAAGTCAAGTGCGGCAGATATCATTCGTTGTTGAGGCTATACTCCTCAGTTGAAGGGTAAGTTGTAAGGTAAGCTAAGGCCTGTTTTTATCCCACGAAGGCAAATTAAATCATTCTTCAAAATTTCGCTGTTTACTAACATTTCCAAAGGTATTCGTGTGGCCTTTAATTTCTAGTATTAATAGGATGGTCCAGAGGGGTAAATATTTTAACAATCCAAAAGTAGACAAATTTAGACAATTATCAAAACAAAACATTGACTAATAGAATGTTTTTTTTCCACTTTCACAAATAAATTTTTTTCTAATATTTTAAATATTACATTTTGAAAAATATTACAGTTAAATATTGTGGAACACTTTTATTCTGAAAAATGTTATAGCGGACCACTTTTGAAATTATTAAAATACTTATCATTGTGAACCATCCTAGAAATACTAGAAAAAAAGACCACGTGAATATGGAATATGGTTGACAATGTTAGTAAACAGAGAAATTTAGAATAACTATTTAATTTACCATTGTGCGGTGGAAACCGGCCAAAGATAACAAGTAACCTTACTACGTTCCTCAGTCGCATAATAAGCTGCAGCTGATAACATAAAACATAAACACATTTCTATTGGTCCCGAAATATGCCAGTGCGTTATAATGCCAATTGTATAGTTCCAAACAAAATATTTGTTCGCTGCAACATCTAAAATCATAAATATTGAATCTATATCCGACAAAAATAAATCAACTAACAAAACGCAGAAAGCAAAGCACAAGATTCCGTTGAAAGTGTTTGACTTTCTGGTAAACCAAGTTTGGTGACACAGTGTTCGAAATATGAACAACGCCAAAATACAATATTCAAGTGGAGTTAAGCCATAAATTTTCTCCTTTATTTAAAGCACGGGAAATAGAAAATTAAGGAGGAAACCAAAATAAGTTTCTGTCTTCAATGCGAACAAAACACCAACTAAAAAGGGATTCATAAAAAGGATTTTCTAAATTAATGAGAAAACGAACTTGTTTGTTTTCAATACACAACTACGACGGAGATGTGTATCTTTTTCAATTAAATTTTAATCCTTTCCATCTTCCTGACAGTTTTCTCTGCCTCCTTCCTCCAGTTTTGCCCCACCGTCTGACAGCAGGTTTAAGACTTAATTAAGGAGAAGCATTAGAGTGTAGGTAATGGGAGCGGGCCCACCACCCTCAACAAATTTTTATTCCCTTTAAACTGCAGAAATATTATACTTCTTTTTAGATACTGCCGCAGCCAAAGCGAAGGCTCTTCTTGTTTCCAACGGCAATTACGGATATCAGCCGAAGTTAAGACTTTACAGGGGCGCAATAAATGGGCGGTACGAGGATACACCGTACACCTAGTTTGTGGATGTGATACAACAAAGCATGTGTTCCCCGCCCCCCTCCATATAGCATTATTGTAATGCCCTTTATTACCTTAATCCGTACAGTCATAGACGCGTTGCACATGAATGACATTTATGACGGGTACTGTAGCAAGGCAACAGTGCCCTGTCTTCCTTGTGACTGATCTGGAATGTTCTACACCTCTTTGATATGAATGGTTAATGATAATATCCTCAAACACGCGGCACGCTTTTCACTGGTTGCCAGACAAGTGATGAACACAAATATAGCGCTTACCTAAAAAATAAGTTATTAGAACACTCTTGAACTCTGGAATTAATGTGTAACCAAACGAGTTAATAAATTGTGCCACTGCAGAAAATTTCTGTATTATGTTAAAAAATGGAAGAAGAAAAAAAATCATAATTTTGTGATAATTAGAATTAAAAACTATTACAGAAGGGTAATGTACTAACAACTCACTCTCTTTCCCTGCCAGTTTCCAGCAGTATTTTGACAACGCAGCCTATTGTTCCTTTGACGTGGGTTTCACACCGTATCTCTTCAACTAAAAAGTTCCAGCGCCACTGCGTAAGGCAATATACAGAAATGATAAATTACAAATGGTGGCCAAACAGTAAAAGTAACTTCAACGTACATGTGTTAGAAGTCTAATCTGTCCTGGAATAAATTCGCAAAAATACGCTACCCTAATCAATAAACGTACTGTACTAGCACTAGTGAGCAACCTGACTACTTTTCAGGCACTTTTCTCAAAAAAGTATGGGCACTTTAGGCTTTTCTGGGTTAGCTGAGCACTTTCAAAAACCCTGCTAACGATCTACTTTTCTTTGTATATTTCCGCTGCCACGGACCCAAAGACTTTATTTATACTTCTATCACATGTACCTGTGAAATTTATAAGAATGTAAATATGTTAATGATATGCTAATTCTTAGTCCTCTGTACATTGAACAAACGCCGTGTTTCTAATACTAAGTCAAGACGCGGAACAAAGTTCCTTAAATTGCTGCCAACTTAACTGGAAGCATTCCAGTCAGTGTGCCTGTTAATATAAGTGTTTCTGAAACATGGGATTAAACTTCAGCAGTGTATTCCTGGCGAAAATATTAGACTAAAATGCAAGTATAACTTTTCTCGTCAAGTAATTGCCTTACTCTGTATTGTGGTTTGCCTACCAGGTATGCAGCACACGTTCTGTTTTGAAGTTCAACATGAATTATCTCACAAACGGTTCACCTGAGTGTTCCGGCAAGACGACCTTTTTTTTGTTAATTTAGAAGTGCTAATTCATAGTTGTCTTTAAAAATTGCTTGTAACATAGAGTTGTTACAAAATTTCGTGCAAACATAGGTGTCAACAGCTATTTCCAAAAGGAAGGGGAAGATATTACCGACCGCGTTTTTAAAGGTGTTAAGATCTCCTTTATACAAAACAACATTCGCCGATTTGTTGCTTATTCACAAGTGGTTTATGATATTTTGAACTAATCGCATTTTAAAACTCTAATTTAGGGGACAAGTTGCAGATACATTTTCGTCTTATATTTTCGTAAGGAATTACTTGGCGAAGTTTGGCATATGTATTTAGCATCAGGAATGCTTATTTTCAAAGACTGATTTCTGATGTGCTAAATCATCTGCTATCTGCCTGTATCAACTGCATAGCTGCCAACCAAGAATAGAATTTTCTATACTTTCCTGACAAAAAAAAACATACAAATTATGTCAAAATAGAAATTAATACGAATAACTCTATCCGAACAGTACAAGAAAAAGAGTGCGAATAATAATTCCATGGTAACAGATGACACTGCGGTAAATATGTGGCAAGAATATTTAAAGTAATGGAGAATGAACTATTAGCGTAAATTTTGCTTTGCACGTGTATCTGAAGTATTGTGGTTTTCATCTAATCTTTATACTCTTGCATTCGTTCTAAGGAGGAAAGGACCTACGACATAGTAAAAAGGTTGTTTTCGAATTCACTAGATTGGTATCGTATTTATTATTATTATTTTTGATCGGTTAGATGCATTACTGAACAGAGGTATTGCTACATGTTGGCTCGAGCTGATACTACCACCAGGTGTTCTGATAGAAATCAGCAAACTGTTCCGCAGTAGTCACTAGAGTAGATGATCACGTTCTATTAACTATATTAGCTTTAAATGTGGAACANAAACTGTTCCGCAGTAGTCACTAGAGTAGATGATCACGTTCTATTAACTATATTAGCTTTAAATGTGGAACAGTGACTTTTCAGTCACCGTGATTTCAATTATTGTTAATGTACTCTTTCATAGTCAGAGCCTTATTAGAGTATGNACAGTGACTTTTCAGTCACCGTGATTTCAATTATTGTTAATGTACTCTTTCATAGTCAGAGCCTTATTAGAGTATGTCACGCGAGATATGTCTAAAACAACTGTAGTTATAAATCTGTCTATATCTCCGTTCTTCTCTACTACTGTTTGTTAATTCTACTCAGGTTAGGAACAAAACGAGTTTTCTTATGATAGACTTTCGCATTGGAAAAATTTCCGCCGCTAGGTGAGCAGTGATCCAAAGAGCTACGTGAATAAAAGAGAAAGATTTTATCTAGCTACGTAGTTATTTTATATTTGAATTAAGAGTATTGCAATTATTTTGTTTTTTAACTTAGACAATAGACAAAAATCCGGTACACGTGTGACACTAGCGCTTACCTAGCGGCAAACATTTTTAGATGCTAAACTAAAGACATTGAGCTTCCCAACCAGAGTAAAATAAACCTTACCCGTAGTTCAAACACGTCACATTGCTGATCCTGTAAAGTGTGTAGGCCTACAACTTCCCGATAACAGCGACCACAGTGGCGGATCAAAGCGAGAATGTTTCTTATTAAAGTTACTACAGTACTTGTAAGGAAAAATACACTAAAAACATCGGAAACTTCTAATATATATTGCTAGATATATATATATATATATATATGTGTGTGTGTGTGTGTGTGTAGATGTGTGTTTAACAATCTGCTCAGAGCTGAATGTAATAAATTTACTTGTAAAATCCTAACTTTTTTGCTAGTGTCGTTTGTTATATATGTGGCAGTGGATGGTTCTTACAATTGCTCGTGCATTAAATACCATGCACGTGATCAGTTGTGAATCTGCATAGTTCTGTTGCGGCAGGAGTAACGAATCATCTAATAGGTCGCTATCCTGGACTTTCATATTTTGTGTTATTTAATTTATTTTAAATACATTTTGAAATGTAACTCTGCAGGAGGGAAAAACAGTTTAATATGCTTACGGTATGTTTTTGTTTGACTCCAAGAATTGTTACTGTATCTATAGTCTCTCTTCTATAGAAATAGACCTATAAAACTATGCATTAACTACGCTTTGATAGACTGCATAATGCAGTATTGATATTTAAAGTATTTTATGAGTAAAAATTCTATGTTCAGGTCTGATTAAGTCCGGCCTCCTTAAGAAAGACCACTAGATATTCCATTTCGCCTGTTTAAATGGGAATTACTTCGCAGTGAAGTGCTGCGAAGTAATAAATGCAGAAATACCCCCGTCTCAACACGAAAGCTGCTCAGGAAGGGGTTGCATGTAATCCCTCTTGAAGNTGCGAAGTAATAAATGCAGAAATACCCCCGTCTCAACACGAAAGCTGCTCAGGAAGGGGTTGCATGTAATCCCTCTTGAAGAAATGCTTACGACAATTGTCGAGATANTCCGGCCTCCTTAAGAAAGACCACTAGATATTCCATTTCGCCTGTTTAAATGGGAATTACTTCGCAGTGAAGTGCTCCGAAGTAATAAATGCAGAAATACCCCCGTTTCAACACGAAAGCTGCTCAGGAAGGGGTTGCATGTAATCCCTCTTGAAGAAATGCTTACGACAATTGTCGAGATANTTCAACACGAAAGCTGCTCAGGAAGGGGTTGCATGTAATCCCTCTTGAAGAAATGCTTACGACAATTGTCGAGATAAGACTCCCCTATCGAAGAATAACAACAGACGAATTGTGAGTGGTTTTACTTACACTTCATAACGAACAATTAGAGGATCCGTTGGAAAACAGGATAAACATCAAAGATATACACATTTTATACCAACCAGACATTTTATAATTTAACGTACTGCGTCAAGGAAGGAATTTCGCCCTACCTGGTCTGGGATAAAACTGACTACTCACTAGGCCAGCAGCCAAAGAAGAAAAATAGCTCAGACTCTATGATGTGCGTAAAACCATTCGCAACTTAGAAAACACTTTTCTTGTATTAGTAATTCAGATATTGGTATTACCGATGTTTGCTGCTATAAAGGATTTTTATTACGTCGATAGTTGCAATATCAACTCGATCGATATTTGCGATACTACGAAGACCGATTTTCGCTATCGGTATAATCGATATTTGTGATGCATTGCAATCGATTTTAAGTACGTTATGGTAGCTATATATCGCCCTCTAGTAGTGATTATTTTCTATGTCGATATAGGGGCCACGGTGTTGTAGTGGTTAGACTACTCGCCTCCCATCAAGGCGAACCGGGTTCGATTCCCGGCGGGATCGCTCCTGGATATTCGCATGTGGGAATCGTACCGGACGATGCCGCTGGTCAGCCGACCAGTGGGTTTCCTTGGGAATCTCCTGTTTCCCCCGCCCTTGCATTACTGTGCTGCGCAATAATCGCCTCGCTTCACCCTCATCGGCTCTCAAGCCCTCGATTTTTNCCCCCGCCCTTGCATTACTGTGCTGCGCAATAATCGCCTCGCTTCACCCTCATCGGCTCTCAAGCCCTCGATTTTTAAGAGCCGTCCAAATCTCTTCACTCACGCCGATAGTTGCAATATAAATTCGATCGATACTTGCAATACTAGACCGACCAATTTTTGTTTTCGATATAATCGATATTTGTTATGTATCGTAATCAATTTTAAGTACGCTATATGAGCTACAATCGCAGACTAAGGGCGATTATTTTCTATACAGATATAAACTATCGATTTCCAGTACCTAATGGATGTAGTTACCATGTATCGAGACGATACTGAATGTCGTATACGGCACAGAGCTGGTGCTGACTCCACGCCAGCAAGTCTTATGTGCAGGCAGCAGCAGGCGACGGCAGACACGGGCGGCAAGTGGTTTACTTCCGCCAGGCGCTGTGACGCGGAGATTGAGCACAACACGTGTAGCCTGGAGGAGGGGGTGGAGGCGGAGGCGGGACCCGGGGATTAAAAAAACACTTTGCCCGGGGGTGGGAAGGAGGGTGTTCGGCAAAAGGGGTGTCGAAGGGCGTCTGAACTTCAAAGTGCCAGGGCTTGCCTCCNTTAAGAGCCGTCCAAATCTCTTCACTCACGCCGATAGTTGCAATATAAATTCGATCGATACTTGCAATACTAGACCGACCAATTTTTGTTTTCGATATAATTGATATTTGTTATGTATCGTAATCAATTTTAAGTACGTTATATGAGCTACAATCGCAGACTAAGGGCGATTATTTTCTATACAGATATAAACTATCGATTTCCAGTACCTAATGGATGTAGTTACCATGTATCGAGACGATACTGAATGTTGTATACGGCACAGAGCTGGTGCTGACTCCACGCCAGCAAGTCTTATGTGCAGGCAGCAGCAGGCGACGGCAGACACGGGCGGCAAGTGGTTTACCTCCGCCAGGCGCTGTGACGCGGAGATTGAGCACAACACGTGTAGCCTGGAGGAGGGGGTGGAGGCGGAGGCGGGACCCGGGGATTAAAAAAACACTTTGCCCGGGGGTGGGAAGGAGGGTGTTCGGCAAAAGGGGTGTCGAAGGGCGTCTGAACTTCAAAGTGCCAGGGCTTGCCTCCGTCTCGCGAGGGGGGTGGAGGAAAAGCCGCCCCCTGTGCGAAGTGGTCACGTACTTGCCAACCTCCCCCTCCTCCTCGGATCCAACAGACCACAGACCCGACCAGACTTCCACCGTGCCTTCAATGACGAGACTCTCCTAGGGAAATAATAAGACGGTCTCACCCCCACCCAAACCCCTTCTTTTCTCGAATTCCGAGGAACCTAGGTAGCCCTTGAACCTACAAACTTCACTCAGAATCAATCTATATAGTCCATTCATGGTTACTTCAACTTTTTTGAAACCCAGTTCAAGAGTCTTCTTTACATTTGCAGGCGCAAGTATGCAACACGCATTAACTTCATTTACTCTAATGTTAATCTATTTTTGAGTTATTTGGCGAAGCCATATACGTCACCGCCTGAAATGCGGTATCAAATTAAAGGCATTTATCGAATAATGGTGCAAATAAATAGTATAATGTAATATTCGAAGTGATAAATTATTACAAACAAGCNATTTATTACAAACAAGCTTATATAGATAAAAAAAAAATGACCACAAATGAACTGGACACTGTGTAGCTTAAATATCGGACCAAAATAGTATTTGGCTTTTCCATGCAGCAACTTTAATGTTTTTTGCGTCGAAATGTGTTATGATATTGTATCTGACATGTAAGGTACTTCTGAAAAATGCNCATGCAGCAACTTTAATGTTTTTTGCGTCGAAATGTGTTATGATATTGTATCTGACATGTAAGGTACTTCTGAAAAATGCAAAAAACTAAGCTATTTTGTGATAACAAAATCGTGCAAGGAGATAGAACACTTTTATCCTCGGCTCAAAGGCCATCTCTGCTCATTGTTAAAAGGATGCACAGCAAGAGGTGACAGGAGAATTCACAAGCAAGAGATCTTACCTTTATAGGGGCTCGGTAAATCCGTAGTCTTCGTGCACTGTCTCTCGTTGAAAGATGAACTCTGTAAGAAATCTAACACCCTAATACGACCGGACTGCAATCGCAATGTAAACTAAGTTTGAATTTTTCGAAAATATTTTATTAATCTGTATTAACGCACGGTTTCTAGAGAAGTGCANGCAATGTAAACTAAGTTTGAATTTTTCGAAAATATTTTATTAATCTGTATTAACGCACGGTTTCTAGAGAAGTGCAACACAGCTGAGGGCGTTATTGTGTGTGTGCGCGCGTGTACATGAATGACATGGGAATTTAGATTATATGATATCTCTTTGAATTGAAAAATGGTGAAGAAAAACGGAAGGAAACATCTCTCNGCAATGTAAACTAAGTTTGAATTTTTCGAAAATATTTTATTAATCTGTATTAACGCACGGTTTCTAGAGAAGTGCATCACAACTGAGGGCGTTATTGTGTGCGCGCGTGTACATGAACGACATGGGAATTTAGATTATATGATATCTCTTTGAATTGAAAAATGGTGAAGAAAAACGGAAGGAAACATCTCTCAAAACCAAGGAAGAAAAGAAACTTCTTGCATTTAAAGAGATGGATAGAAAATATAAAGACATGCAAAGAAGTTAGCAAAGAATGCTTATTGCCAGAAAACAATTTCACCGTACCGAGTAGCAACGTTGAAACGGATTGTGGGCATGGACAAATTAATAAGACGCATCGGAACTTCGTAAATAATATAACAGAAGTGACTGGTCGGCGAATAGTGGATATCGCGTATTTTTTTAAAGGACCTATGTATTTTCCAATAAAGCCTCTTTAACAAACCACAATATCCATGCCATAAACGTAAAGAAATAAAGCCAAAAGCCATTTCTCATAAGACTACAGTTTTATTTTTCAAGTACATATTTGACAACGTAAATGTGCACTGTGCTTGTATTTTGAAAGAGTATTCGAATATTGTGAATAAAAAAAATTTGTTAAAAAAAAAACTTAGGTAAACCATTTTTGTTCTGTAGTGTCAATGAAATAAAATGTTTTAAGTCACAAGTTTGATGGGAATTTTTTCAGTTCGTAAATATTCGAAAATGTTAACCATACTTTTGCCATTTGATTGCATTATCATCCTTAATTTTAAATTGTGCTTAATGTTTTACCTTCAGTTAGTTGATAACTGACTGCTGCCTACAAAAAATAACTTTCAGGGTTAATTGCTGATATAAGACAGCCTTCATTTAGTAATTATTACTTAATTGTATGAGATATGGCCTGTGATTTGACATATTCAGCTATGTGTTATCAGTAAACACTTGGAAGAGAGAAGAATTTTATGAAGCCCAAGATCTCAGTTTGTGGTTAGCCTGTTGTGGACCTGTCAACCCTCATCAAACTGTCACTAATGCATGCGGCCGCAGGATGGCCCCCCAGACCAAACGCACTTAGTGCAAAAACAGCACAAGGGAGTCTGCCTTCTTCACCAGTCACGGATTTATAAACACTCTAGCCAACAAGGTAAAGATGACTCTTAAGAAGTACCACTTTCAATACGATTCCTCCGTTTCATGCAAACAAGAAAATTGCATCAATGGGACAATGCACCGCAATTATGCGCAATAAGTTTAATAATATTCTGCATGCGAATTATTTCTCACTAAGCAGTACCAACACACGTACTTTCTCTCTGTTTTTATTCATACTATACACTCTCCTAAAATCATTTAACATGTAAAAAGGCCGTATCCTTTCACTCGGCCAGTCGCACGCTAGGAGGCTGCGTTGAGGCTCCCGCCTGCTTACAGATGAGACCGAGAAGCGCGGGAGCGATAAGAGCGACACTGCCACGCGCATCAAGTGCGCCATCGCTTCTATCAACTGATGTGCAGTGATCTCGTCGCATTGCGTGTACCTATGGGACTTTCAGCGGCGACATTATTATTTTATTGGTGGAAATGCTGCAGGAAGGTTAAGTGCAGGGCCCTTGAGTATAGCTTTGCATGTATCTGAAGCGTACATATTGAGATACGGCAATTTAAAAAAGCGGTTGTTAGTCCTTATGGAGTGCTATGAAATGGTGTTTCTATTGTGCGTGACGCCTTGAAAGCATTCGACAGCCCTCGTCTAAAGTGTGTGCTCTTTTCGTTGAGCAGCACATTGGACGTGCGTGTAAATAGATTCGTTGAACGTTGAAAAACGTGTATTTCACACACACTGCACCGCAGTTCAAGCGCCATGTGGGCGGGAGCCTTAACGCGATGTGTTTCAAATGACCGCACCCTGCGATGTAGTGGGACCCGGATTCGATCGCCAACGCCAACCATTCGAGTTTCTCAAGTCGTCGGTGAGTATTTTTTACTAACCTACCTAAAAACTAAGAGGAGAGTCGTAGGTCGTGGGTAAGGATAGGATCTAGGTGCGACTCAGTACTGAGTCCCACGCAGGGAAGGTTACAAGTACAAGGGCACATGCTCGCGGCTTTACTGGGATTGGGCAAACATGGCCGCGATTGGGGCCGTGGTTACTTCCCATGCTAACCTAACCGATATGCAAAGGGAGGGGGAAGAACCGGCATAGACACCGTGAAAACCCCTCGACAGAAAATAATTGCAAGATTGCGTGCAATTTATGAAGCGGAAAAGGATTTCTCCTAGAACAGAGAAGTCGGTGAGTATNCCCTCGACAGAAAATAATTGCAAGATTGCGTGCAATTTATGAAGCGGAAAAGGATTTCTCCTAGAACAGAGAAGTCGGTGAGTATGTCGAGGACACGGCAGCGCGGTCATCCTAAGGCGACACCTATCCACGTGACCAGAGAATACTCTGGAACACACAGGTGAAAATGGTAGCGTACGTTGCGAACTCTAGCTTCACACGGCAGGCTTCACACGGCAGCAGAATTGCCTCACCGGCCAGCTAATTTGGCGGAATGTCGTTCCTAATCATTAGGGACACCAGCATTTCGAGAAAATATTTCCGCGCGTGTTATATTTCAATACCCTACGGACGTCGGACATATCAGCAGTGTTCTTTTGCTTATTGGCCGCGTATTTTCTANCGTGTTATATTTCAATACCCTACGGACGTCGGACATATCAGCAGTGTTCTTTTGCTTATTGGCCGCGTATTTTCTAACTTGACGGGCCAATCAGAATTAGGCTACTCAGACACTGCACGTCTGTGATTCATGGGCATAAACCTAAGATGCGTAACACGTAATTCATCTAATCACGAAAGTGGATCTGAGCTAAAGTGTTATGAAATACAACTGGCCATGAAATCTTTTCGCAAAAATCGGGTGTTCCTACCAATCATCTCCTGGAGACGAACGTGCCAGACGGCAGCCCCGACCAATAGGGAATGTTCCATAACCTGCAATAGCCAATCATTTCCAAGGCCCGTTTCCACAACTTCGCGCGGCCAATGAGCGACGGAGAAAGCTCGCATGAGAACCGCCACGCCATTTCGTTTCTGTATGTTTATCTATCCTGTCATACCATCGTGCGGACGCTTATGCTAGCTCCAGCATAATTATAATTCAACATTCCCTAAGTTATTGCTTCGCTGCAAAGAGCCGAAGGTCTTTTTGTGGTATTTTCGATATTTTTCTTCTCAAAATGCCATGGAGTACGCCTGAGCAAAGCGTTAACAATTTCAATGTTTTCAATTCATTGCTAAAGGAAGTCTCATATTCGGGTGGAATTTTCTTGACGTGTACTCTTAGCCTCAGCACGTAAATGAGAACGAAGAAGAAAGAGGGTATGTGCGAGTGTGTGTGAAAGAGAGAAACAAGAGATGTGCTGTTGTTGCTCGCAGTTTTACTTGTTGAGCAAATCTCACCGGCAAACAGGGACGCAGCTCCGGCTTAAGGNCCTTAAGGCAGCCTGGAGTCTGCCAGGGGGAAGTGGCTCAGGAAACTCAGAGGCAGAGGCTCAAGGCGTTCTCCAGCATTCTAGCCACCCCCCAACCCCCCTCCCACACACATACACACCTCGTTCTCTGCCAGGGGCAACGCCGAAACTCCAGTCCCTGGCTTTGGTTTAACACTTTGGAGCCTACACTCGAGTGTGTCTTTGCCTACGCTACTATAATCTGTTTACTATATCTTCACTCTCTATTAACAAAGCATTTGAAAAAAAAATCATCCTATAAATGACACGTATGCTTGTTTGCTAAATAAATAATAAGTAATTTACATTAACCCCTTAACATAATACCCCGAGTATACACGTTCACATCTGACATGTTGCAGAATAGGTAAACTCATGGTCGTTGCTGTGCAATGCCAAAAGCTAGTACCAACACTATCAGCGCATTTCCCTGGGTAGTACTATTACTGGTTGCTGCTGACGCACCATCATTTTGTAAATTGTTGTTTTTTTTTTGTACCATGGAAAACTGAAACATTTTTCATTGGTTCCAACGTGATAGATGTAAAAAATGCATAAGCACCATTCACGCCATAAATTTCCTCTTTTTACCACACCTGAAATAAAAAATATTAATGTGTGTGTTACTGTGTTAATGTACCTTCTTTTGTTGTTAAATTAAACTTACACTTGTATTAGAATTTCGTCAGACAATTAGAGTAGGGTATTCATTTCACACATAATACGAATTACAAACAGAGAGTGGTAGTAGCTATAAACAAGTAGTTTTCACGAAAAATATTTGTTAAATTAAATTCTTACGTAATTTGTAAAGTAAACGTTTCTCAGTGTGAGGTTCGAATTTTCGGTAGTGTAATGTTACAAATACATTTCGTTGTTANATTTGTAAAGTAAACGTTTCTCAGTGTGAGGTTCGAATTTTCGGTAGTGTAATGTTACAAATACATTTCGTTGTTATTTACTGTATAAATCATATATTTACTTTTATTATCTGTCAAACGGAATAATACGGCGAGTATTGTTTACACGTTGTGGAATGACATGTAGAGCTTCAGCAGGGCCTCAGTAAAGTTAGATGTAACCACAAATAAGCTNAATTACTGTATATATCATATATTTACTTTTATTATCTGTCAAACGGAATAATACGGCGAGTTTTGTTTACACGTTGTGGAATGACATGTAGAGCTTCAGCAGGGCCTCAGTAAAGTTAGATGTAACCACAAATAAGTTATAGGAACATTTCTCTGTCATTGAAGACTGAACACATACTACTATATTCCCAATATTTTACTAGTGTCTTTACGGATATCAAAAAACCACCATCGACAATTAATTTGATACGTAATACAAATAATATTTGTAAACTAGATAAGCTCAGAAAGTTCAAAACCAATTTCCGTAAGTAACTAAAATTAAATTTATACTGAAGAGTCAACTCGCAACTCAGTCGACGAACGTTAGTCAATAGGGAACGATTTGCAGAGTAGGGGTCGTGCTCTGTGTAGTGTGTGCAAAGAGGACGGGAGCGCCTTGATATACGGCAATCAGCATAACTACCGATCTGTAGTGGCGGATGGAGGAAACTCGCGTACNGCGTGCAAACAGGACGGGAGCGCCTTGATATACGGCAATCAGCATAACTACCGATCTGTAGTGGCGGATGGAGGAAACTCGCGTACAGCTGCTTGTCTCCAATGCGAGTAAATATGTACGGAACTCAAAGTAGTAATATCTTGAGGCGTGTGTCGGAGTGGATCTCAGTCTGTAGTAATGTTTTCGGAAGCGCAGTACACACGAACTTATTTTAATTTTTTATCTGGTGAATTGGACGATTGCAACATGAAGTAGTAGTAATAACGCAAAATTAAAAAAAAAAAAAACGTTACAAATGCAAACATTTCTAGTAAACAGCAATTATTAACAAGTTATCTTGTACATTGAAATTCGTGTGTAACAAAGTGTCACCATGTCGAAACTGTTTTCTCGGAAACGGGGAGGGTTAAATTGTTACAACCTCGCCTTTTTTGTACATTTGACCTTTATAACACACTTAATGAAACACGTTGTATGCCCGTGCAGTTCGGCCAACATACATATGGATCTTATATCAAAGAAGTTGTTCTGCACCTTTACACTAATTTTCTATACGCAATATCTCAGTAATGTGCAATATATGTATTTTATAAAAAAAAATTGATTGTAAGATGCTAACTTAAATACCTTGTAAATAATTATTTCTAAACTGATTTGTAGGGTTTCGTAGTTCAATTGATTAAAATGGGTTTTCTCATCCTCAATTTTTTTTAAACAGAATACTAATGCGTGTAGAATGATGAATAGAGCTGAAAGGTTACTTAATTATTTCATATCCATTGTAGAAAATTGCCTACATGTTGCACATGAAGATTATATTTGACCGGAACAGTACACTGCGAGGCTCAGTGCCCAATGATCTTCCCTGGGGTTGACCGATCGGTAAAACGCGCTACTTCTCTGCGTTATGGGGGCCACGGTGGCCGAGTGGTTAGCCCGCTCGCCTCCCGCCAAAGCGAACCGGGTTGAATCCCCGGCCGGGCCNGGGGGGCCACGGTGGCCGAGTGGTTAGCCCGCTCGCCTCCCGCCAAAGCGAACCGGGTTGAATCCCCGGCCGGGCCACTCACGGATTTTCGCATGTGGGAATCGTGCCAGACGATGCCGCTGGTCGGCGGGTTTTCTCGGGGATCTGCCGTTTCCCCTGCCCTTTCATTCCGGCGCTGCTCCATACTCACCTCTATCACCCCTATCGGCTCTCAAGACTGCGGTGTTAAGAGCCGCCCAAATATCTTCACTCACTCGTCACTCATTCTCTACGATATGACTGGTTTATATCACTGATCACTGAACACAACTTCTGAAGCTTATATGTTGTGATAACGAAACAAGTTCTTGCCAGATTAAGTACAGTACTCATCAATAATGTATAATTTGCAACACCAGAAAGAGTAAATTAATGTGGAAATTAAAATGTAATTGTCAATACATTCAAAATATCCTGTATCATTTTAACCTGGTTGAGTTTAAGAGAATGTCAAAACTTCAACTTCACCACAATAAAAATTGGTAACGACATTTTTTAAATATAAGAGACAACAAAACATTTACATGAAGGCCTCAACAGGACGGTACTAAGATATTATGGAACAAAATAAACTGCACAACTATACGGGGGAAACAAGGACAAATAAAAAAATAAAACATACAGAAAAGACATTTACATTTTGTGTAGCCTAGNCAACTATACGGGGGAAACAAGGACAAATAAAAAAATAAAACATACAGAAAAGACATTTACATTTTGTGTAGCCTAGAAAACACTCTCCACTTAAAAAGAGTTGTACATGTTCTTTGAGTATTAATACAGACTAAAGTAAAAACTTTATTTTGTATATTTTCAGTTTTTATATAATCTGCCATTNTGTTCTTTGAGTATTAATACAGACTAAAGTAAAAACTTTATTTTGTATATTTTCAGTTTTTATATAATCTGCCATTAGTGGGTTCCATGTAATTTATGCATATTCAAGTTCTTCATTATATTCCATAAGTGCTCCGAAAATAATAAACGCAGTGAATATCCAACAACGGAAGCAGGTGTTCGAAATTTCGCGTTTCATTCCCCTTAACCCAGAATACTGAATTTCTGATGATTGTTACATAATAAAATCCGCACTGATTTCAGTTTGTACATGGAGACTTTAACTACCTGTTAATTCATTTCTGGAAAGCATCATTAAATATTTCGTCTTCCATCCATAATGCTACTTGCTTAAGTATAATNACCTGTTAATTCATTTCTGGA
Source organism: Clitarchus hookeri (assembly GCA_002778355.1). Lineage (NCBI taxonomy): Eukaryota > Metazoa > Arthropoda > Insecta > Phasmatodea > Phasmatidae > Clitarchus > Clitarchus hookeri. The sequence goes on along the minus strand of NQII01002887.1, from coordinate 228,035 downwards.
AAGCATCATTAAATATTTCGTCTTCCATCCATAATGCTACTTGCTTAAGTATAATCACAATAATTGTGCTTTCCTGAAGTTTTGATTTCGTATCCCCCCACCAAACACGTCATGTAAGAAACTCGGTAGCTGGAATTAAATTCCTACGCCAGAACTATAGGTTAAAGTTGGGTTCACCGCCGCATTAACTAGAGCAATTTTCCTACCGGTTACTTCGAAATTGGCCGGAAATTAGGAAGAAGGAATTACGCTNTTCGAAATTGGCCGGAAATTAGGAAGAAGGAATTACGCTATCGCGCCCGCATTAAAGTACGCTCGTGTTAACATGGCGCACTGTGCGCTACGATCCATTAAGCGTTACGTCATTTAACACCCTGGCGTTGACAGAGTTGGTACACTTGTAACTAGGACTAAAGACAAGACAACACTTCGTCTCGTGTGCCTGCCACTGCAGAGAGACAGTAGTTACAGTCCACTCACGGTTACTACAGACTTTCCTGAAGCCCTGCATAACTTCTACTTCCAGCATATTCCTCCGCCTCAAGCAAACAAAGCTTAACCGAGTCTAGAAAAATACACAAACGGNTCAAGCAAACAAAGCTTAACCGAGTCTAGAAAAATACACAAACGGACAACTAACTCTGTGTAAGAATAAGTTGTATAAGAACCGTTTCTTTCTATGCATAACAATACCCATATTTTCTCTCAATTTTATACATATTAATTGTAAGTGAAATATTATAATTTACAGATTAAATATAAGGAAAAGTTCAATCGAACCAAACATAAGATACTTTTATGTTAACAAAATTATAAAACGCTTGTCGTACATGACATATTTTGGGAAAGAACCAAACATGTCATGCATGGGGTGGTTTNTAACAAAATTATAAAACGCTTGTCGTACATGACATATTTTGGGAAAGAACCAAACATGTCATGCATGGGGTGGTTTCCAAAGGTTTGATTCAAAAAGTGTGAAGAAACCGCGAACAGACTACATACCGGTTACTGTATTATACCAACTTACCAGACAGTAGCCACGCCATTAGGGAGTATTCCACTATGTGCAACAGTCGATCAGACTCAAGGATCATGTAACTGTAACAGCAGGACTTGTGTTGGAGGGCGCTGTAACTAGAAAGTCAGGTTACAGAACCCAGTGGTACAAACGATCACAAAGCCACCCCTGTCACGGAGAAGCCACTACTTGCTAGACGTCTGGCTCCATATCGTTTCCAGGAGCACCAGCAGTCGTGCTATCATCACGCCTTTCTCCCCACGCAGCGAAGCAGGAACGATTCTTGCTGGTGAGTCCGAGTTAGGATTTCTCGCATGGGTTCAAATGGACGACGTTGAAGATGGCCAGTGGGTTTTTTCGGGATACTCCCTTTACCTTGCCATTGAGTTTATTCGACTCTCCACCCACGCTTCGTGTCCTCTTATCCATTCTCTCTCAGGCTGCGGAAACAAAGGGCGTGTTCTCTGCCGTTTGCCTTCTCTCATCTTCGGGAACTTATAAATACTACTCCTTTTTCAGTAATAGCTTGGAAATGTCCTTCCCCAAAAGAAACCAAACCAGAGATAGCAACCATACGGTTAGGAATTTAAGTTTAATACCGTACATCACGCAAAGGATGGGAACGAAAAGGGGGGATGATACCCCCTTATTTACGTACACGCCACCGTACGACGCTCTTCTGAAAGAAGCCCAAAACACGCATAATTACTCACTAGGGATAATAATGGTAATAGGTTCCGTGTCTAATGTCTGTATGCTGATCACATCCTGCTTCTCCGAGTGCTGGGGATGATTACCCCTGCTCGCGTTTCAGGATGCAATTAATGAAATGTTATTTCCTCCGGCCCAGCGGGGGTAGGGGGTTCAGGAAGGAACGCGAAACGATCGGTAAACAATGCAGGCAGCACTAAAGACTAATTGCGTTCCGGCCCAATCAAACACTCCATCATAAACACGACACGGGCAATCGGCCCCACTACCCACACCCCCTCCCACTGCCTTTTACCCCAAGCCCTTAGGAGAGTTTACTCCAGTTCGCAACTGCAGCAGCCCAAGCGTAAGCGAAACACTGTCGTTAAATAACCCCCCATCCCCTTTGATTTGGCGACTTTAAAAATTAAAACTCTACAACTAGCTTTAAAAGAATTATAAACGTATATGTTTAACCATTCGATACTTTCCAGTAGGCTAATTGGTAAAGACACCAAAAACGAATCCGTGCAACTAATTTAGTTCAACTGAAGAATCTCTCACAAAATAATCACCCATCTTATTAAACTAGTTTTAATGTTTAAAATTGGCTGTGTTAGGGCAAGTATCTTCGCAAACAAAAACAAACAAAAAAAGTTTCATCAACTGTGCTTGCTCCAACCAAAATTACCACATATCATTTCTACGCCTGTGAAGAAGATCGTCGGGTGTATGCCTGCTAGAGCTAATTTAAATGTTAATGTGAGCTAGCAGTGTCAGTTTACCCGTCCTTGGACGAGGGTGCTATGAGACGCCGTTTAAGTAACGTAGTTGCGTGAGCGGCTGATTATGCTGGAGCTTGTAAAACAAGTGAGTCGTGGTCGCAGATTTTCATTTGCGGGTCAGTTTAGTGTTTTGTAAATAACTGTGCTGCATAGGATTGTGTTTGTCTTGGACTTTGCAGTGAGTTAATTTTTTCTAAATTGTGGTTTTGGACGCCTGCCTAAATTGAAGTTTCGACCTAACTAATTTCTTCCTTCTCTGTATAGTTTCAGTTGCTTTAACTTGTTGTGTATAGTTTTTTTGTCTGATGCCCAATTATTTACTATAGTTACGCCCTACGGACTGCCTCCATCGATTCACTATTTTAACGTATCATTTTATTTCAGATTTTAACTTGTATTATTACGTAAAGGAGGCTTTACTGGGTCTGAAGCACTGCCCTCCTTTAGACAAATTGCTCCACATAATACCCTGAATTTTTCTAGTCATCAACGTAACTATATTTGTATTTTAGAAACGTTTTATTATATCTCTGCTCGTTTTTTCAATTAAATATTTATTGTATATTTTAGAGTAACGTAATACTTTTGAATAGGCCATTGCGCAGCAATTTAATCTTTTTGTATGAGTGTTTCAAGTATTTCCAGTCAACAGTTATATTTTGATATTTTCGAAACATTTTACACAACTTGGCTTGTTTGCCAGTTAAATATTTATTGTACTTTTGAGTTACGCAATACTTATGAGAGAGCAATTTAATTTTTTTTTTTTTTTTTCTTCCCGCTGTGAGACTTTGGCGTTTAGAATTTTACATGTCAGATTTTCTGTAAATGTTCAATACAAATGCTTAATCCTAAGGTGCTGCTAACTTGTAAAATATTCTGGAATTACATATCTTGAAAGTGACATCGTCTTTGTATTATTTGTGCTACGGCACAGATTGTTTTTATCTTTGTGTATTAATCCACCAAATTTTTTTAAAATGCAATTACAGGAATTATGGGGGATTACATTTATCGCGCAGCCTAATAAAATCAACAAAAAGAATTTTCAAAAAGACAGTTTTCAAAACATATCCTTTTTTCAAATCACTTCTCATGACTGTAAATAAGTTCTCGGCAATGTGAGCACTTTTGACGCCCTAATTACTTTTTCCTATCAGCCATTTTTTATTGTTCCATCACTTTTTAAAATAATATTGCTATGTAAGAAATAAACACAGTATACATAATATATATATATACATACATATATCACCGAACTCGAACCCATCCATAGTTGAAGTGTGCAAATAAAGGAGCGAAGTTTATCTTCAAAGATAAATATGTTTGCTACGCCTTCTAAATGTAAATCTTTAATTTTCTTCTCTGCTAGAAACTGCTCAACTTCCTCCCTTAGTTCGCATAATCTTCCAAGCATTTTTCCTTTGGGAACGAACTTTGGTGTGAAAAATAACCGTCTCATGATAGGAGTCCACTTCAGTACACATTTTTTTTTAAAGGCGTGTATTCAAGGCACTGCTTTTGATGACATTGACACTTTTATGGTCAATCGCATTGTGTTAGCAAGGCATTTCGGAAGAGTCTTAGAAGCTCGGAGCGCGATACTAACATAGCTGGAGCTCCCTCCATCCGTACAGAAACCGGCAAGTTTTTCCCACATAATGTTACGCTTCTCAAAATATTCGCTTACTACGTTCATGACATCGATACCTTTTGACGTTGTTTCCAGCTTCCGCGAAATTAATAAGTCTTCTTTGATTGACTTGTCGTCGTCTAAAATGCGGGAAAACACGAGTAACTGACAACAATTCGAAACATCTGTCGTCGATTCATCACACTGCAAAGTAAAATACGGCGATTTTTTAATTTTTGAAACAAGTTGCTCCTCGATGTCGTTTGATATTATTTCAATTCGAACTTTTACTGTCTTNTCGATTTTTTAATTTTTGAAACAAGTTGCTCCTCGATGTCGTTTGATATTATTTCAATTCGAACTTTTACTGTCTTGTTCGATAATGGTACTTCTTGTATTTTCATTTTGGCTTCCATCCCTAAAACGTTTTCGACAGCTTTGATCAAACAAGGTTTCACGAGTGTTTCTCCTATCTTGTGTGGCTTTTTTGATTGCGCTATCAAAATGACGCAGCTAATGATTTTTCCGATGACGCAAATCTTGTACCACTAGGCCCAAGTTTCATCTTCTTTAGATTCTCTAATTTTCCTTCGAAGAATTCTGGTGATCGGTCAGAAATTAG